>JAIEZT010000588.1:0-40485 GCA_019594935.1 Periophthalmus modestus
AAAAGGGAAATGAGGTGCGTTAACGTACCTCAACGCGTGCATTATTTCTATGTCTTTTTATGTTTAATTACTGGGAACTTTTTATGGGTTCTATGAGTGTCATATTTGTGGCATGTATTTGGCCACTGAAGAAATGTGACATTTATATGAATTAATAAAATAAGTGTAGCTTATTTGTGCCTCGTAGTCTTCCTCTTCCATACTACGTCCTTAATTTTCAAATTTTTAATTTTTTTGCTGTAATATGTGACAATCCAAGGCTAGGCAAATGGCTCATTTAGCTTTCGATAATAAAAAAAGAAGGGGAAGGAAAAAAAAAGTACTCTATTAGACAATAGAATCTATTTACATTTTACATTTGTACTTCATCTGGGGACTTAGAGTAATGGGGTAATGTAATGATTTTGCTATTTCGTTTCTTTATAGGACTGTTCTAGTACAACTGCCATGTTAACAGGATGTGTCCACTTTCGGCAAAATATTTAATACTGAAAATGGGGCGGGGAAAAAAAACCAAAAACTTACATTTATGCATTGCAGAGCAGATGAAGGAACTTGGAATCATCACTTATAGAAAAAAAAAAAGTGAATTACCTACTATAAGAGGATAAAAATGAAACCTGCTGTATAACCAAGAATACATTTAATTTACTCTTATAACATCTTTTTATATATTGGGTAAAAGAAACTTAACACATCAGAGGGGCAATTACCTGCCATCGGTCGTGCCTGCTTCTCAGCACTGGAGAGGTTAAAGCTTGTTCCCATTCCAATGCTCACTTTGAACTCAAAATCTGATCCTCCTCATTTATTAAGGCCAAGTTGTGACTGTTGATCGTGGTCACCATTAAAACGCTCAACTAAACTAAACCAGGCACAACGGGATGGATTTATATTACAAGGCATTCCTGACTCACGGCACAAAGCTGGCAGAGGTGGGTAGAGTAGCCAAAAAATTGTGCTCAAGTAGAAGTAACGTTACATTTTCAGGGAAAATGATAAAGCAAGAATAACTTTGAGTAACTGTCCAAAATGTGCCATCTGCTGTATAATTGTAAATTACCAATATACATTGTTTTGTTCTTCCAAAGAATAGATGCGTACATGCATCAACAAAACATATTAACCGTGGTGGCTGTGTGGCACTGCCTAAATTCAGTTTTTCATATTGTCTCATTTAACATGTGTATGCTTTCTTGGCATCAGTGGATATTTTTTGATATTTTTTTGTAGTACAGCAAGATTTAAGTAAAGTAGAGTTGGATACTTAAACACCTTTGTCTCATAATGGATACTAACGGGCATTTCATTGTGCCATTTAATGCAACTAATGGTTTTGGCTAATATTGTTTAAAAACTGTTTAACCCTAAAAGTAGACTAGAACCAGTAAACTTATTTAAATATTACTTCAGGACTTTTCTCTAACAGTATAATTGCATTACAACTTTGTCCATAACAGGCCTAGTGCCACACAAAATCAACTGAAACTTCTGGTTGATTACTTCAAAGCCAGTGTTGAAATAAACCAAAGTTCTACACTGAATTTGCCAAGTGGCATTACTCCACAACATGAGAAATGTTTATTTTTTTAATGAAATATATATTTTTTTTATTCAAAGCTGTATCTGGTCTTCCAGATGACATATAAAAGTCCAGAAACATTGACATGTTTTAGTTACACTACAGCAAGAATGAATACAAACTCCCGAGTAAAGACAAATGTGTCCCATGTGTGCTCATACTAAATCTGGCAAATATCTTAAGATCATGTAAAAATTACAGCTGTCAACATATTTATCTTTTTGAATCTTGAGACAAGTCCCTCTTCAAAATCCCTTAACTGTCCTTGAAGATCTGCTCCTAAACATTTGTTCTTCTAACTTTCCTTACATCCATGCCCTCCAACTTCAATATGGTTTCCTTTCCCATTTTCCCACAAAATGAATGAGGGGTAGTATCATCTTTCTCATGCAACTCCAACTCGAACTTGACCTCTGCAGAAGACATTACATGATTTATTCACATTTAGGAAATAAGAGTTGATCAACAAAAACAAAAACTAGCTATAGTAAATTTATAACTCACCCAGAATCTTTTTTAGAGCACTCTTGGAGCTTGAATATAGCATTCTGCTCTTAGGGGTGGCATGGTCACAAACCCTGAAAAGATTCACACAGCAACATAGATCCAATGGCCGTTATGGTGTTGTAAATGTCAACATTACATTACAAAAACCTTACCACATAATAAAGATCAGATCTTCCTTTTTGGTCTGAGGGGTTTCATAATGGCAGTCATACACGATGTATTTGCATTCCTTTTCACCCATTAGACACTGAACGAACTTAAAACACGTGTGCCCAGAGTCTTAAAATCCTTGTCTCCATGACGACTTGTTTCACTTCGATCTCTGTCTTCGAGTCATTCAGGCCGAGCTCGATCACTCTGATACGCTCGTTTGCATCGTCTGCGTTCCTATTTTAATTTCATTGAGAGGAGCATCTCTTTTACGCCATCTGCCACTTTAACTCCAGAAGCCTGTTCAAATCAGAAAGCAGCAAATCATTCAAGTTAATAACCCAGACACGATAAACACATTTAAGGTGCAATATTTAGCTTCAGAAATAATTTTTCCAATTGAAACACTATTTTAAGCCACTGAAACAATTATCCTAAAGCATGACAATCCCCCAGTAAAACTGCTCCAAATTAAATCATAAAGGCAGTGTAACATTTTAATTAAGATTTGAGATTCAGTCAATTCTATAAATCAGCGATATTTGCACTTTGAATTACTTTGTGTACGAGTTGTGCTATACAAATAAAAACAAGAACATGGCAAAGCAAGTTTAATTAAACCTCAGTAAAAGTATGATTTGGAGCACTCAGACTTAAAAAATGTTACTATTTATTTAGTTTTAAAAAGGTAATTACTGCATGTCTGTCTCATTTATGGTCAGGAACCAATGTTTAAATTATTTGGTTTTATAAAGAGATAAAAAAATGGAACGAATCGGGATTTTTTGTGATATCACCTAGCCCTAAAAGCATAGAGTAAAAAAAATGCAATAAAAAGAAAAAACAGTTATGAGTCATATCCTCCCGAGACCAGTCCCAGACAATGCATTTTTGACCAGTACAGGACACACCGAGATGCTGCTGATACATCCTCTTCTTTGGGCATTAGAGCAGACAAGTAGCTTTAAAAATGATACCTCATGTGTGGGGTGGGGCCTTGGTGACTACTTTCTGCCTTTCAAATATTGCAGACATCAAAACAAGCACATTTCAGGTTTCCAAGATATTCATATACATGTCTGTTAAGTTTTCATAACCAAGCATCACGTTCACCTGGAAAATGACCAATTTGAATGTACTCTGCAGTACAGGTCAGGACTTAAGACTCTTTGTAGAAAATAAGCCTGTCTTATAAAACACACGTTTGATAGTCAATGGGCTTCAACAATGGTTGAAGCCCCATTGAGGATGTAGTTGGGGAGGCTGGCTTAGGACCTCAATGGGAAGATGTCCGTTGTCAGTGTGGGTTCATCTGACTCAGCATTCCTCTCACTAATACAGGCTTGTGTTGGGGCAGCACTTCAGACATTCTAGTTGGGTGGAACCATTTCTTTTCTCTTTGTCACAGCCCAGAGATGGTGAGCTACTTCTGTACCGAAAGCACCAAGTCTTATATTGAGTTTCTGATGCACTAGAAGTCCTTATACACTGATATTTCATCACTGAGGTGAATAATGTTCAATATTGTTAAAATATAGGCTATTATTAAAAATGTCTAAAATCAAATTAAATAGACTACCATATTCCATTTCTACGGACCTTCCCATTAAAAAAACAAATACTATACTGTACTATATCTGCAGTGCATAAAAATCTATCAAAACTACAGAAGAAGAAAACTAAATTTATGTTTTATTTTGTATGCATGAGGAAAACAAATCAAACTTTTTTTTTTTTTTTTTTTTTTTTTTTTTTTTTTTTTTGCTTTTTTGGCATCTCAGGAGGATATGTTAAGGTTATGTTAACTACAGAGTACAAATGTAACTGCAGGCATATCACAAAAAAGAAATTCATGAAAAAGTTTTTCCACTGGTGCAGAAAAAGTGCACATCTGTTGTTGTCTGTCAAACAGGAATAACAAGTATAAATCAACCAATAATAACCAATTTGACAATATAGAAAAATCAATGACACTAATAATAGTCCTGAAAGGCAGGCTCTGGGCTGCTGGGAAAATGTGAGCATGTTTGAAAGAGGAGGGTTAACAGGAGTAAATCAAAACTGCATTGAATAATACAAATGACAAGTTTTGTTCTGGGTCATTTTTTTCCTTAATCTAATTGGTCACACCTGGTTACCAACATTTAAAACACTTAAGATGAAGCATGTGAATCCGAAGGCCCTGGCTATCACATTCCAGTCATTGTGGAACAAGTTTGTACAAGAAAGACCGCCCCAAGGGAATCTATGAAGTTTGCAGTAAGAAGGCGAACAAAGCTCCCTCCATTTTGGATACACACCACACCTTCAAACCAGGCTAACACCAAGTCCCTGTGTAAGATTACCCGTCTTAAAATGAATAGAAACGTGAACCTGAAAACCATCACCCCATCATCACCCAAAGCACTTTTTCGACTGGCCCTACACATTTACTCCACTAAACTCGAGGATGTGGCGCGTAAAAGTCAGAATCATCCAATAGGTGCGCGCAAAAAGAAAGCATGAGTACTTTTGGAGCGACAAAAAAAAGCCACTTACCATCTTGGGAGAGTTGTGTGAGAGGAGAGGGCGCAGAGGAAGGTGATCTGTGCCAGACCTGAGACGCAGTGGAAGAAGTTATAGGGAAGTGCTGCAGGTTGACTCACTGCAGAGGGAGGGTCCATAAAAGCGCACACCTCCACACCTCCACTCCTCCCAATCCCCATCCTCCACCGTCCCAGCCAGGTGAGCTGCGACAGTTTCAGTTTTCAACCTCAGTATTTGCATGTAATCTCTATCTGATTTGAACACTACTATCCGAATCCAGACATTTATTCACACATATAAGCTGCAATTTCACATTGCATCTCTACAAAACTTGACAGAGACTAATGATATTGACTATTTTTTGCGTGGATTTCAGGTGAGCTGCAGACACTCATGGGCGGGAACTGAAAATCCATCCATATATGGGCACTAAACCTCTCCCTGTCGAAACTCCTCAATGTTCCTTTTATGGCAATAGCTGTAGGCCCATGAACACAGGTATGAAATGGTTTAAACCATTATTTAACTGTGTTACTAGTTGCAATTAAGAGAAACAAGGTAAATAAACTTGGTGTCATGGCAAAAACAGGAAATTATGTACCCTCAAAATTCTAGGCCAATAAAAATATACCATAGCCTAGATTTCAAGTCCATGCAGTGACTTCTGTCCAAAGGTCTAAAATTCCAGGGTGGTTCCATTTCTAAAAGTCCCAACACAACAAAATAAACCTACAATACCTAATTTGGTTTGATCAGAGATGCAAGTCCATATAAGGAGGTCTATAGACTGTTTTATTCACTGATCACCCTTCAAAATGCAAAGGCTGCTTTTGATTGGTAGCTGTGTAGTGCGTAAATGGGCCTTTGTTCATTTCTATGTCTTTGAAGGCTCTAAGTTGGCCAGTAAAAAAACAAAGGAAAAAAAAAATGTGAGAATGCTTATAATTTTGATCATCACACATCCATGCAACAATGTATTTATAATGATAATGCCTTACACTTGTAATGCGCTTTATCAAAGAGCTACACTGAAGTCATTATTCGTTCACTCCACATTTGGTGATGGTAAACTACTATTGTAGCCACAGCTGCCCTGGGGTAGACTGACGGAAGCGAAGCTGCCAGTTTGCGCCACCGGCCCCTCCGACCATTCTTGCACACACCACTTTCATACTAGGCAATGTAGGTGAAGTGTCTTGCCTAAGGACACAACGACAGAACTTGGTCCAAGCTGGACTCGATCCTCTGACCCTCGGGGGGACCAACACTCTAACCACTGAGCCACTGTCACCCCATTTCACAAGCATTGACAAAAGGATACAATACTGTTTAAACTAGAGTAAAATAAACACGTGATGACTTGCATTTTACCCTATATATTTTTCCAGAAACAAAAAGTAGGTTATTAATCTCCAATTTCACAAGCATCAGGACACTCATGACCTTATCATATGTCTGAAATACTGGTGTGGGGTGAAGCAATGAATTCACTGTTGGTGTTCCCATATTGGCTGCTGGGTCCTTGTTCATTTGCGCACTCTGTCTTCTGTCAGTTTAAATCATATAAACTGCCAGCAACACAACAAATATTGATTATTCAATTGTTTTACATTGTTTCTCCTGTCAAACCTGTATCTGCATACATCAACAGACCCTTAGTACCTTACCTTGCCTTAGCATGTCTATTATTACACAACAACCCCTTTGGAATGAAAACAGGAAAAAGGGAAACACCACATTGTTCATAATGTTACCGCAAACTAAGGCTCAGTACCCATGTATTATCAACATTTATAGCACTAAGTAAGCATGGCATGAAGTGGATTTTGTCTTAATATTTTTTAAAAGAACAACAAATGTATATAGGCTATAGTAAAGAGAGCAGAGAGTCTGGTCAGAAATGTAGGTTTATAGTAAAGACAGCAGAGAGTCTAGTCAAAAATAGGTGTACCCTTGCCTGGCAAATCCAGATTGATATCAGTCTGGTTCTCATGCCCTCCGTTGCCTCTCTAACACTTGATCACCTATAATTTACAAATAAATTCAAATTTACCTCACCTCAGATTAACAGAGTTTAGTGCTTTGCCAATTGATTTTGTAGAAATCTGCAATGATTTTCAGCCCACTGTGATATTTTTTTTCCTTTATTTTTTTTATTTCTTATTTAGTCAGACAGACCATGAGTGTCCCTGATTCACTAATCCACCTGTCCATCACAGCCATTTGAAATCAGGGAGGTTCACCGGTGACCAGACTCACATCTTTGTAAAATATTGAAGAAGTGTGTATTCTGGATCCCAGGAAAGGTCCACTTAACAGTTCAGTCAAAATATTGTTCCAGACTGATGTTGGTTGGAGGGACTGTGTCAACACGGACAGGCAGTCACATTAATGTTAGTCTGTCCCGGGGCAGCTAGGACTGCAAGTTACTTACAACCACTGAGTATGACTGAGTGGTTGAAAATAGACGCAAATAATGACCCAAATGATCAAGCAAACAACATGAAACTCATAAAAGTATTCATGACTTTTTTTGTAGCTTCCTGTTTACATGCGCCACTCGAGTATGTTTGATCATTCAGATGTATTGTTTTGTTTTGGATTGGTAAT
Source organism: Periophthalmus modestus (assembly GCA_019594935.1). Lineage (NCBI taxonomy): Eukaryota > Metazoa > Chordata > Actinopteri > Gobiiformes > Gobiidae > Periophthalmus > Periophthalmus modestus. The sequence continues at coordinate 7,376 of JAIEZT010000588.1, forward strand.
TGCTATGGCAACACTGCTCATTTCCCTTGCTCTGAAAACCCATGGATATATGGTACATCCATGAAATGCAAATACATCTCAATATGAATAAATCTTTTGAAATTATTGCAGCAGAGTAGTGTAATATTGTACCAATGTAATATTGTTTCTTCAAACTTACTATATATCAAAATAATGTAAATATGGAGGCTTTAACATTAAGAAGTACTCTAACTCAGGTTGAGAAGTACTGTAACATACCATTCTGTCTTTTATTATCATCATTATTATTGTTAATGGTTTAATGGGTTTATTATACAAGGTGATGCCATTACAGGTAAGCAAGCTGCTTTATATGGGTGTTTCTAATGAACACATGTGTCTCTCACTATGACGTAAGCAGGAGCTCTGCAGTCTTGACATAGCTTGTTTTGAGTGTGGCTTCAGGCAGTCAAAGCTCCTCCCCATATCCGGACTAACTAGGCTCACTGGGGATTGAATGCCAACACAGCACTTCAACACATGACCAAAACATGTTCCTTTAGACAGTGAAAATCTTTGTCATACGTTTCACTGTTTAGCAAAAGAAGTGCCTCATTTTGTATGCTAACATTTGATTCTATAGCACTGAATTGTTGCTATGAGAGTTAAGACCAGTAATGTTTAGTTGAGCAGTGAGTAGGCCTGTGTGGGTGGTCTGTGATGGATTGGCCCCTGTGTCACATATGGCAGCTATAGAAGCAGGCTAAACTTTTATAGGAGCAAAAGAGGAAACAAGCCAGGAGACATTGGGCAGGAAGTAGAGGGTGAACTGCTGAGAATGGCAAGGTTTCTACAGGTTTGGCCACATCACATCAAGCCATGACAGTGCAGAGTGAAATTACGTCCCTTAGTGTTTTAAAAGAAGGCACTACACAGGATGCTACCAATTAGACTAATGACCTATTTAGGATACGCAAATGTATTAACTACAGTCTCATGTACCTATCATCTCCAAACCGTCAAACGTCGTCTCTCCTCTCATCATGGTACATTTTTACATGTTTACTATTTAGACTAGATGCCGTAGAATTGAACGGAAAAATATTAATTGATTTAAATAAATAAACCAAAGACAAGTTCTATAGCTTCTTTTTCATAATTTTAATCAATCATCAGTACAACATGAATGGTGACTCATGACTAACAGTGCAAAGTATACTTAACTAAAATATTTTGTTAAACCTATCTATAATAATTTGATCCTGAGAAGATTATTTCCATGTTACAGCACGCAAAGACTAAAACAAACAAACAAAAACAAAAATGTGTTGCCGAAGTATAACTGGCACATTGAGGTGTGGGTCCACTCTAAAGGATGGTCAGGCTCAACCACTGTCAAAAAACAAAGACCATAGTTATTACAGAAACACAAAATACATTTCAAAAACTGATAAATTAACAGATGAAAAGTTTCACATTTTAAACTGACTTTCTACACAGATTAGAGTTTTAGAATTTCACTTTCACTCATACATATGCCATTATAACATATTTAATGTAATAAAATACTGCATTAACTATAAAAAAAAAAAAAAAAAAAATCAGTTTGTTTGTAAATAGTATTTTGATAAAAAGATTGAACTTTATTTTGCTATTTCTAATTTATGTGTAACTGATGCATTTTACATCTCATCTCCACAGGTTTCAAAGTGATGAAAAATTATGATCATGGCCATAGCAATTAAAAACTTAAAATTAAATATTATAGCTAATGAGAGATCAAAAGTCCTCAAAATGGCATCTGGAAGAAATCGTGCTACTGAAACCCATGAATAGGCTGTCTCTGTATTGTCAAAAAATCTCATACTCTCTTAAATGAGTGGAGGACTTACTTGTCTCATATCTAATTCGATTGTTCCATCTTTGTCTTTATCCAGAGTCTTGAAGGTGTCTGTGGCAATAAAAAAAAGAGTTAGGTTTGTATTACTAGGTCTCAGATGGCATTACAGCATTGTATAGGTTTATTTAAGATGTGACAAATACAGTGACTAAAATGGTATTTTTGGAGTGGTTGGATGAGTAGAGTAGTGGATCAGGTCACTAAATGATGAGGCTCAGTGTTTGTTAAAGAAATTACATATATTTGATGCTGGAGTAGGCCTGACACAATAAAAAAAAAAGTTTGATATATTGCTACAGAGAAATATTGTGATAAACAATAACTACTTTATGCCACTGACACAAAGCCGGGTAATCCCAGTGAACCTATCTTTAAATATAGTGTTACATTAAAAGACCTGAGCTGCAACAAAGAAATAGCAGAATGAAGCAATTTTGATAGGCCATAGAACTTAACTTAACTTTATTCAACCCTTTACAGATCAAAACCTATCGTATTACATAAAAAATTGCTAAAATCTCCCCATTATCGCAAAGAAATTGTACACGTGACAAATTTTGAGCCCCAAAATATATTGTTCCAGCTTTCTTATACTGAATGATAAGATGTGTGTCTGTGTAATCCCTCAGTTGTCGAGGTGTGATCCATAGTAAAAGAAAAATTCAAATCTGTCAATTGGACAAAAAGTTACAGGAGTGAGGACATTTTGCTGCTCATCCAAACCGCTTCTTAATTTCTGGCCGGATTGCTGGTGAACACTGTCTTAGCTCCTCCCTTTACACAGATATAACTACACTGAAACTAACACACCTATCGTTTACAGTTTCTGTAAAGAAACATCTTATGCCTTCACTCCTACAACTTTTTGTCCAGTTGATAGATCTGAATTTTTCTTTTACTATTGAAGGATAAATTGATATTGTAAATATTGTGACAGGCCTATACTTGAACACTGTATGCTGTACTCCACTATAAATCAAGTACTAGAAATATGGGCCTGTGTGCTTATTTTTTATTAAATTAATGCAAAATCTTACTGAAAGAGACTCCATGCGGATGAGACAGCTGACGAAGTTATCAAAGTCGATGGTGAGGCTGGGTTCACTGTATCGGGCCACAACGATCTGGTGCAAAGCATTGTTCAGACGGAAAAACCTGCAAAAAATGTATTATATTCATACACATCTGCCCTTTGAGTCTTTTTTTTTCTATAATCTGGTTTTATTTGGGCCTGGTTTAGTCCTGGTTAGAGACGTACTATGTAACATTTTGTGGTTCAGGGTCGGCCACCTCCTCATCTCCATGCAGATGTTATTGCTTTGCCTGGGATGTTTCGACACTGACAGATGTGACATTTAACTGTCTATTGCCATAAAAAGCAAGCAGATGCTACCTGTACCACACCAAGTTACAGATCAGATCTGTGGAAAGGTGACCCCACTCACAACAAGAATGCATAATTTTTCAATGCAAGATATATAATGTAATGCCATATTGTGAAACATTCCAGCAAAAGTAAAAGCAAAATATCTCCACAGAGGCATGAATGGTGGTATACATGTTGACCATTATTTTGATCACTGGTTGAGTAATGGTATTCTTTGAAATTATTATTTTGGCTGTAGAAAAAAATAGGTTTACCAGTATAGGGCTGAACGATATGGCCAGAAATTTTTATCTTGTTCTAAGTACATTGTGGCTTTTAATATTGAGGTTCATGAACATAAACAATCTGCCATTTAAAAAAAAAAAGAAAAAATAGCCCAATTCCAAGCCACCCAAGCATATCAGTGACAATTTAATGACTGAATCTCGGTTTGATTTAAAAAAAAAAAAAAAAAAAAAAAAAAATTGCACAGCTCTACTTGCCAAGGTGAGAAGTAAAATAAACAAGCAAATTTAGGATCTAACCAGCTTTCTCCACGGCCAGTCTCATCTCACAACTGCTCATGCATCCACTGTCGTCTGTGTCTCTCTCCTTGTACAAGACCTGGAGAAAGAATCAAAGAGGTCATTCATAAGTACTTAATGTGTCCTACGCTGAAAAATTGTTCTAGATTATCATTAATCACTTAAAATGTGCACTATGAAACTTTTCTGTTGGAACATCTTTCTTGTCTCCATGGAGATGTTGTTGCTTTGCTTGTTGTTTTCCACACTATGGCAATAAACATATCTATCTCCATGGAGACAAGCATGTGATGCCACCAGTGACAATGCTCACAGTAACAGTGCATGTTTTTCTAAGTATTTCTGTATAAAACTGTAATTTTATACATGCTAAATTAAATGCCACACCCTGGAACATTCCAGGTGGAGCAATAACAATTCCATGGAAACAAAGAGGCAGACATTCCAACAGAAGTAGTACATTTATATTTTGAATTAATGGTTAGTATCAGTCAACACAAATCACAATGTGTATAAAAAACAAACAAAAAAACATTTTGAAATTAACTTACCAGGAACTTCTCTATTTTTGTCCACAAGATCTTAAATTCGACCATTCCCAATTTACCACTGCCATCTTTCTTTGACAAGTCAAGGATTCCTTACAGTTATTTATACAGAAATACATATGATTAAGCAGAAAAATATATAAAGGATACATCCAGCAGGTTGACCATTTGGTGACAAGTTTGCAGACAGAAGCCTTCAAATTTGATCCTATTCTCTGGAAAGAGAAAAGAAATGTTAATTACATTAAAAAAAAGTGTGACATTATGAATATAATTGACTTTAGTTCATACGTTGCTTCTTTTTAGATATGACAGTGTTGAGGATCTTCTGCAGTTCGTAAACACTGATTTCAAAATCCTAAAAAACAGAGATGAGGCTGTTTAACATGGTTGTTTTTGGGTGGTGTAGTAGATCTAATCGAACATGTTCTTGACATTAAAGTTGATAAGATGTTTAAAAAGAAAAGTTTAAGGCTACCATCTGTTTATTTGATTTTTTTTTTTTTTTTACCAGTAGATGGCAGATGTGAAACCTGTTCTCCCCTCTCCTCACTTGGCCTTTGTTCAGGCTCCCCTATGCTCTCTGGTCTTCTTCTGTTAAGCCAAAGCTGCACACTATCAGACAGCAACTAACATAGATAGCATCTAGACTAATTTGCCGTTTGTATAAAAAGTGGTGGTATTAATTGTTATCAACTAAATATTGATGTCTATCCCCAGTCTGCTTGCTTATCCATAAAAGTCACCGCAGGTTATAGGTAGATAGCATCTGTGATGATATGTGAGAATACAATAGGAGCGGGTTAATCAGTTTAATTACAGATGGTAGCTTTAAAGTAGAGCTGTCAAAATTATCAACACACAGATAATAATCTATATTAGTAATATAATTAAAACAAGAATCATTTGAACAAAAAATGATTCTGAAAAAAAAATGACATAAATAAGATAAATTTGACCTGTATAGAATACTTTTACAAGAGTAAATCAGAACTATATCAGAACAAGTATGAGAATTTAGTGGAAAATTACATTCTATTGTGTAAAAACATGTTGAATATGCACATGTTTTAGCATCCCAACAACAATATCTAATCTATCATCAATGTTTCTTTTCTCAGAGTTGCTTACATGTCCGGCAAGTCTTTGAAACAGACCCTGGAATTGCTCTGAAATATCGTCTTCATCAATGTCAATCTGCAGACCAAAACACACAATAATAACCAAATGAACTTATTTTGATTTTAAAGTAAGAGTTAAAAAAAAATAAATTACTGGCTCAATCAGACAGTCCACCGGGTCGTCAATTTCTCTGAAAGCAAAAACATCATTCATGTGATGAACATGAATATCGGCCTGAGATGTAAATGACTTTTTCGCCCATAAAGTTGGAATATTTTGTTGTATTAAATGTTTACCTTTGAGGAGAGTGTGCTAATCACTGTGGATTAATTGGTTTCCTGGATAACCAGTGTACCAACTTCAATGTCATAACTGACTTGACCAATTGGAAATAAAAAGAAAGAAAAATCTATAACAAAAGTATTCCAACATTATGGTTAAATTGTGTATATTGCTATGTGCACAATTTAAAGGTGCTTTTCTTATGGACAGTCTGCCACTTGCTCATCTCAACAGTGATTTTATTGTCTGCCTGGAATGTTCCACAGTATATAATTAAATCTGTACATTTCCATAGAGATAAGCAGACAATGCCACCAGGCCAATTTACATATCAGAATATGTTAATTGGCGACTCTGCTCATAATAACATACACATTTTTCAAGCAATAAATCACCCATGCTTGAATTCCTGCAAGACAGACAAGTTTAAGACTATACTGTGGAACATTAAAACAACAACATCTCCTTGGAGACAAGCAGGTGGCAGGCCCTCCACCAGAAAAATTACATAGTGCACCTTTAAATGCATAATTTGAGTTGATTTGTGAACATACTGGAAATCTGCTGGCTTCTCAGAGAACACACGCAGATAAAAGTCTCCATTCTTGTTGGGCTCAAAGGTGGACGGCACAATGAGGTACTCGCCCGGGGGCAGACTGATCCGATTGGATAGCTCTCTCAGGTTTATGAAGGTCTCAGAGCGGGCCGCTGAAGCATTGTACAAGAAGAAGTTTTTCTTCAAATGAACTTGAGTTTGGCCTGAAAACTAAAAAATCATCACAAAAAAAACGATATTAGAAATCATACAGAATCAAATAGTAATAATAGTAAGAAAATATTTCTTGTTATGGATGCCATTTTGAAGACTTTTGACCATTCCAAAGATTAAATATTTACTATGGAATTTGTGATTGTCAAGGCAACTGTCCTAATTTTTCATCACACAGAAACTCATGGTGAGAATAGCAAGATATACTAGACATGTAATACAAGGAAGGTTTTAAAGTTGTACTAATTTTAAGGTGTTAGCTTAATATCCAAGTTTGCCAATACAGTAGCAAATGCGCTAGTTAAAAAGTGCAGATCTGTAGGCCTAATATTTGTGGATTAGCAGAAGGCAACTGAAAAACATAGGTGTAGCAATGCAATTATGCTTTTAGCAGCCGTCAAGCATCAGCAAGGCTAGTGGTATTTGTAGTATTTGTTGTAGACTTAGCAGTGTCTTGGTAATTGTAGTTTTTGAGCTCTCCTTCCACTTATTCATATGCACTGTCGGTAGTAGACCTCTATTACCTCTTCTGGAAGCTACAAACACAAAAGAGAAAAAAACTTTGAGTTGATATAAAAACAAAAACTTTATAATCACAGAGTATTTTTGTTGCAAATGCAGCTCATACTTCATAGATGGCAAATCCGATTGTCTCCAGATCCTCTCCCATTTTCCTCATTTTCCTCCTGTTTTTCTGCATCAGGCCCACGATGAAAGTGCACTTGTCCTCGCCGTCGTAAGGGTCATCATCCACGTCTTCCACCTTTATGACAAACTGAGGGTTCATCCAGAAAGTGTCTGTGAGAAGAACAATGTTATGTTATGTTTACAGCAACCAAAAATGTGATCATTATCTGAATTGAAATGTAAACAGTATATGGTGTGTAAACGGCTACATCTGATTTCTTTATTATTCTTCACACTGTGCATGTTTTGATAAGGATTTTTTTTTAAATGGCAACAACAAAAAATAAAGACAAAATGTTAAGGTGCACATTGTTGTCCCCGTAGGGAAATTGGTCCTCTAAACTACAATGCTGTTATAGCAACCTGCTGCAGTGCTGCACCCGGGGACCCATCTCCATGATCTTATTGCTAGGTCAGAACTACCTTAGCTGGAGGATTTGTCCTGTTGTATATGTTTTGAATTGAAACCGGAACGTCTCGAGGAAACCCAGCCAGACATAAGGAGAACATGCAAACTCCACACAGAAAGATGTGAGTGCAACCACTCAAACATAATTTTAAAATATTAATTAATATTGAAAGGGAAATGTATTGTTGTCTGCCAAATGCAGTTATACTGCATTAATAATAACTGTCACACATCACCATTTGTTTTAAACTGATGATCAGATTTATCTTGTGCAGGCAAACACACAACAAAAAACAAATATGTATTGCTACACTAGAGGAGTATGTGATATTGGTACAGTGTGTTACATTATTATTGTACAAGTGCAGTTACATTACCCTAATGAAAACCTTACAGCGATATTATGTGGTCAAAGGATTATGGGCAGGAAAGGCACATAATAGTGGCATCTATGACTAATTCAAATGCATTGTAAAACAGTTGAAAGAGTTTAGTACTTGGGTAGTTCCTGCAACCGCCCGCGGATACGCCTCTCCTCCCAGGTTCCTCAAAGTTTGGTCTCTGCCCACTTCTTATACTCGTCACTGGTCAAAGCATCCGGAGTGAGGTTACAGATCTCCACACGGGGGAGTACTGGCGCAGAAAGTCTGAAAATGACATCCTACAAGAAAAAGAGTGATGTATTTTTATGAATGACTTAATTTTTTTGTCAATGTTTATTTTTGAGATTGAGTGTCACCAGAATTCTCCATCTTCTTTCTTATTAGTCAGTCTCGCTCTGTCATGATCACTCACAGATCTCCATTCATAAGATCTGCAAAATATAGTTACAAATGTAAAAATGATGCATTACAATTATTGTAAGGAAACATATTTGTCTGTTAAACCAGGAAGATGACCGTAATTCAAAACAACCTCCACCTATTTAAGCTGGTACATTTCATTCAACGTTTTCAGTGGGTGTGGTGCTCTAACATGACAAGAACACACAGTCACACAAAGAGCATACCAGTTAGGCTTGTTCTTATATATAAGAGTGCATCTAAGGGGCTTGGCATATAACAAGTACGATACAGGGCTATTTTATATACCTTATACCTGCTACATCCTCTTCTTTTCTAAAACAATGACAGTGATGTAGACAGTCCTTTGACCAACTGGTATCTGGGTAAAGTTGCACCAGTAGTTTATAATGTTGTTGAGATCCAGTATTTCCCCACTGTTATCAGAGAAAAACCAGCTAAATCCAAATGCAACTTTACCATGGCAACCTAATATTAACAATAGCATAACAATCTTCTGATTTATTCTGCACTTTTCTCCTTTAATGTTAATTGCATGATGATCATTTGTGATGATTTATGTTTTGATTTGTTGTATAGTGATTTTAATGTCTTTCTTATTCTGTAAAGCACTTTGGATTGCCTTGTGTATGAATTGTGTTATACAAATAAACTTGCCTTGCCTATAGATATACAGTAAGTAACCACTAATCATTATTTGCACTGACTGAATCATAACTGTTATTTCTGAGTTAATCACAGTTTCAATCTTTAAGTTGTCACCACTTACGAATCACTCCAGGCTCCATTCCACTCGACTTGCCCCCATGGGTTTCTGATGCGGATAAGCTCCACAGTGTTGCCTCTGTACTCCACCTGCAATAAAATAAAACATATGCATTTGGGCCCCATACTGTGGAATATTCAGGGGCAAAGCAATGAAATCTCCAAGGCAACAAATTAAAGAGTTACATAGTGCATCTTTAAAGTTGACTTGTTTGTTCATTCTTGTTTTTCTTTAGTATTGATATTTACTGTAGCCTTGTGTTGTCATTTTAGTCGTTTAAAGGTGGTAAGATAAAGTACAATATATTTTAAGTGTACTTGGTGGTAGGTGGTAAGATAAAGTACAATATATTTTAAGTGTACTTGGTGGTAGGTGGTAAGATAAAGTACAATATATTTTAAGTGTACTTGGTGTAATTTGTTAAAGGGTCCTATATTACACAAAAATTTACCCTTATGAGCTTTTAGCCCTACTATAATGTTGTTATCTCTAAAAAAAAACATACCTGGAGCATTTTTTTTTGTTTTGTTTCACTCACATATTATGAAGATGTAGACAGATTAATAATGCAGGATTACTCAAAACTCAACAACTCTGTTCCACCTTATGAAGCAGCTTTCAAGTTAACAGCTACCTTTTACCTATTGTTTAGTACATATTGGAAATTCCAGGAGTGAAATAGACCAAATGATTCTAGTGAAGGTGTATGGAGTTTGAACACAGTGAAGTACTTCCTGTATTACCACATGACATCACAAGTGGAACAGAGTGTTTTCAGTTTGAGAGAAAACTCAGCCTACATATGCAGGGTTTGTGTGTTAAACATATGAATAAACAAAATACAACTCCAGCTATGTTTATGATGAGGAAACAATATCATAGCATAGATGAAAACTAGTGTAATATGGGCCTTTTAAGGAATAACTTTTCTGTAAGACTATCTCACCTCATCTGCTCCTGTAACTGAATACGCATGGCCTTTCACCAGTTTGCGAGATGTTACAGCTTCTTGGTCATTCATGCTTGTAATCTGCACAAATAAGATATAAATATTCTTAAAAAAACAATGCAATGATAGGAAAGAAAAATAAACATGTTCAAACTCACATCAATGGAGCAGCCAAGAAGAGAGCCTCTGTCCAGCGCCTTCTTGATGATTTTGAACAGGTGTGGGTCAGGACGGTTCAGGTCATAATTTTCAGCAATACCTCCAGTGAAGTCCTCAAAACCTTCAGTTGTGCTACCTCCAGAGAGAGCCTCGTAGCATCCATTCAACCTGAATTATATTAGATAGTGTAAGAGCTATATGCACATACACAACTAAGTCAAATTGTCCGTTTTCAGATATAACATTACATCATATTCTTCTTATCTTTTAGTTTATTTTTTGCACTTTAAGGAAGTTAAAGTTATTTAATATAAATAGTGAAGGAATCATTAAAAAAGGACCCCATGTTAACTTCAGATACCAAACCACCTTGAGAATACCCCAGTCTCGTCTGACCTCAGAAGCTAAACAAGGTTGTGCCTGATTAGTATTGGGATGGGAGACTGCTAGAAACACCAGGTGTGTACCGGGGCAGCAGTGTTTTGCATACTGTCGACATTGTCCTTAGGCAAGACACTTCACCTACTTTGCTGATTTAAAGGACCTATATTGCGCAAAACTTGACTCTTGTGAGCTTTAAGCCATGTTAGAATGTTTTCACTTCACCAAAGACATACCTGGAGTTGTGTTTTGTTCACACATGTAACCCTTTATTATTAGTCTGTCAACATCTGCAAAGCTCAAAATTCTCTGTTCCACCTTGTGATGTTATGAAGCGGTGGTTTCTAACAGCTACCTTTTAACATTTGTTCAGTAGAGATAGGCAGTTCCAGGGCTGAAAGCATCTAAATAATTCTAGTGAAGGTGTATGGAGTTTGGAGCACTTCCTGTATTACCACATGACATCACAAGGTGGAACAGAGTATTTTCTTTTTGAGAGGACACAGCCTAAAAATGCAGGAGTTGTGTGTGAATGAAACAAAAGAAAATTCCAGGTATGTTTTTGAGAAGGAAACAACGTTATAACATGGATCAGAAAATAGCATAATATGGCCCTTTAAGTATGTGATATGTGCATGAGTGAATGAGTGATTAATTGGTGGTCATTTATGGGGCCGATGGCATAGACTGGCAGCCTCACTTGCATCCGTCTGTCCCGGGGCCTGTGTAGCTACAGAAGTAGTTTATCTTCATCAAGTATGGAGAGAATGAATAATGCAATGTAATTTGTTTAGAGTGTCTTGAATCCAGTGCACTGTTAGATTCTGGTTTAGAGTTTTAAGGTTGTAAATACACATTCATAAAAACCATAAAGATACACCCCGTTTGCTTCTGGCTCTGATAGTGCTTGGTTTGTCAGTTATAGTTGTTCATATGGGACTGGTTGTTATTATGATGCTTGATTGACTTGTGGTTCTTACTTAGCATAGGCCTTCTCCAGCAGTGCGCTCCAAAACTCACAGCCCTCTTCAGAGTGAACAAACAGCAGCTCGCCGTTCTTTGCGGGTAAACGATCATCCACCACCACATCCACCCACTTGCCAAACTGCCAGAACTGGAAATACACATATTATTATCTAGACTAACTTGTGAATAGACCTGATTTTTTACATAATTTTCATTCAGTTTTCTAACTAGACGATAGTGGGATGAAACCACATACTTTTAAATTTAATTGAAACCACACATTTGAATATGTGTTTTTAAATGCTGTTTAGTACACCATGCTTGGTTTAAAAATATCATAATTTGTTTTATTCTAGAAATATGATCTTTAGGTATGGTCACTGACTCTAACATAGAACTTAAGTAACAAAACAAAACAAAAAAACTTTTCAAAATACAATGTGCAAAATTTGTAAAAAATAAAATAAAATAAATGATAATAATAATAATAATAATAATAATAATAATAATAATAATAATAATAATAATAATAATAAAAAGTAACATTAAAAAAATATATTAATAAAAGAAATTGCACTTCTCTTTTGCAGGTCAAATGACTGCAATTAGATTAAAAAAAAAAAAAAAGATATTTATGTTGGTGCAAAGAGCCCAGTTATTTCATACCATTATTCATGTAGTCAAAAGTTAGAAGAATATCATTTATTTAACAACATTATAACATAGATCACAAAATAGCGTAATATGTGCCCTTTAAGCATGTGATGTGTACATGAGTGCATGATACCCAAGTTTTATGGAACAGAACAGGTTTCCTTTTCATTTATTTTTTTTCTACTAAACCATGCAATAGATTTAAACTGGATTCATTGCTTCACTCAGGAGTGACCCTTACCTGAAAATGAAAGATGCCAGCATAGTCATCGTCAAAGCTCTGGTCATGTGGGACGACTCTGTGAAGAACGTCTTTGTTCAGAGTCAGAGAGGCAATGGCTGCCAGGAGCCAGCAGTCACCTACAAACAAATACTACCATGGATCAATGCACATGTTTATACTGGCTCCCATAAGATGCATTCAGGGTATATTTGATTGAGCTTAAATCTCAGATAGAGGACATGGGCCAATATAACTCTATGGATTTATTTGAAAGAAATACTTGAACCCACAAACGCTTAACCTGATACATGCTATTAAAACCTACTGTATTATTTATGTGACTTAAAGGTGAATTGCGTAATTGTTCAGGTGAAATGTTTGCTTTGTGTTCCACATTATGATATTAAACTTTTCTATCTCCATGGAGACAAGCAGGTGGTGATGCCAGGCTAAGTTACAGGTCAGTTCTGTCAAGAGGCTAGCCTGCTTATAGGAGGTAAAAACACATGTAATAGTGAAATAAATGATGATACGTGTAATGCCATATGGAACATTCTATGAAAAGCATTAATATCTCCATGGAGACAAGCAGATGTCCCAGCACTTATGCGGAGTTATGCTTTAATGCTCTAATAGAAGTTCAGTTGCCCTCCTCTGTTGCATTAGTCTTGTTTTTAGTCTGGTTTCAGAAATGTGGTACAGACGTGGGACACTTGGTATGCAGATGACTCACACTGGGTGTACACAGACACAGTGGATTCTCTGTTATTTTTGTAGTGCATTATTTAAAACATCCAGACAAGTTACTACAGTACAAGTACAATGACAAAGATTATGAGACCAGAAGCTGTTTTATCAATGTTATGCAAGGCTTACCTAGGGCTCCTTGGCAGATGTCAGTCCTAGTCGCATCTTCAACAATGAATTTTGGTCTTTGATGCAACTCCTGTGAAAGAAATGAGGAAAAGTTTATAACAAATAAAAGGTTGACTATTTTACACTTAACAAGGATGGAAAAGGTTTGCATCCAACCTGAAATACCAACATTGAATTGGTAGCAGCTGTATTTAACAGACCACAACCAGTGAAATTCCTTTACCTAAATGATAGTGTTTTGGGTTTTGAACCTGGGACTTAGAACTGAGTTAAATTCATTGCGGCTGTGTAGCTGTTTGTGCAATACCTCAGTCATCCAGGTATGATCTGTAGTCATTTAATTGAATTTTTCTTTTACTATGTGCAACTTACTATTACCAAACACACCCTGCAGCTTAATTCATAAATCTTTACTTTCAAGAGTAAGGTAGTAGCAATAATACAACAATAATCACAGTACCAGAAAGGCTTGTAGAGGAAATCCAAACTTGATCTTATTTGCGTAAGTTAACCACAAAAACAGGTAATTTTCTTACCTTCGGTCTCATCCAGGTAACGCCCCTAGTTTTAGCTGAATGTGGTCCAAGTTCCTTAAATCCCAGAGAAGAGGGTTCAGCGTCAAACAGCTCATCTTCAAAAAGCCTCCCTCTCTCCAGACAGCTCCTCTTCAGCTCCTCGTAATCTTGTTTTAAATACTTCACTGCTCTGGCGTTTGTTCCAATGCCTTCTGCCTTATTGCGATATTGGATTACTTTTTTGACAATGCCAGTCATCTTGGAAGCAAAGCTGATAGTTCTGGCTGAGTGCAAAATCCTGACTGCAGCAGGAGTTATGGTAACACAGGTTTAGTGACGTGTGCAAGAGTCAAGTGTCTCAAGCCACACCCAGTTTTGTTCCTGCTGGCCAACTTATTCAAATAAAACAGACCAGGCAGCAATGGAAATTTTCAGAAAAAGGTTTAGGCACACAATATTATATCTTTTACATTGTTTTTATTTGACATTTTGCACAGAATCATCATCCTTAATATTTTGTAAAGATAAGTCTGAGCATTATCAGTATACAAATCTTGATCTTGTATCTTGATTGAGAGGTTTAGTACAAGGCCAGACACAACCACTGCAAAAGATTTAAAAAAAAAAAAAGTTAGATCCAGGTCAACTATAAATGCTTCTGGTAAGGATTTTTCTTTTTAGATTTAGTACAAAATTAGTACATTAAAATAAATAGTGATTCTACCACATGCACACTCAACACACTAACACATTCATGAAAGTAAGGTGGGTGACATCATGTGCCTTGCTCACTGAACCAATGCAAAGTTTTTAATGAACAAACCTGTTGTATATCCAGCTCAATTTTTCCAGAGTCGCTCTTGTCCAAAGCTTTGAACATTTCTATATTAAAAAAAATCACATTATGTTTGGATACATTCAAATCAATGTTATTATGTTGATCTAGTTAGGACAAATTCATTCATACAACAGCATACACAGAAACTGAAAACAAGGCGGGTGTAGTGTATATGTAAAGCCAAATGACACAACAACACCACGCACTAGCTACAGCTGGAATTGAACCGCCCACCATTACTTAGACATTATTGAAGCACAAGGGAAATTACTTGGACACATTAGCTCACAAACAAAAATATAATAATGAAGATAAAAGCAGTGATACAATAAAAACATGATACAAATATACAGATATGTATATGTACAAGTAGAATAAAAAAGTAAATGGAAATATATCTATATCGAGACACACACGAGGTTGGATAAGGAGAAACAGTCCAAAAATGAAAAAGTGGCTTTGACAGTTCTACAAGTATTCATACTTACTGAACAACATTTCCAGTTTTATGAGACATCCCACAAAACTGTCAAAGTCTATGGCAAACTGAGCATCTGCATAACGGCTCACGATCACCTGAAGCACTGCACTATTCACCTGGAAACCTGTGATAAAACACACTCAATTCAGCATACTTATTATTATAGTTTATTTTTGTGCCTTTTTTACACTGTGAGTCATTTAAAGGGGTCATATTTCCCGGCCCCTCCCATGTTGGCTTTGTTCAAAGGGAAACTGGATGGTTCAGTTTGACGACAACAGGGGAGTTAATGGCACCAGTCAGAGAGTGTGCTAACAGCCAGTCAGAATGTGGCTGTAAAAATATTTTCTATGTATAAGTATTTACACTGTGTCAGTTTTGTTAACAAAAAATATTGCAGTTCTTTTAAGAACTTGTGTTAATTCAGTTTGAGTATACAGGCATTGTGGCTTTATAAATGATGCATGTTTTATTAAGATTAAGATTAATATTGAGATTGAGATTGAGATTAAGATTAAGATTAAGATTAAGATTAAGATTGAGATTGACATTAAGATTAAGATAGACTTTATTATCTCTAAGGGAAAATTTATCTCGGCTCACTGCCCGCATCTTAAAACACAGTTACACTCACACATCACACTACAGCCAGGCAACAGTCAGAGCTCATCAAAAAGTTTGTAATTGCACATCTCTATCCATTTTGTTAATTTTCTTCAGAAATTACCCATCAACCTTTACTAATTTTTTATTTATTTTATTTATTTATTTATTTTTTTTTGCTGTGGACAGTTTCTAGTTACTTGTGCCTTTATCTGATCTACTCTTCTCCTAATAGACCCATTAGGCCTGTAGTTATATGTAACATTACCAGCTTCAGTGGCAGCGTCTCTCATCTCGTGTGAGCTCATGGTGCCAGAGTAGTCTGTGTCGTGATTCTTGAAGATATCCTGTTATCACCAACGTACAAACTTTACAGTTTATTATTATGATTATTATGATTATTATTAGTCACATAGAGACAGTCAATATTATCCTACCAGGTATCTTTGGATTTTCAGCCAAAGCTTGTGGAACTCCAGAAGCCCCAGTTTGGAGCTTTCATCTTTCTGTTAAATGTCAAAGTTTAATAAATTAAATTATATATTTTTTTGTTTGATTGACATTTATTTTATACAAAATTAAATCTGAATTTGATTATGTCTTTTTAAAATGTAAGGATACGTCCAACAGGCTGATAATGATGCGACCAGTCTCAAGACTGAAACCATCTGTCTTTATATCAGATCCTTGAAAGAAAAGAAATGATGAATTAATATTAGTAAAAGACTATTACATTCACAAAAAGCTGGTTTCAGATATTGTAGGCAACATACGGTGTGACACAACGTTGTTCAAAATCCTCACGAGCTCAAAGACAGACACTTCCAGGTCCTGTAATAATGGCACATTTAGGCGACATTTTGTTCCATTTATTTTAGATTTGTTATTTACTTTTACTACATACATCTCCTGCAATTTGCTTGAAGAGTTTCTTGAAATGAGGATCAATATTACTCTCTGAAATCTCCTCCTGAAGTAAATACATAAATAAGTACATAATGAATGAATTAATAACATAAGTGTATGCCTGAGCACTTAATAGTCAAAACATGCGGGCTATGAACAGCTTTAGAAATTAAATGACAACTATACAGATGGTAAAATGACAACAAACTGCAGAATACATACTTTAACCAAGTATTCAGGAATTTGGCACTCTTTTTTTTTTATTTGGATGATTTTCAATACCTATGTAGAATAATCAAGTAATATATATTTAGGTTGGTTACATTACATACATTTTCACAATGTTACCTCATCAATTTCAGCTTCAATTTTCTCCTCCAGAGGACTATAAATGAAAAAGGAAACATTCTGTTATATTGCAGAGAATACTGGAAGAGTTATTCCACTAGATGGCGCTGTAGCACAGGTAAACCCTACCTGGTGTCGGCCTGCTTCTCCGAGAACACCCGCAGCACAAACTTGCCGTTCTTGTGCGGCTGGAAAGTGGACGGGATGATCGCGTATTCTCCCGGGGGCAGCGTGAAGCGGTCACAAATCTCGCGAGTGTTTATGAACGTGTGGCTCATGGCAACCGGATTCTCACGCAGCAGCACGTCCGGACCCAGGTGCACGTGACGGGAGCCTTTATACTGAAGATACATCTCAGATTTTAGACTAAACTATACAGATGATGTGTGAAAGTGAAACTAAAAACTACAGAAAGATGTAACTGTTATATAAGTTATTAATTTAAAGAAACTCACCTGCTCTGGGACCTGCAAGGGAAAAACAAGACAGCGTTAGGACAATAAATAGGCCTTATGCAAAAATGTGTAATATTATACCATAGGCCTTCTACTAGGCAAATCAATGTTACTGTGCAGTTTATGTACCTACATTATGCAACTTTTCTGGTGGGGAGTCTCCCTACCTGCTTGCCTCTATAGAGATCTTATTGCTTTGCCAGGAATGTTCCACAGTATGGCTTTAACATATCTATTTTACATTTATTCAAGTAAGTGTTTAGAAATATTTTGAAATATATGCATTCTTATGCTGAACAGGGTCATGTATCACAGATCTGACCTGTAACGTGGCCTGGTGGCATCACCTCTTTGTCTCCATTAAGATGAGTAATGCTGTACAGTGGAAAAGTGAATCCTTCACCAGTAAAGTTAGGGCAGATATGCTTCAAATGACGATGTTTTTGCTTCTAAACAATTAAAAATGTGTTTTGTTTGACCTAAGGAACAGAAGGAACTCAGAATTTCATATAGCCAGATTATTTTAATACAGGCCAAATGTAAGATTTAAACCATTGTACCGCACTACACCATGTCTGTGAGCTCATCATCGAGGTGAATTAGGTGAATTGTCAGACATGAAAGTTACTTAAAAATGAAATGCTGTGGTTCCTTATTTTTCTATAGATCCACAAAGTACACACCTTATAAATGGCAAAGCCAATGATCTCCAGGTCTTTGTTGAGTTGCCGCTGTTTTCGTACATCCTTCTGCATCAGTCCCACCAAAAACGTGCAGCCCTCCTCCTGCCCATCCAGAGGGTCATCGTCCACCTGGTCCAAACGCACCACGAACTGAGGGTTGGAGGTAAATGTTGCTATGGGAAACAGAAAACAACTTCAAAGACCAATGCAAGTAGCTTATGTGTGAACACTCCGCCATATAGCCTATATTTTAAACAAATGCAATGCTCTTCTGTTTATTTATTCTTTATTTCAGACACAAATATGATTTGGTCCATAGTTAAAAAAAGAAAGTACAGAATACAAAATAAACACAACAGCCAAATTAGTCCATAAAGTTCATTAGAGTGTGGAGTCTCTGTGCCCTTTCTCAGAGCAGAGGTGCAGCGGCATGAGCTCATGTGAGGGTTGGTCAAAATGAAAATGGCATTTTCAAACACCTTCAGGCACGGCATAAATGCGTATGTTAAATGTCTAAGCAACACCTCACAGATGGGGACGCCAGCATCCACAAACAGCTGACTGGCACTATGCCATCTGGGCACCTGCAGCAGAAGCCTAAAGACGTCATTATAGGCCAATGTAAGCATGTGGAAGGTCCCACACCCATAATTCAACCCCAGAGGGCCCGTTTACAGCGGAGTACAATAGGCTCTGAACAGGGAGCACTTAACATCATGGGAAATTTTCTCAACATGTTTGTCTGAGCGTACAGTTTACAGTGATGACGCTATGATCTCACCATCACTGAGCTACACAGTAATCTGCAGCATATTTTAATTGTTTTAAGATTATTAGATCTGGAATTACAGATTAGCTATAATCTAGTGGAGAACATCTATATTTGTTATTTCATTTATTGTCTCAGTTCAGTCCTTAAAATAAATACTAGACTAAAACTAAACTTTTGAATTATGTAAAACCTTCACCAGATATTTCTGTCAAAATGTGAAAAACTGAGAAGAAAAATATTCTGTCATACTTAATTTAACATATTGTTATCTTCTTTGGTAGAAGAAATTGCATAGGTTCACTTGTCTGATTACATCAAATCACCCAGACTAGTCCTAACAGTTACTCTATAGATAAAGGGTAACATTGTTGCCATGTATACCCAATTCTGGAAGCAATGCTGTAGTTGTTTTACTTTTAGCTCATACCTGGGTGGTTGCGGCAGCCCCCAGCAGTTGAACCTACTCTCCACATCCCCTCAAACTGGTAATGGTTCCAGCGGCCCTCGCCTTCACTCTCCAAAGTGTCTGGAGTCAAGTTACAAATCTCCAATTTTGAAAAGTGCCTGATGAAATCTAGATAGGACATCCTGGAACAACATAAGATACTCAGAAATTATGTATAGAAAAGCAGGAAATAAGCAGGAGTAAATGTAACTGATTGCAAGTCTGCAACATGATGGTAATAACAGATGGGCTAACACTCCTAACCCCCACTCTGTACTGAATGTATTGTAATGAATCAATTGATGTATTGATTGATCAGATTCCAATATTTTGAGGTATTTTTTGCCATTCAGAAGGTGTTTTAAAATCCTATTTTTTTTTATCATTCTGAAAACCACGGATAGGAGTCATAGTTTAGATTAGCAGTTTGGACTTTTTCTGTGACATTAGGTATTTGGAAAACCTGGAAAAAACATGTCTGCTATTGGACACAAGCACTATATTTTGTATATACACTGGCCATTTTTCACACAAGAAATGTACTTTACCAGAATTCCCCATCATCAGAGACATGGTTCAGTTTAGTTTTGTCATCTTCACTGATGTGGCTCCACTCGTTCGATCTGAATTAGAATTTGTTGTAATGTAAATAACAATACCATCTTTCAATAATTATATATATGATACATTGTTTTACCCATCACTCCAGGCCCCAATCCACTCCACTTGTCCCCAGGGGTTTCTCACTCGGATCAGCTGAACCTTTCTGCCTCTGTAATTCACCTGTAATCATATTAATGTAAGATGTAAACTAAAACATACATCTTTTATCTTTTACTCTGATGTTTTTGTTACCTCTTCTGCCCCAGTGACAGAATAGGCATGTCCCTTCACCAGTTTATGAGATGTTATGGCCTCTGATTCATATGCACTGGTGATCTGAAAAAACAACACACAGATTGGACAATTTTAAATAGCAAATACTGGAATTATGTTTCAAAGACTACATCTAGTTTTACATTTGTTCTTTTACTATGGATCATACCTGAATGACTGAGGGACAGTGTAATATAATGTTAACATTTGAGAGAAGAATAACATGTAATTCTGTAGGTGTAAACAGGTAGGTTTACAAATTTGACATAATTAATAAGATATTTATTTTTTGCAGAGGACATTGTAATTTATGTTACCGATGCCTTTACAATTAAGTTAAGTTCAGTCATTTATATTGTGATAATCTTAGTCTCTATTCATGTGTTACCATTTCCTGTTTGTAGGTCATATTTTGATGACTTTTGCCAACTCAAAGATATAATAATAAGTTTTGAACCATTAATCGCTAAAGCTATTAACGATTCAAAACTCCACCACTCTGAAACCCACCACAAAGTCCTGTTATGTTTGTAAAGTTAAACAAATATGGATGGAATATAGACTCACATCTATCGAGCAGCCCATGAGCGAGCCGAGTTTCAGGGCCTTCTGCATGATTTGAAAAAGGTGCGGTGGAGCTTTGTTTAACTCGTAAATTTCTGCGATTCCTCCAGTGAAGTCCTCAAAGCCCTCAATGGTGCTGCCTCCGATCAAGGCCTCATAGCTGCCATTCACCCTGGAAATGGCATAAACACACGGCACACACTTTATTACATTTAAAGTAAGATTTCTCCATTACAATTAGAGTGTTGGTGATAGTAATGGTATTAGAAGAAGTAACTGGTAGTTGGTGCAACAGTGGCTCAGTGGCTTGGTGTTCAATTTGCCGTGACTACCAATGCATACTGTGTCACATATCTTGCCTGTATGAAAATATATTGTGTGAGTGATTGATGGCTGATTGCAAAGTCTGGAAGCCTTGCATGTCAGTTTAGCCCAGAGCAGCTGTGATTACGGAAGTAACATACCACCACTGAATATGGGCTGAATGCATAATGCACAACATTGTGAAACAACTTCTGCAAACGTGCCATATATTCCTCCTGCATTATTATCAATAGTGGTGTTTGTAGTACTAGTCGTTGTAGTTGCAATTAGTGGTAAAATAAATATTAGTATAAAATTGTATGTGACATGGCTGTGACAGAATTTTAAAGTACTCCACAATTTTAAAATGCAACAGTAGTTTTAGTACTACTGTGCAGTCTTTCTTTCTTTCTTTCTTTCTTTATTCTTTATTTGTCAGGGACCATATACAAATTCATTAATCTTACAAGGAAAAGATGATTTGTATCAGATTTAGCTACTGCTATTTTCCATCTGCAGTCCCTGCAGTCTTCCCTACAGGTTTTTACAAAGGTAACACAAGTAATCCATGTTTGAATCATTTTATTTAATACAATATTTTGGTCTATAAATGCCACTTATTGCATCTGCTAAACAAAAAAGCACTGATTACAGATTCAAAATGGTTACTTCCATATTTTCATGATAACACTACAAGCACAAAGCATAATTTGTAGCTACCGTAGTCTCCTCTATTAATGGGAAACACTGCAAATGTATTAAGTGTTGATATCTGTAATTTTTTTCTTTTAAACAGGCAGCCAAATCAATAGTATACTGTAAGTTGAAAAACAAAAGGTTAACATACTTAGCATAGGCCTTCTCCAGCAGCGCACTCCAAAATTCAGACCCCTCTGCAGAGTGAACAAAGAGCAGCTTCCCATCTTTGGTGGGCAAACGGTCGTCAATAACAACATCCACCCATTCACCATATTGCCAAAACTGAAATTTAAAAAAAAGTATAATTGTAGTAGATTCATGATAGAATTTACTCCTTCTTGGACAGACAGTTAAAAATATAAAACCTGATAGAAACTGACCTGGAAGTGAAAAATACCAGCATAGTCCTCAGTAAAACTTTGTCCAGGTGGCACCACTCGAGCCAAAATCCTCTGGTCCAGAGTCAGAGAAGCAATGGCTGCCAACAGCCAGCAGTCACCTGTACAACATTAGCACACAATACCACAAGGTTGGCCAACTTTTACGGGCCAAAAAGTACTTGTGAATTACATGTGATTAATAGTAATACCTTGTACATAATATGTCATGGTTTTGTGGTTTGAAAGATGGAGAATTATATTATTAATACCTGGGCGTTTTCAGACCCATAGTTTATACTGGCCGTTTTCATATCCTAGAACATGTTGATGTCATACTCCTCCCTGATGGAGGGGAGTAGGAGACAGTTTCCCCTATTGATAAAATGTACTGTCCTATGAAATATTGCAAGGTAAATCCACCAATTTGGATTCTGATCATTTGCATTTGTGACTGAAGCCTCACTATATTTTGAACCAAAATCTGCTTTTAAAAAAATGCATAAAAATTTTGCTGCCCCCCCATCTATATTATATGCTATAGGCCTGTATGCAATTAAATCAATATATACTTCAGAACAAAACATTATGACTTTATTTAACTTCTCTGCCCAATGCAGTTTAACCAATTAAAATTAGACACATTTTTTAAACTTACCCAATGCTCCTTGACAAATGTCTGTCCTTGTGGCTCCATCATCAATGAATTTGGGGTCAGACCACAACTCCTAAAAGAACAACCAGTGATTATGCTTAATTATAGTAACATTAATATCACAACCAAACAGGGATTGTCCATTATATATACTGTGCACATGTTTCCTTGTTGGTTCTCGATGTTTAAACACTCTTCGACACACTTGAGTTGTTATTTTTTTGCCTTACAGAAACAGATTTTTGAATATGAGGGGAATACGAGTAAACAGCAAATGAAATCTATGAAAAAGTAGAGCAGGGCACTTGATGTATTTTAGTAGTTTTACAAAAGAGACAAAGGGCTTGGTAGTTCATTGAAGAAACCAACAATTCCCAAACCACAAGTATTATGCATTCATTGAAGTTTTTGTATTCTCTTTCAAGGAAAATAATATCAGTGGCATCTGCTATACACTGTAACCCACGCCAAAACAAGAGCAACACAATAGCAGTCTCAACTTACTAGAGGAGTCCCAAAAACAGATCAGTAACTACGCCAGCTTTGGTCTGACAGAAGAAGACCAGATGGCGTAAGCCAGAACAAAGGCCAGGTGAGGGGAAGGGGGAGGAGGAACAAGTTTAACATCTACAATGTACTGGTAAAAAAATCAAAATAAAGTTACAAATAGTAGCTTAAACACAAGGAAATCATGTCATTTGCAACTATTGTCCAAAGTTTAGCATTGTAATTTTGTGGATTTACTGTTGTCCTGCCCTTAGAATCCTGAAATTTAGATAACTCCATACCCAATATATGACAAAATATCTTAATGCATTTCTCACTGTATTCTATTCTTTCTTACCGTTGGCCTCTTCCATACCACGTCCCTGGTTTTAGAGGAGTAGGGCCCCAGCTCATTGTAACCCAAGGACCTCCGAGACGCTGGGAACGTGTTATCCTCAAACAAAATCCCCCTTTTTAAAGACGTCTGTTTTAGGAACTCATAATCCTGGTCCAGATATTTCACTGCTTGCTGGTTTGTCCCTATGCCCTCCTCTTTGTCCTTCTCCCTGGCCAGCCGATCCGCAGTAGAGGTCATGTTTTACCCAGGCAGTGTATACAGATTAAATACAGATATCAGAGCCATTGTGTGTTTTTATATGGGCTAGCACAAACACAGGGAAGTGATACAGGTGAAGGGAGGAGCTCTGATTGGACAGGTGAAGCTGGCAAAGAGTGAGGTAGCTCTAGGCAAATCTGTGTTGGTATATCCGTGACCACACCAGAAACAAACAGGAACACGCCCATAGACCAATGCAATACACCACAATGCTACACGAATGTTGCCTAATTTAAAATGAATGAATGTGTAGGCTTGCAATGTGATAGTAAGTTCACAGAGAATAATACCTAGGCATTACTTTGGTATTACTTAAGTGTAGTTTGAAAACAAAACAATGGAACCACATGGGTCTCTTTTGCAACGGTACTAAGAGGATGCGTATTAAAGAATTAACCATGAATATTGTGATTGACATCTAACAAGAATTGTAACATTTGTTTTTGTTTTCTGTTCTGTTCTGTGGTGTCTTTTTTACGCTATGTTTAGGTTTTATATGTTTGGGGGATGAGCATAGGATGAGTTTAAAAAAAAAAAAAAAAAAAATTGATAATAATGTTTATTATTATTGCATTGTTTTTATCTTGTTCTTATTTTATTGTCCTTAAGGGCTCCTCCACTTGTTTGTCCCCATGGAGATGTTTACCTGCATGTTCCACAGTATATTATTGTCGGTAAAATATCTTGGAAAACATTCTGCACTTTTTACTGTAAGTGGGCTTGCCTCTCCACAGATCCGACCTCTAACTTGGCCTGATGGGGCCTGATGCTTGCCCCCATGGAGACAGGTAAGTTTAATGCCATGCTGCAGAACATCTCAATCAAAGCGATAACATCTTCATGGACACAAGCAGGTGGCAGATCATCCACTGTAAGTTAAGCAGTACGCGCTAATGTACCATGGTTTGGCAGAACTGTTAACTGGCTCCACTACGTATCACAAAGATGGGTTAAACCTTTGTCAAGAGATATAGTTAGGGTTAGAATAGGTTAGATAGTATGTCAACCACATCCATTCACATAGGTTACTCTATGAGGCTACTACATCCTGCTTCCTGTTGCCATGCCAGCCTCTTTACTTTGCAGTTTATTTTATCAAAGATCAATATTCATATGGCTATGTTTGGACGTGAATAAATATAATGTGGTCTACAATAATCTTTTTTATGTTCTAGATAACCTTTTACTTTCTAGTTCTATGGTTTAAGCTACAGGAGGAATGTTGTGTTCTTTGAGATGTGTGCGCCCTCTAGCGGTGGTCCGTGGCTGTGCGCTTTGGGCAGTGGGTGTGTACAGTCCCTCCCCTCGGCTGCTCCGCATGGGCAGGGCCTGTACACTGCGCTGTGTGCTCTGCTGAAAGGCTACACTCACCTCCTGTCCACTCCACCTTCCGAAACTCTGATTTTACCCAGATTTATACCATTATAACGCCTTTACAACTCGCTCGGAGGTGATCCAGACTTTTTCTGCTAGCCGTGGTAAGTCAATCTTTCTTTCTTTTTGTCAATTTCTGAGATTGGAAGAAAGATTCAGACATAACGGAATAGCACCTTGGCTTATTGTAGTACTACTGTAGGCCACTGAGCTAATTTACAGGAATAAGAAGCTAAAATGTTGCCTGCAATGCTATATCTTTAGAGCATTTTAGCTAATCTATAAAACAGCGTAAATGCGTAAACTGCGTAAATACGTAATTGCGTAAATGCGTAACTGTATCTTAAAATCCTAATGGCTAAATTGTTTCTGTATTTAGAGGCCTTTAATTTCTCTACCCTGAACAGGTGCTTCCTTATGCAAATCTCTTCTCGCGTCATTTTAGCTTCGTTATAGGTCAAATTTTCAACTTTTATTACTGTTATATGGACATTGCATTCATTCATTGGCGTCTGTCCATCCTTTTGCTCGTTTAATGCAGTCTTAGGTTAAAGTCCAAAACGTGACATCATCAATTCAGTGGGATCTTGCATGGATCAGCAGCTGCTCTTCCATGCTCACTGGCCCGAGGGAAAGATTGTCAATGTTTGTGTCCATCCAAATGTCCATCCTCTGTGTCGTTGTGTCAGCCTAGGGACATTCCTGTAGTAGAGGCATGTGGGGCCTCACGCTCACGATGAGGGGCAGGTCATATAAACAAAATCCTGTCTGGAGGGCTGTTTCTAGGGTAAATAGTAGCTCTGTCATACACCCACTTCAAACTGCCAAAATGTCAGTGTTGTAAACAGTATGTAAATTAATTTGTGATCTGCACTATAGGCAATTCGCACACAATTAGTGGACTTGCTTTAATGTTATAGGCTAGATCTAGCTATGGGTTTCTTAGGACTCCCATAGCAATTAACAATAAAACATAGGATATCTTTTGACTGGTGAAACGTCATCAAAATGTCACATATACCAGGAAGCAGAAAAACATGACTAGCAGGATACTGTGTGGAAAATGCTCTAATAAATTAATAATCTACATTTGGTGTTGATCCAGATATTTACTTCTTTCCACATTTAGTAAAGTTTGAAAATGTTCTTTTCCATTTTGAACTGTGGACTGAAGACTGGAGGTGTATTTACTATTGAGCCAAGTTTAGTCCTGATGTAAGCTCAGACTTGTTTCGGTCCTTTTCCAGTTCTGGTTTAGTCCTGGTCCAGTCCAGATTAAGTTCCAAATTTAGTCCCAATTTTAATGTGCAGTGTGTGCAATTAGAAATGCATGATATTTCTCATTTTCTGCATCATTTCTCCATTACCATGACCATAGCATTTTTTTTTTTCCGTTTTGCAATGTGCTGAGAAATAAACTTCATAGAATTGTATAACCACAGTCTATGAAGTGTTGCTTAGTGAAACTCATTTTGAAAGCAAAAACCCAGTAGTTTTGCTTGTCACGGCCGCTCTATCCAACTATGAGCCTGAGCTTTGAGAGACCTCATTGTTTACAGCTCATTGGCATTCCCTTTGAGTGAGGCGACATAATGAACCGTCCAACGCCATGGTTTTCCCAGGACTTTCAGAACAAAAAGTGTGACAACTTAAAACAATTGTAAAAGCTAAAATCTATTCTAAGCTGATTTTCTTTGCATTATGACTAGCTCCATTACGTTAAGTGCTTATAAGTAGCATAGAAAGTCATTAGGGCCGTACTCTCAGAAAAAAACAGCTGTAGAATGCTGTTCCCTCTGCATATAGATAACATAAACAATTTTGTACAACTGTTGTCATGATACTAAAAGGTCATTAAAGGTCCAACTTTGTCCCATTTATGTATTTTTTTCAGTATCAAGTGTTCAACTCAATTTTAGTACTAAGGAATTCAGTCAATACTCGATACTGATTACTTGCTTATTACTACTTACAAAATTAGTGTACTTTCTTTATCTTAGCATGAGCTCTGCTACATTCTGATAAAGCTCATTATCATACTGAAACTGTTCAGGAAAGCTCAAATTTTGTCCTGTTAAGAGTTTGTTTTTGTTTTTTTCCAGTATCGATACCTGCTCAAATTTAGTTTCAATATTAGTTTGAGTATTGATTAGTATCTGATTTTTAATACTTTTGACAACCCTAGTATCAAATGGGTATCTAGTTTCAATAGTTTTAGTACCTATTAGTATTTGGATATTGATTTTTTTGACAATCCAACAACTGGCATATACTCAAATATTCGTTTGTGACTGTATGTTTTTGTCTTTCCTCTCAGCCTGCCTATAGAGTCAAGGTATCCAATTTCTAACTCCCTTTGTTATTTTTGTGGTGTTTTAGGTTGTCCCAAGCCTATTCTTTTCTTGGTTAATGTTTCTTAGCTACTTTCCCCACCCGCTGTCTGTCTGTCCTATCACTGTTGGGCGTTGGTGACTTCTGTTACTACAGCAAATAACAATGCATAATCTGAAGATAAGATATTAAAAAAAAAGTTTTTAAAAAAACTTCCCTGCCAAATACTTTCCTTTTTATTTTGCTGCTTAGTTGAGTTTAATTTGCTCATGACACTGGTTCTCAAACTACTCCCTTTTAGGATATAGCTTTCAACATAAAAACATTCCTTAAGTAAAGTCACAAAAATGAGTCATGATATTAACAAAACCAGATCACTTGTATAGACAAACTCAAGATTAGATATTCTGCTCAAAAGCCCTAACCAGTCCAGAACCAAAATAGCATAAAACCAGGAACTGTTACATCTGAAGAATGGTTTCCATACCACAGTTTGAGAACCACTGACTTCTAAAGTTGTCCATTAGCTTCAAAGTATACATAATGTTATTTTGCTTTTTGTTTTTTTAAATGCTAAAAGTAAAAACATCTGGTATCAGGTAATGGTTCTGAATCCCCTTTTTTCTGAATTCTAATCCTGTCATAACAGTTGTGATAATATATAGATTTATAATAAACTTTAAAAAGGCCTTAAAATGCCCATATATCCTGTTAACTACTTCTTAAATATTGATTTTTTTGTTGATAATTTTTTTCCCCAAATTCTCTGATAGTGAATTTGCTGTTTTACCTCAACTAATTTCTATACTTTCTTGCAACAAAAAGAGACCATTCATATCAGCCATCTTGCCCAGCTCTACTATGACTACTACATTCCCCTCTCTAAACTCAATTGCTGTGCTGTAACACTTACTCTCTGATTAGCCTTGTGCTATTAATATCTTGTAGCAGCCTTGCTCAGTCACTCACTTTGGTTTACATTGATATCTTTCACCAGTATGTTCACGACTGGAGGGATTTCTGCAAGCATACATGCTAATAGACTGCGAGCAGAAGGCATGGGGTCTCACGAGCAAGCTGTGAAGTTCGCTAACCAGGATTATGAGGCGTTAAAGCAGGAGTGTCTGGAGTCTGGGAGCCTGTTTGAAGACCCCCTGTTTCCGGCCGAACCCCCCTCTCTGGGATTTAAGGAGCTGGCTCCGTTCTCTGCCAAACCCAGGGACGTGGAGTGGATGAGACCTTCGGTGAGACAGAGGATGGAGGCTAAGGGTTTAAATGTGTTAATATATAAACAAGCAGATGTCCTGTGGTCAAGTTATGAAACCTACATGTGCAATCCAAAATATGTAATAATTGTAAACATTTAATTTATTTCAGGCCAATTCTTGTGGGATTCCGTACAGAAACACTGATATAGTAACTTCAAAGTTGTATTTATTTG
Organism: Periophthalmus modestus; assembly: GCA_019594935.1. Taxonomy (NCBI): domain Eukaryota; kingdom Metazoa; phylum Chordata; class Actinopteri; order Gobiiformes; family Gobiidae; genus Periophthalmus; species Periophthalmus modestus. The sequence continues at coordinate 36,510 of JAIEZT010000588.1, forward strand.
CAATCTAGAGTCACAAGGAAATGTAATATTTGTTCAAACCTGGATAAATGGAAATGATTATGATAGGTAGGGCATCTGACTTTTTTGTGAAACTATAATGAATCAATGAAAACAAAAATGATTGATAGCAATGACAAAAGTTTTATTCTCTGTTGTATTGAGCCTGATTATGTATTGCATTGTAGTATATTATATAGTCATTACAGTTCATATTAGATATTTGTAAAAAAACACAAGTGTAAATAGTGGTAGAAAAAAAAAAAAAAGATTCCTGGATATAAAAATTTTATGTTCCTTGGTAGTGTTGCTACTAAATATTATTCCCTCGTGTATTTCCAACAAATTCACTTTGAACAAATGCTCTAATGTATTATTATATGAGCAGTTGTTTATCTGTTGTTGCTCACTTGTCCTTGTGTGTAAACAAACCTATCACTTTCCCTCATTTTGTCCATGCGAGTTCAGACATAAAGACTCAAGTCGAGACAGGACACCGCAGCTGTCCCCGACCACTCCCTCACACCACATGCCAGCACCCACACAGAGCAGTAACACGGATCTATCAGTCATACCATTGACTTAAACACACACTCTGAGATCAGATTCATCAAGTGTTTGTTTATTGTAATAATAAATAGAAAGTGATAAATATCAGTGTATTTTTAGGAGCTGGCAACAGATCCTCAGTTCATTGTGGGAGGTGCCACCAGAACAGACATTTGCCAGGGAGCGCTGGGTGAGTTGAAATTTAAAAAATCTAATTTTATATTGGTCTCTGATCTGACACACCTGAAATCTTATTAACAGGATCAGATTTTGGCTTAATGCAAGGAACAAAGCCTTGTGATGATGATGATAATGATAATAATAACAATAATAATATTAACATTAGGGGGTGCTTTTCTAGTAAAAATAAGTGGAATCCAGCAGCAAACTCACTCATAACTTGGTTGGTGTGTTCAGGACACTCATATGACTTTAGGCGGAATTCAATGCAATTTCCCATAGGCACACAGATCTTAAAAAGTGAAATCGCATCTTTCAGCAGCTGAACAGCTCCATTAGCCAACTTCACAATACTATTATACAAGTGAGCAGAACAGTGCTGTCACGCATTGGGGGTGCTTTATAATAATCATAATAACAATAATCCTTTATACATACAAAGAACACAGGCGATCTTAGGTTACTATTTGTTTAGGAAGTATAGTTAACAGAGATAAATAATAATGTGAATAGATGAAGTGTTCTGATTTTGCAGATAAAAAGAACCTAATTATGACCAAAAAAATTAAATATTATTGATAAGGTGTATTGTGTAATCTGTATATTTGATTTTTTATGTGAAGCTCTTTGGTCATCTGATTAAAGTTTTAAATGTGTTATATAAATACACTTGAATTGAACAAGAGAATACACAACTGTCATAACAGAATACTTCATCATACATGCTTTAGTGTAGTATTGCATTACCTGCATTAATGCAAGGGCCATTAAATGATTACCAAAATATTTAAATTAATTAATATGTTTAAATAATCCCTACATTCATTAAAGCCTAAAAACAGGATTTGTTGTCTTCCAGGTGACTGTTGGCTCTTAGCCTGCCATTGGATCTCTCCTCACTCTGAATGAGAGACTTCAATCTGCACCGCGTTGTTCCACACGGCCAGTTCTTTCAGGACGACTACGCCGGCATCTTCCATTTCCAGGTATCCCATTTGCCACATTTATTGTAAACATGACTTCATTAGCTATTTGTTTGGTAGTAAACTAGCTTGACTAACTTACTTGAATTTCATTTCACATTATGTTTATTGGTTAAGGATCTTGTGGAGACAAAATTGCCACCAGACTGCATACACATGTAAAATTATCTTGTGAGATGTGTTTACATTTGGATTGGACAAAATAAAGTTAAGTGCTTGTGAGGTACGCCTCCTTGAGGGCTGTAGTTTCAAAACACAGCGCTATAATGACAACAAAAGTATTAAATAGAATAAATAAAAACAATAGTTAGGCCCAAAATTATGAACAGGATTGGCAATTTATTGCCTCGTTCTTGTGGACCCAATCTCATGTCTTGCCTTGTCTTGTGGGAATTATGTCACGTCCCCACCCCTTGTAAAATATTGTATTGTATTGAAAGTTATTAGAAAACTCAAATGTAATGCTTAGATTAGTAATTTAGTTTTTTGTGTTTATTTATATCAATCAGGCAGTTTACTGCTGTACTGCTGTACTGACAAGTTAAAGGACAATGCACAGAAATGTTGAATCATGACCACACTAGTGTTACAGTCACTTTGAGAGATGCTGATTCTTCACTCTGTATGTTGCAGTTTTGGCAGTTTGGTGATTGGGTTGATGTGGTGATAGATGATCGACTTCCTTTTTTTCCTCAAAGAGGAGAACTCATGTTGTCCACTCTGCTGAGGGCAATGAATTCTGGAGTGCACTGCTGGAGAAGGCCTATGCTAAGTAAGTTATAAAACGACCCACCATTATGATAAATTATTCATCGATATGACAGGAAATGGACAATGCATTCCTAACAAGCTTGTAATGTGCAGCTGTGATGGAAGGACGCTGTTATTTCTCTCTGTGTGGGTTTAAGGTTAAATGGATCCTATGAGGCGCTGTCTGGAGGCAGCACAAAACTGAAGGGTTTGAGGATTTTTACCTGGAGGAGTTTCTGAGATGTACGAACTCCGAAAAAGCCGCGCGAGATCTGTACAGGATCATCAGGAAGGCACTGGACAGAGGATCACTGCTCGGCTGCTCTATTGATGTAAATGACAGACACAAATGCACACAACACATATACAGGAATCTCAAATGCAATGCAAAATACAGTGTTACCACAGTTTTGCATCAGCAACATTCAAAGGCAAAAAGAATCAAACAAGAGTAAAGCCTTATATTCTAACAACCTGGTTTGAACAAAAAAATAAAACTATCTTAAAACAATACTAGTTCATTCAGAGACATATAACAGCTACAAATGATAAATTAGCAGAAAAAATAGCTAATCAGAGAGGAGATTCAACATGCTTTTCCACCAGAACGCCACATTCAGTACAAGCTCAAGTGTGTACAGTCACTCTGCCAGCAGCGCCCAGAGGGAAAAAGATTCATGTACAATTTCTAAATTCTACATTTTTATTCCTGTTTAGAATCTCCAGTGCCTTTGATAATGGAGGCTGTTACTTTCAAGAAGCTGGTGAAGGGCCATGCCTACTTCAGTCACAGGGCTCCAAGGAGGTCGGTCTTCTGTGGTTTACATATTATTTTGTGTGCATTGCACCAACGAATGGCATATGGTACAATTACGAGATTTCTAACGATATGTTCTCTTGAGTCAAGATACGCGAGGTCGAATGGAGCGTTCATCAGGATTACCGTAACCCTTGGGCCCGGTTGAATGGACGGAGCCTGGAGTGACAAGTCAGTCCATTCCAAAATACTTTTATTCATCATCATCTTTCAGTGTATATAATGTGGTTATATGTGTTTGCAGTTCTTCTGAATGGGATCAAATTGACGGGTCTGAAAGAGAAGACTTGAATTGTAAAATGGAGGATGGGGAGTTTTTGTTAAGGTGCTGCTTTTACCGTGTTTACCGTGTTGATGTATGTGGCATGCCATTAGCCAGCTGTGCACTTGTGACGTATTGCACCAATGTTTGAGTCTATTTATAACCCATGTCTGACACAAGGTGTTATTTCTCCACACTGTAAGCTTACATTGAGTTAATCACGGGTGCATTTTAATGTTTTTGAATGTTAAAGCCACAGTAGTAAATTCCCAACAACAGACCAAAAATGAAAAGCCTGCTGTTTTTGCATCTTTGGACAAGAAGAAAAGAACATTGCATACTTGCTATGCTCAGGCGGCTTTTCCATCAAAACTTGCTCCCTTTTATTTGGCCTGGAGGCGATCCTCTTCCTGCTTTCTCCATGGAAATGTTGCCTGG
>JAIEZT010000589.1:0-28976 GCA_019594935.1 Periophthalmus modestus
TGTACCTGCTCTCAAATGTAATTAAGTAAAAAAAAAAAAAAAGTACAAAGTATCCACTGTAAAAAATTGACTTAAGTAAAGTACAGACAACCTCCACTTCTTCTACTTAAGTCCAGTACTTTACTACTTGTACTTCGTTACCTTCCACCACTGCCCCACAGCCGTCCGGGATCTTATAAGCCTTCTGCCTTTTCTCTGGTACATAACATTACAAAATGAGTTATGGTGGAAGTTTGCATCTTTTTGAATTTTTGTGCGATGGTTACATTCAGCGGTCTCCGAGAATAAAGAAGATGATATATCTTGTCTTGTCATAGCTGTAGTATTAAATCAATCGTTGTTCAGTGCACAAGTTCAATGTCCACACATAAATTAGATACTTTTTGACTGTCGGGGAGGAGGATAGGCCTCATTGCCAGCCTTTTAACCCGCTGATGAGAGCAGTTGTCTTTCATTTAGTTTCACACAAAGAGTTCAATGCTTCTTTTCGAGGATTGTCGGTTGGTTAAGCCTGCAAAACATTGAGCAAAGACAAAAGTTTAAAATCTGTCAACTGAACATTTTGAACCTGCATTTAACATTGTTCAAGTCAAGAGGCCCTGTCTCACATCTTCAGGAAGAATTTTCAGGCGCATTAAAACTAAAACACTGGAATTCCCCATGTTTAGTCCTGTGGTTAATACCCTTGTTTTTAGTGAACTTAGTCAATTGCCCCAAAAATAAAAGCTGAAATTCCCAACTTTGTGAAAAAAAAATCAGACCGCTCTACACACTGTCTCTGTCTAATTAGAAGGCATTTTATCGTTTGTAAATTTGTAAGAGCCATATAGTCCCTATATGACTCTTTGGGATGAGAGCAATTGGTTTTGCAAGGCAGTCCACTCCGCTTTGCATTCACGTTTTTCCTTAGAAAATAGATTGAAATACCTACTTCCTCCTTTTCACATTTTGAAATCCAAGCGGCCCCATCTTTTGTCATTTTTGTACCTCATACTTTTGAAGTATCTTTTGTCCATCACCTCTTTACTGGTTTGCCTGGGATCCCAGAATACACACTTCTTCAGTATTTTTACAAAGATGTGAGTCTGGTCATTGGTGAAACTCCCTGTTTTCAAATGGGCGTGATTGACAGATGGATTAGCCAGTCAGAGACATGCATGGTCCCCCGCCGTATTGGAAAAAATTCACACAGGCGCAACAGAGGATATGGAGACCGAGACTGTTATAAAAAATCAGAGACATATGATTCCGTATTTGTCAGCTAACTTCACTGTCATCCACTAAAGTGTGCTATATAAGAAATGTTGCCACCACTGAACCTTTCATAAACCATCTTACCAAACGCACAGAAACAATTACCATCTTAACCTTCGCACTTTTGCCTGGATTTGTTGGCCCATACGTGGGTGTCAGCTCTTCTCAAACTGCAGTCTGAGAGGCAGACTTCCATCACGCTGTCTTTACCAGAGGATCTTCAGAAGCGCCTCTACTTTTCTCGGTAAAATGCACAACTTCCTCAATCCCAATTGATGAAATCTCCCATTGAGCTTATAACTCCTGGCCCTTACCAAAATTTGCCTTCTTAGACAGAGATGCTACGAGTTGGAGCCACTGTCCATTGCCCTGAACTTAACAAGCTGTGTGAGAGAGCGCTTCAGAGCGGGTGTCATTGGCTATACGGTTGCAGTGAGCGTTTGCCATTTGACGCCACCTGGATGAACTCAGAGGTGAGAAAGAAAAGTGTTAGTCCATAGGTCCCAAAAGGTCATGTTCCCGATTCATAGTCATATAAAGTGGACTTTCTGTATATAATGATAAGTGTTTTAAAGGTCAGTAGTTAAATTAAGTTGGAATTATTGTATGGTAAAACAATGGAAACTTAAAGAGGGCATATAAACTTATTACACACATATTTAGATCCCCGTGTTCCTATACCAGTTTTTTTTGTTTTGAAAATGCAACATTATAGCATGGTAGAAAGCTCCAAAATAACCAGTGCCCTCTCTTTAAAAAACCCTTAAACGAACCATAATATTTTTAATAGCATATTGTTATGTTGGGAAATAACGTAATACATGTAAGAAAAAATAAATATGGTCTAGTAGTATTTTAATCCTGTCATGTTTTTACACTGCAGTCAAAAGAAAACTCAACATGAAAGTATTTTAAGTATTCAGAATGCAGTACTCTGATTGGACCATGTAACCAGAATACATTACAAAATACAGTCTAATGTAAGGTATTCAGTATATTCTGTAACTAAATAAAAAAAAAAAAAAAAAAGTACTCATGTCTCTGTCTTTCACATATAAGTTTAATGCCATTTTGTGGAACATTTTAGGCAAAGAAAAAACATCTCCACGGAGACAAGAAGGTACTTCACCAGACATTAGCAGAGAGCCTTTAAAAACAAACATTTAACTGAAATATAATGTATAATGCAGAAATATGGTTGATCTGGTTAGTACTTGGATGGGAACCACTAGGAAGTACCACAGTGGGACGCCATTGGCAAAAACTGTCTTTCTGTCATTTGGCAAGACACTTCACCCACATTGCCGAGTATGAAAGGTGTGTGAGTGAGTGTTGGTGGTGGGAGGGACCTTTGGGGCAGATTGGCAGCCTCCTTCTGTCAGTCTAGACCAGGGCAATAATCATAATAGTACATTACCGCCGCCGAGTGTGGAGTGAATGAATAATGCACTGTAAAGCGTCTTTGAGTTTCCCAAACACTTTATGTTTACACATAACTGCTTTAGTGACTTAGTTCAAGTTTAGATTGCTTGCTTCTTATGCCATACAGTATACCCTGCAGTGGTTATCAATGCATTTATTCCATATGTCTAGACTTGACTAGATAGTCTCAGTCAATGTTACTGCATTGACCGCTCACTGCCTCTGGGCTCTTATTGATGCTATATACTTCTCTTTTCTTGAGACTTTCAGAAAAGGTTAGTAAAGGTTTAAATATATACTTTCATTGAGTCATTGTAAAATCGAAGTGACATTTTCGGTCTTCTGTATGATGAAGTATGATTACATTTTTGATAATTGAAAGTTCAACTGATGTAATACTGAAAACATAAAGCTCTGGTCACCTTAATGTACTGGTAAAAGCCAAAGTTAAATCTATCAACTGGGCAAAATGTTCTAAGAGTGAAGATGTGTCTCAGCTCATCCAAGCCGCTCCTGAACTGAAGAAGCGACTTGGATGAGCAGCGAAACGTCTGCTATAGATTAGACCTGGACAACTAAGGGATTACACAGACACCTTAATGAACTGTAATACCAATATCACTCAAGACATGTGAAAGTAAAATTAACTAACCTTACAAACATGCACATTCAGGAGGAGCTAGCTACACTGAAACTAACACACCAGCTAGCGCCTCCCTTCAGATAAATATAAGGCAGTGTCCACCAGTGATCTGACTCGAACTGAAGAGCTGGGTGAGCAGCGAAACGTTGACATATTAGAATTTTCCTTTTACTATGGATCATACCTGGACGACTTAGGCATTACACAGACATTCAAACGTACTTCAGCCTGCTTAGATGCACTACACTACAGTGCTACTGCAGAGGCCATGTGACCCTGTGTGCCACAATGCCAATATGCAAATGTTTTTGGTGGTGTTTCAGATGTATTTCCAAAAAGTGAGCTCAATACTCAAAAGATGCACTTCAATTGCCTTTATTTCCATGCATTTCCTTAACACGGTCAAAAGACTGTTCCTCCTCACATATGCAACACCTGCTGCACTAATACCTCTCCTTTAATAGACACAGGTGAGGCCCAGGTGTGTCAGAAACATGTAACCAATGACACTTAGAGGCTGGAGGTACATTTTGACTGCTACAAACCACTTTCCCGCCCTAACTGACTAAATACATGTATCCTACCTGGTACGATACATATATTTAGTCCATGTTAAAACCAGTTTAGTTCTTAGTTCAAGAGTAGTCTTGTTGGTGTGTGGTTGATTCCAAGTTTTCCGGTCTAGTCCTAGGTAAGACATGCTTCAGTCCTGGTTCTTTTGTTCATTTTCTGTTCAGACACTTGATGTGAAAAGTTTGAGAACATGCAACTCACTCCATCCCAATCATACACTGACACATCACCATCTGTCACGTCCATACATTTCAGTCTTTGCCTTCTCCAGTGTTGACATATGTAGCCTTTAAGTCACCCACAACGCTTTCACTGTCCATCTCACACGCCCCATTTCCTTCTAGGCTATATGCCCTTTTTGACCTTTAGCTTGGCCCGACCGCCGCATAAACCCAGGCCCTGTTCTCGTCCCACTTCGCAGCAGAACACAGCTGGCTCCGACACAAATGAATGCAGCCCAAAATAAAAACTCATTTGCAGAGTCCCAATCATTTCTACTCACTTCGGTGGCACTATTGTCTTATGGGGTCAGCTAATCTGGCACAAGCAGAAATGGGCAATTATCTAATGCCTTGGCTGTCTGTAACTGAATGCAGAGAGAAGAGTGTGGGTCAGAACAGGTCAAGCTATTTCTTGTGAGGCGGCCGGGTCACTTGTTGACAGCTACTATATGGGGATCAGAGGCAGCTCTTATGAATAGTTTATTATTCCTCGGTATAATGACGTTGTGTTTGATACTGTTGATGTGTCCTACTTTTGTGCGCCTAAGGGAGAATCGGATTTATCCTCTAGTTTATGTACTGTATTTACTGCAAGTTCATTGTCAGTTTAAGTCTTGATTTTATAAGCTTTTATAGTGTAGGACCAGTGTTTAGGTTAATTTGTTAGTGCCGTAGCATATTTGCCTTGTCTACAAAGAGAAATAGTCCTCTGCATTAGACCTTTTCTTCAATTCCACTGGGGCAACCTGTCAGGAGTAAGCTTGCCCGGGAATTCTTACAGATTTTTACAGCAAAAAAAACTGCCTAATCTTGAGTCTTTTCTATTCTCCCAAAGACCTTGAACAATTTTTCAAGATTTCATTGATGCTAACAGGCCGACAATTTTACTCATGGACGGTTAAATGGTAACTGTCAGTATCTTTTCAAATAATTTCAATTAGTTGCCATTTATTGACATGTATTAAATGACTATAACTGTCTTTGAGAAACATGGAGAGACTCAGACAGACACACAGAGAAAAGTATTAGTAAGCTTTATTGAATTGTCTTTGGCGCTCAGTCCCCGGCAGAAGACACTGTGATGAAGGACGTGGCTGGTTAGATGATGTTTAGGAGACGTCTTCCCCAAAAGAAAGGAGGCGCTGGGGTCTGTACTACTGGGTGGTGCTAGACTGATTGGTCCGAAAACTGAACTGGGAACTGAGGGAACTTATTAAATGAGAAGCGGCCTAAACGGTGAATGATGGCAGAGGTTGAACTGGCAGCAATTGCAGGGAAGTTATTGCCTTGATAACGTCCAAGCAGGGTGACCTGGGACAGATACATAGCCAAAGAAATGCATACGAGTAGAAGTGTGTAGAAAAGCTTGTGGCTTACCAAACTGGGAATGTGGAGCTAAAGATGAGAGAAGGGAGAGGGTCAAGGAGATGAGTATGCCCGGCTAGGGGCACCACTTAGAGACAAGGGGGGCAATGTGAGACACACAGCGAGCAGGAATGACAGGCAGAACCACATGAGGAGTATAAAACTGCCTGGGTCAGCATGATCAGGATGTGTCCGTATCGAGGATGGACAAATTGAGCCTCAAATTGGGGTTGGCTGAAGACAGCAGTGCATTTGAACGCAAAGCTTTTCGGTACTGGTAAAAAATGTTGTTCCTATACTTTAAATTTAAAAGTCACTAAGAATTCCTCGATGGAGGCGGGGATCAAAGGACTTGAACACCACGAGTTCAGCCGAGGACGCAATCTGCTTGTCTGCCTCGGGGGGGGAGGGGAGGATGAGAGACATGAGGTTAACATAGCTACCCTGTAAGATCTTAGACTGCAGCCTGAGCAAGCTGTTTGTGTGCATGGGTGTGTACGGCCTAGACAGAGAGTGTCTGGGACAGGTGGCGCAGAGGGAGAAGGAGCAGGGCTCAGGCAAAGGATCTAGAGCAGATGGAGCGGGGCAGCGGCGGAGCCACGGAGTGAATGGGATCAGCCCCCAAAAGGCAAGCAAGAGTTGAGAGTGATGACAGCATGGTGCAGAGCCTGGATAGTGGAGAGGAGATGATTCTGAATCTGCGAGGCAGTGGGAGCCAGAGGAGGAGCAACGTCGATGGACAGGAGAAAGAGCTAGGAAGTGGAGGTGGCCACAGGGGTAGGAGCTACAGTGGCAAAGGCCAGAGGATGTGCGGAGACCAAGGGAGCAGGACCGCTGCAGCGGTGGTACTTGGCAGGGGGAACAGTAGATTTCTTTGTCCCCTGGTAGAACGGCTGGTGGAGTGGAGTCGATCAGAGTAGGAGACAATTCACTGTAAGGGGGGAAGGCAGAGAGCTGGCTTGGTTGCACTGGATCGAGGCCTGGACCTGGAGAGCCGAGCGCAGATGGGGTGTCGGCCGAGGCATGCGCTCTTCTGGGCTGGGCGGTCCAGCAGGGTGCAAGAGACCCCATCACATAACAAAAGGAGACATGTGGGGTCATCAGAATTGAAATCCGACTACAAGTACTCACGAAAGCACTGCACAAACTGAAGCTGCTGTGCGTCTGTAATAAGTTTAAGTTTAAGGGTTTCAAGTTAGCAGACTGGGCCACTGACTGAAATAAGAGGAGGTGTGGCTTGCAGCGGGAAAGAGTGTGGTGATGAAGGCTGAGGAGCATGTAAACTCTGGAGAATTGGTGAGGTAGATGGGAGCACAGTTAGGTCTTTCAGGCTGAACATACGCTAGTTCCACATTAATTCACACACCAAAGTTTCTCAAATTATAGTCCTCAACCTTCTGAGGCCAGAGTGGAATTTTGTTGTCAGTTATTTTAACAGCAACATGCTAACAGCGCACTTCCTGATTCTTAGAGGTAAAAAAAACTAAACTTTATTACATGAAAATAAAACACCCGATTTAGCCCTAATCTCATAAACAGTCCAGTTTTTAGATCAAGTGATTCTTACAAAGGCACATCTTTTATTTGGTTGTGTGCTTGATATGAAAGTTTGAAAGCCTTTGTACTATGCCTTTCTAAATGTACACCAGAGATTTTTTTTTTTTTTTTTTATATCATGCATTTTGTGTTGACAGAGAGACAGACAGGTCCATTACCCTTCATTGTCTTTGCGAGTCTGATCTGGGGCCAGCAGATTTCTCTCTCTCAGCGTGGGACCCTGGCACACGCAGAGCCGCTCAGAGCTGCACTTTGCACCTTGTTCTGTCACTGAAGCCCAGTGTGCAACAACAAACCTGGACACCTCAGCTCTTAATCTGCTTATCGGAGGACAAGGGCACCGTAACACCTTAACACATTTCACACAAACACACACTCAAATACAGGCTGATTAACAAGGCAACATGTTGAGTGGTATTACGTAAGGTATCACTGGTAATGACTGAGTTTTGCATATGTTTGTTTGCATATGTGTAGATATTTTACTTTTTTTTAACTTATATCTATACATTTACCTATTAGCCTTTACTAATAGTATACTGTATTTTTGTCTGTACTTACTTTTAAAATTGAATAGAACTGTGTCTAACCTACACTCTTACTGTAAGAGAAAAAAAAAAGAAAAAAAAAGGCCTTGACTTATAGCTGAACTGCATATAGTGAACACATGTGAGTTTTTCTCGTTATCAGTATATGGACAAGCCATGTCTCATGTGAAAGCTCAAAATCTCCAGGCTTTGACATTTTTTTTGAAATATCATCAGTAGCGTCTCCTATGCCTGAATAACACACGGCATTGGCCCTTGATTTCTGCAAAATAACTTGTTCTAAAGAGAATAAATGCGGACTATTTCTCTGCATTTTGCTCACTTTTACAAGCAGCTCTGGCCTCATCCTTATGTCAAAGATTGGAAAAAATATGCCAAGAAAATCATCCCGCGATGGAAATAATACAGTTCTGCCCACGCATGCCAATTTTCCTTGATCCCAATCCAGTATAGTTCTCAGATCTCTGTATTGATTTTCTTTTACTTTTAAAACTGGAGCTGCTATGTCATTAAGTAAATCATCGGTGAGTCTAACCTACACTCTTACTGTAAAATAAAAGAAAAAAGTCCCTCAATCATAAATGGACTGCATATAGAGGGCACATACGAGATCTCATCCTCAGTATATGAAAGCTGTGAAAGCTCAAACTTCCAGAATTCACTCACTGAGCTGCAGAGGCCGCACTAGCATTGATTCATGATTGGCTGCAGACGCTGGGGATTAGGTAACGAGGATTCAGATGGACTTCAGCATTGTGATTTCTGATAGGATAATCATTTTGAGAATTAAAACACCAAATTACAATGTCAACAAATTGGTCATGTGTTTATATGTCAAAAACTAACTCCTAACTAATAGTAGTAGTTTGCACGTTCTCCTTGTATCTGTGTCTGTTTTCCCTCATCCTTCAAATAATACATAATGGATCTGGTTTCTGGGACCAGTGACGTGCGGGTGAGGGTTTGTGGCTGGTGAGGCACTGATGTCGTCACAATCAGATTTACAAACATATAAACCAGGTGTCAGTACATTTGGCCCGGGTCTGTTTCTCTCCTAGTGACTTGGGGCCAGAATAAAAAATAATTTCAAAATAAAAGTTCCGAAGTCCGTATGAAATAGCTTTAATAGTATGAAATAAAAAGCAAGCTGGTTTTGTCTTGTTTTTTATCCTTATTCTAGTTCCCCAATTTTCAGTGGATTGAAGTCATTCAATTTACCATTTTGTACGTCTCTGATTGAAAAGAGCGAGTCTTTCGTCCCGTCGTTTGGAGCAAACCATTTAGCTCCTTTAGCGTTGGTATCGGTCCTTTAATTATAACCTCCTGCTTCGACCCAAAGTCCAGTTTAGAAAACTGCCTAGCTTTAATATGTAATCTTCCCCCATTTAAAAAGTAGGGCCAGACAAGAGGAAAAAAAAAGTGAATTGCTAAAGTTGACTTGCTAACTCTAAATTGTAGTTTGCGGCCCCTATTCTGCGGGAGTTGCAAGAATCCCTGGGCTCACGAGCGCCCCCTAACATGAGGCAGGGTGACGGCATGCCTCACCCGGCGCCTTTTTCACAGCCGCTATAATGTGCTCAGCTCTTAAAGAGTTAAAACAGCAGCTTAGCGCACAGCACAGTCAGTCCGCGGTGAGGCACAGGCCGTTCGTGCCTCACCGTGTCTCTTCTCAGGATTTCACCGGTAAACGTAAAAATTCAGCAATTTTTGAGTAAAAAAAAAAGAATACAGTTGCAATGTTAAATAAAAAAATAACTTTATAGTACAAATTATTGGATAAATATAACTATTTAATTTATTTTTCTCTGTGAAGACAGGTGAAGCACGCTGCACTCTGCTCAAGACGTGTTAATAGATACATCAAATGCAAAGGACAAATATCATATACAGACATGTTCAAATCTGCAAATACAAAAAAGTACAAAAAAGTACAAAGTTTTTTACAAATTTTTTGCGTATGAATCAAAGAAACATACAAAAACCCAGTCCACGTACTTGAATTCTTCTACAAAAGTCCTGGAACAGCTTGTTATACAGTAGCTCCCGGTGTGAGAAGCCGCGTCTGTCTCACATGCGCACACACATGGGCAAGTCTCTGTGTGCAGCTAATACTAAACATGTCCTTTAACTTTACGCAAGCCTTCTGTCCTTCAGCCCTGTCCTCTGCGCAGCCCCCTCCTGCCCTCCCTCCTCCCTCCATCACTCACCTTTCCTCCCCCCAACTCATTCACTCTATCTTTCTCCCTCCTCCGTATACGACTATATTACACACTGCTCCCTCATCCTTGTCCGTGTCTAGGTTTTTGGAGGAACCTATTTGCGGAATTACGATGGGGTGATCCTTAAGCCCATGAACGTTACATTTACGAAGAAAAAAGCTGCAGTTTGTAGTCATTTACTGATTAATTATTCAGGTTTATCTTAGGCTTAATAGTCCTTTTAAATTTGTGTTGTCTTTAGAACAAAAAAATATCTGTTCCACTTTGTGATGTCACCTGGAAGTCCATTTACAGCTTCACAAAACTCCGTGGAAATATTATACAGTAGCTTGGCCCGAAATATTCCAGAGTATGGCATTAAACTTACTCACAGCATTTATTTAATTGCGAAACATATTGAAAAAAAAACACACACACTTGGTTTAGTGGCATCAGCTACTTCTCTCCATGGACATAGACAAGTTTAATGTCATATTGTGGAACATTTTTAAGACAAACGTTAACATCTGCATGGAGACACGACTCGAGACAAACCCACCAATAACCCTGTAATCGCTTAAATCAGGGCTGTCCAAACTACGGCCCAAGGGCCAAATGTGGCCCTCAGACCTTTTTTTTTTTGGCCTTCATGCCTCTTCCTAAACTGGCCCAATTGATCAGGAAATATTTTTTACTACAAATTGAAGAGATTCTACCTCCGTAACCTGAATAATATCACATTGCATTGTTACACAGACAAAAAAATAATCTTCCAAGCTTTATTAACGGAACAATGTCTCTGTCAAACCTGTGTTAAATGCACCGTTTGACTCCCTGTATCGACACTGGTCTCTGGCCCTCCGCTTCAAATATGTTTCAGTATGCGACTCTCAAGGAAAAAAAAAACTTTGGACACCCCTGTCTTAAATGTTTCAGCATTCAAATTACACCATGATTAGCCTCAACTTTGAAGCTATAGCAGCTGTTGGTTTTGGCCTAATTTAACCTTCCCCATACCATTTTGTAAAGCAAACTAGGACTGTGTTATTTTTACTTGTTCTCATTTGACATAATAGTTTTCAGCCAAACGCGAAATATCATCAATAGAGTTTCCTATGCTTGAATAACACAGCATTGGCCCTTGACTTCAGCAAAATAACTTGTTCTAAAGAGAATAAATGGGGACTCTCTCTCTCTGTGTGGAAGGTCCTGCATTTTGCTCATTTTTACAAGCAGCTCTAGCCTCATCCTTATGTCAAAGATTGAAAAAATATGCCAAGAAAATCATTTTGTGATGGAAATAATACGATTTTGTCAGCCTATGCCAGTTTGCCTCGATCCCAATCCACTATAGAGATTCTCAGATCTCTATTGATTTTCTTTTACTTTTAAAACTGGAGCTGCTATGTCATTACGTAAATCATTAGTGAGTCAATTCCATAAATTATTGTAACGGTAAAGATGTAGAATTGTAGCAAGAGAAGTAAAGTTTGGAAGATGGAAACACATTTAGCCCTGGTCCAATGCACCAGTGTATTTTTTATTTATTTTTTTTATTTAATGGTACTAAACTTCAAATCCACTTTTCCACTACTAAATGGATATATTTTCCTTGTCATTTTGCAGCTCTCTGGTCAAGAATGCCTGAATCAAAATTAATGCTACTTTCCGTGGCCTCTATCATTTCAAGTAGTTGGTGACATTAC
Source organism: Periophthalmus modestus (assembly GCA_019594935.1). Lineage (NCBI taxonomy): Eukaryota > Metazoa > Chordata > Actinopteri > Gobiiformes > Gobiidae > Periophthalmus > Periophthalmus modestus. Next base: position 11,488 of record JAIEZT010000589.1, read on the forward strand.
ATAAGACTATCCTAGCAAGATGTTTTTGCTTACAAACATCTGGCTGCAGGGGCGGAGTTTGAAGTGTGGATATCTGTTAGACCAGGGGTGTCAAACTCAAATTCTCAGAAAAGCAGGGACTAAGTCACGAGCCAAACTAAATATTTATTGAAAAATTACAACAACATTTGCATGTTTTTCAGAAGGGGTAGATTAGATTTGATTGAGGCGACAGGTAGCAGATGCTAATAAGAGTCAACAGAAGTGCTGGGGGCTGGCCAGGGACCAACACACTTGCAAAGCATTCTGGGATTAATAGTATTAGAGGTGCATGTGCTATACTGGTGCGACGACCAGTGGGCCAGCTCTAATACATATTTGATATGATCTCGCTGGCCAAATATTTTTATATATCGAGGGTTAAATTTGACCCAGGGGCCTGAGTTTGACACATGTCCTCACCTCTCACTGTCTTATTTATTCCACAAGCACTGTCCAGTCTAGCAGCTCTATTGACCTTATTCCACCCTGCCCACTTTTTTTTTGTTTTGTTTTTTTTGTTTTTTTGAGGTGGCACTTTTGTTTAAGCGGGAATCCCATTAATTTCAATTGAGAATTTGAGAAAAGTTTTACAGCTAAAATCTGATATAAAGTAGGTTGATATTTGTAAAACTTTCTATGTGAATTTGAAATGTCACTCTTGCCATTTGGCTCATCCATGTGCAACTTTCCCAGATCTTGAACCTGCAAGAAGATGCTGGAGGAGAACTTCCATGGGTTTCATAGTGATGACAAATTAGGACTGTTGTCATAACAATTAAGCAAATCATATGTCTTTGGAATGGTAAAAAGAGTCATCTAGCTTCATTCTCATTTGAAAGATTGAAAGAAAAATCATTTTGCTATGGTAGAATACAGTTTTGCCATTGTGTACATATGCTAATGTTTCTTGATCCCGATTCACTGTATTTCTCATCTGTGGGCGCATTTGCATTCGTTTTGTCTAGGCTCATATGGTGGATGTCACTTAGGGTGAGGCAGTAGGCCTTAAGCAGGAGCCCGCAGAGGCCCAGAGGCACCGAGAGCCAAACATAGAAGAGAAACAAGCCATTTGTCGCTGACTTCACAACAAGGTTACAGCCGATGGGGGAAAAAAATACAAATAAAAGGGAGGATGGTGCTTGCCGCTGGCTCGTATACCCCCAGAATAGCTTTTAAAATCAAGTTCTTTCATATTCCAAAAACAAGAATTGCCTTTGCCAGCCTCTCTCCCAGGCAAAGGTAGTGTAATGGAATGATTGACAAAGCGGCCCTCCAGTATTTCCCTTATACCTGCCTGGCTCCCGAAATGACACCTTAAAAGCCTGAATTTTCTTATTAGGAACAATGCGACTATGAGATGTTTTTAAGCAATTGACTATATTTTGGAGTGATCCAGTAATGTGGCACTTTTGCTTGTGAATAAGCATTTCGAAGGTTGACTCGTAGAGGAGATGGAGAGGTTTTATGGGCTAATTCAAAAAGCTTGGTTCTCAAATGCATCTTTTGTAAAACGGTATATTGATTTCCTAACGCACTTTTGCAGCGGTTAGACATCATTACTCACACAGAATATATTTATTTAAAGGTTAGAATGTGCAATTACAAACTTCCATATGAGACATTAGCGTTGCAAATGATGTAATTCTGATGCCTCTTTTGTTATTGGTTTGGATATTTTAAAAGGTTTGGGGGTAATAAATCTTGTACAGCTATGTGTTTCTGGACGAGCCCCCACTTTCTGATAATAGAGCTTAATACGTTCTTTAGAAACTTTAAAAACAACTGTACCGATTTTTTTTCTATATAATTTAGTGTATCCTCAGTAGCTTGAATTTCTCTGCCAAGAATGAATGTCTATCTATCCATTCATCTACTGAGTCAATTCCATAAATGATTGTAGAACAGAGTTTGTCTTACCCCAGTATATATGGTGTAAGCAACTCTTGAGGTAAAATATGTGCTGTGTACTGTCAGCATCAAATTATACAGCATTTTATTATGTTAGTATCAGGAGGTGCGCGGTTAGCACGCAAGTTCCATCCATCCGTCCATTTTCTTCCGCTTATCCGGGGCCGGGTTGTGGGGGCAGTAGTCTAACCAGGGACTCCCAGACTTCTTGTACCCCAGACACATCCTCCAACTCCTCCTCCTATGGTGGGACCCCGAGGCGTTCCCAGGCCAGCCGAGAGACATAGTCCCTCCAGCGTGTCCTGGGTCTTCTGGGAGGAGGCCCCGGGCAAGACCCTAGCATGCAAGTTTGGGTTAGAATTACCATGATGGCAAAATACCACACTGCCCTCTGAAAGAAAATAATTAGGATGCTTAGAATGTACAGGGTGGCCCAAAAGTCACTGACACTTTTACATCTTCAATAGCTCCTATAATTTTTAAGTTATACTCACCAAATTTTAGCAGTAGGTAAACAGAATCTTCCTAGATTTTTGGCAATATATACAGTTATAAATGTGTTCATTTACACTTGAAGTTCATCACTACTTAAACAAGGGGAAGTAAAAATTACCTCATTTAAAAAGAATAATGTTTTTTAAGTGTGCACCATTTTCAGTTTCGCACTGAATAGCCCGATCCAACACACTTTGCATAACATTTGAAAGCATTTCTGGGCTAATGGCTCTTATTTGATCCTCAATATTACATTTTAAGTCGTTTATTGTCTGAGGTTTATTCACAAACACCTTTTCTTTAAGATAGCCCCACAGGAAGAAATCAGGACTAGTCAGGTCTGTGGAGATCGCATACTGCCCCCTGTCTTTGAAAACGACTTATTATTCCTTTAATGGCATTTACGCTTGGGGCATCTCTGGTATTAAAATGTTGACGGTAACAACACTGGGTTTCTGAATTTGACCCATGGACTGTACAATGAGGGTTCCTTCCTCGGTGCTATGTTTGTTCATATTAATGTCGGAAGGGTAGTTCTAAATTTTCTAAAAAAAATAAAATTAAAATATTTAGAAACAAAATAGTTATCTTTTTTTTTCAACTGTCAGTGACATTTGGGCCACCCTGTATAAGGTAAGTGAGGAATCACTTTGGACCACTGCAAACTGTTTAAAATTAACTTAAGTTATTCTTGCTATTCGATTCTCTATCTATGGTTACCTTCCCCAGATCTTAAACCTGCAAGAAGATGCTGGTGAGTATAGCCAAAAGATTACCATACCATGCTATTTGAAACGGCCAAATGGAACAGGAGCCCTTGGGAAATCTAGGCATAAAGAACTCGCATGGCCCAGCAATTGAACCTGGGACGTTCTTGCTGTGTGGGTGGAATGATAACACCAATGACACTTGATCTGGTGTTCTTAAGGTCCTTTCTCAGGCATCACAAATCAACCATAAACACCCAATAGCAAAGGGCAAAGTTGCAAATGCTTTTACTTTTATTTTATTTTTTAAATTAACCTTTATTTAACCAGGTAAATCCCACTGAGATTCAAAGATCTCCTTTTCAAAACAGAGTCCAGATCTGCATTTATTCTAACCTTGAGAAGCGAACACTAGTTGTCCCTGGCTGCTATACATAAATTCGAACTGCAATCAAAAATGTTCCACCCATCAACAACCTCCCTTGATGAAAAATATGACCTTACTCAAAACAAAGTTGTCACTGGCAGTAATAGCCTTGTTATTGTTTTTGCCCATTTTTGCATGACTAAATGACTTGTGTTTGTGTCACTTCCTTTCAGTTTGCAAATTTAAAATCAGGTCACTGGTGTTGACAGTTCAATAACCGTTTTACACCAACATTTTAATCAGCTGACCAACTGAGACAGAGACATTTTAAGTTCCACAAAAGGTATTAAGTCCTAGATTTTTTTAAGTGGACCTGTTATGGAGCTTCATCATATGTCTTTATGATGTTTGTTAGCCCCACAAACGTAATAATCCCTACGAATATAATAAGAATTGAAAGAAGTTATTGCTCTAACCCAACTTTCACAATTGTGGCCACCAAAAAATGGTTCAATTTAATTTTTTTTTGAGATGATCATGTAAAAGTTACACCTTGAAGAGAAGATGACCACAGAATTCTCTCAAATAAAAGGGTATAGTTATTTAAATTGTACCCGCAACAATTATCATCTTTAAGGTCTCTTGTAATGATAAATGCATTTGCAATTACCCCATTGTTGGTCATAATTATGGGCTATATTTTTACATATAATAAATGTGTTGTGGCTATATCAACTTTTTGAATTGATATATGAGGGAAAATCAAGATACGGTGGGTGAACGTGGGAGACCTGGAACTAAGTAATTATCTCTAAAAAAACATTACTTGGGTTCCTCATTGTTATTGATTGGCCTGGTATAGACTTTGAGGGGGAGATCTCCAGCAGGTTGTACACCATACTGACCTGGTGGAGTCAGGTGACTCAGGTGACTTGATAATGTCCACCACCAGCCCCATGCCTTTTCTATTCATTTCATTCATTTCTACCTCAGTCATTTAAAAGCTAGGGTCACCTAACTGAGAACTAAAGAACATGCGAGCACATGTAGCTGCATCTGAGACAAGTCTGAAGAACATTCAAAGTCGTCTAAAACCACACCTACAGAGAGAAGTCTGAAGAACATCTTGGGTCCTTTGGGACAAGTCCAAAGACCATCCAAGGTCCTGTAGCTGCTATAGAAACAAGACATCCAAGATACTCTGTCTGCTATTGGGACAAGTCTGAGGAACATGTGAAGTCTAGAACCTAGAGAGAAAACTGAAGAACATCCAATGTGCACGATGGACATGTCTGAAGAACATCCAAAGTATAGTATGATTTTATTTGCACAGGGAGAGTGTACAATGTTAGATTGACAAAAGGAGAAAAGATACTTTGTACCAGAGTTAGAGCAAAACATGCTTATTTCCATCTGTAGTTGCTGGGCAAGTTTATAGCATCTATAGAAACAAGTCTGAGGAACATCTAAAGTCCTCTATAACCTCTATAGAGAAATCTGAAGAACATATAAGGTCCTTAAGCTACTGTTGGGACAAATCTGAAGAACATCCAACGTTCTCTCTGAAATTATTATACCCGAGCTGCCCCTCATTTATAAGTGAGAACAACATCTTTTTAATTTTAGGGAATATATGAGTTGCAAAATCTAAAAAAAAACTGAAAACAATATGTTTTTAATGTTTGTAATGTTAATGCCATTAAAAATAAATGTGTCTAGTATAACAGTTTCTAAAGTCAAAATAGAGAGCTATTATTTTTACAAAATTGATCAAAAATCTCTTATGGCACCTTTAATTCACAACACATGGTATTAACCCACTGATCACAATTGAGACAGACTATAAAACTCACTTTTTCATTTTGACAAAGTAATGCTTGACCATTCCAAAGTTCTTCACATGGCACCTGAATTTCCTAAGTTTATCTTTGGCGGAAAAAATGTGAATTAAAGGCTTAACACACAATAGCATTTTAAAGATTTCAATGCCAATACATTTGTTATCACACAAGACTGGAGTTAGGTAGGCCAATATTGCCAATGTATAGCTTAATATTAACTTTAAGGTTAAGCAGACCATGCAGCGCCTCTGCACAGCCACTTAGCCTTCACTTTATGAAGAAAAAACAACAAAGCAAACATCTTGGTCCAATGTTTGGACACCGTAAGCCCAACTCCCATTTTATTTATTTGTACATTTCCATTTTTAAGCTCTTGGTAAAACATTTAATTAAAAGAGAGCTTTTTGCTTTTATAATCAGAATACATTTCCCATCTCATTTCTTGTACATGAAGAAAGATTTGGAAACTTGAGCATATCTGAATAACACATTTTCCATTTTTTACTCTCTCCACCGTTGATGTTTCTGAGATCAAGAATAATGCAAGTGTAAAAGTTTAAATACAGTTTCATTCATATTGCCAAAGACAAGAGATTACTGAATTGTCAATCTATGTTTCTTGTATCTGTCCCCATTCAAAGAAACAATATAAATAAAATAAATTATGTGGTCTGCTAGAGAAAAGAATATTCCCACTGACGCCATGTCTCTTGAAGACATTTGATCGGGTGCAGTGGGAGTATCTATTCACTGTGAACGTCAAGGTTTTGGAGGTTTCTTTAAGTTACTGCACCTCCTCTATAAGAACCCCACTGTATTGACTAATGCTTGGATGTCCCCTTATTTTAAGCTGAGATTGAAAAGTGGACAAGGAGATCCTTCCTCACCAGTGGCAACCTTCTGTGCTATTATTAGGACTTTTGTTTATGTCATTTAGCACAATGGACCCACCAGAACAGGTTTTCTCCTGGTATGAGCTGGAAACTTACTTCTGCTCCTTGTTGCCACTTGTTTCATACTTGTCTACTTGCCTACCTGTGAATATCCTGGCATGCATTAAAACAGTATGTCAGAAAACAGTCAAAACTTTGAATTTTGTTGACTTAATAAGTACATCATACAGCATATGGGACAACTGTCCTTTCTGCATTGGCAAAATGCCCTTTTGTTGGGGTGAATGGGTGCAAAAGGCATCTTAACACTGGGGGATGTATTTGAATCGTTTTCATTCTTTATCTTTATTGAATTAGTGGTTGAATTCAGCCTTCAGCGACATCAATACTGGCACTATGTGCAAATTTATAACATGCTGAAATATATTTTTAAAAAGTCAATTAGTCCCACAAAAAGATGTAATGTCCACACTAATACTTTCACATCTGGGCAAAGGGCATGAAGTGTCACTTTATTAAACACTGCTCCTAAGTAAGATCAGCTCCACTAGTTCCCTCAAAAATACATGGGAGAAGGGTTTTTCTTTTACAGACAAACAATGGGGTGATACTTAAGGCAGTCTTGAAGTTATATGTGGAGAAACATTAGCACTAGACTGATGCAACTTAAAATTGCCAATAGAATGTATTGAACACCATCTAAAATGCCTCAAGTTAAAAGACAAGTCTTCATGCTGGAAGTGCATGACAAATGTTACACTAGTGTATAACTAGTGTTACGGTCCTGCTCTGAAGTAAAGGAATTCTGTAATTCTGTTCATAAATCAGCTGGTGTGATTATTGCTTTTAATATTCCATTTTGTATAAAGATGTTTATTCTTGGTGATCCATCTTCTGTAAAATGAATCATTCCTAACAGCATTAATGGTTAGCAGGAAATTCCTAATCCAACAATGGAAAACACAGTCCACACCATCTGACACAGACTGGTTTCAACTACTGAGTGATTTTTGAACATGTTTCTTTCTTTCTTTCTTCATTTTTCTTCCATTGCAGTAAGTGCATTGTCATTTAAATGCATAGTGGAGATGCTCAAAAGGAGTAGGTAGAAGTTAAAAACTTTTTCTTAGCCTCTTTTCCTGGATTAAGCAGCTGCTTTGCATGCTATGTCTCCAGAATTTAAATGCAATATAAAATTTAGAAATATCTGTACACGGGACAACAGCAGTACATATGCTTTACTAACATACTATAAAAACTGAAATATACTATCCAACAATATTCAGTTCAATTACGTTGCAAAATTCTCATGAGCAGCATATTTTTAAAAATACATAATTTGAGCATTCTTTTAAATTCTTTTAAGTTAGTACAGTCTTTTATACATACGCATATTTTTAATGTATTTATTTATTTATTCAATATTCCTCTGTATTTATACAGCCCTTCTCTGTCACTAAAAAAGATAAATGTTCTCAGGTAACAAGTTTTGTCTTGCCTTGTAAATCAACTTTAAGGTTTTAAATTTGGTCACGTCCTCAAGTTTGGGCAATTTGGATTTTAGAAAAATCGAGTTTATATGTTCTCTGTAGCATCACGTAGGAGGTACTGCCTTTTTCTGTAATTTGAACAATGGATCTATATTACTTCAGTAAGTGTTGCCCCAACCTCCCACACCATAACTAATGTATGGAGGAATGAGGGAACAGTATATAATACTGTATTATATATAATACGGACAGAGATTTAGTGTTGGACAGTCATTAGACCAGAGGTGCCCAAACTTTTTTTTATCGAGGGCCAAATCTCAAAACATATCTGAAACGGAGGGCCACAGACCGGTGATCAATGCAGTGCAGTGCTTTATACACAGCTTTGACAGAGCCGCTGTGTATTAATCAGGCTTGAAACACGTTCACTTTAGGTCTGTATCATAATGCAGTGTGATGTTTGGGGATATAGTGGTAGAAATAGTTTAAGTTGCTGTTAAAAGTACTACTTATGATCAATTGGGCCGATTAAGCAGGAGGCCTGAGGGCCAATAAAAACTGGTCTGAGGGTCGCATTTGGCCCCCGGGCCATAATTTGGACACCCCTGCATTAGTGTGCATTTGTAGTGTGCGGTTTCCAGATGATTTTATGGACAGAGTTAAATCCAGAAATATATACTGATGTACTCTGTAAATTTCAACATTTTCGATTTTAAGTGGTGCTTGGGTTTTTACATTACAGTTTCCAAAAATCATTTGTTTAGTTTTAGTGATGTTTAGTGACAATTTATTTATATCAAACGGAGATATCATTTTCGTGATTTCAATTTCTATCATCACCTGCTGCAAGGTTTCCTCAGAGCTGATTATTGTCATGTCATTAATTATTATTATTATTTTTTTTTATATTTTTCACTTTTTTTAATTAGACAGCTGATGTAAAGGAGGAATAATTTGGGCCCTACGACAAATCCTTGAGGAACACGCAAACTATTTTCCAGAAGCTGCTGTGGTTGCTGCCGTGGCTACTCAGGTTGTATTATTTTGCATGGCCAATCTTGACATCAAAATAAGTTCTATAGAGCAGTGGTCTCCGACCACCCCCCGGGAACTGGTACCGGTCCGAGGCGCATTTGCTACCGGGCCGCCGACCAAAAACAGTAAATACCGACCGCATTTTCTCCTAAGTGACTTTTGCCCGCTCCTCATGACACGCTAATAAGCTCGTCCGTAGATATATAATGATAACATAAACCACATAAATCCATTTGATATAACGCAGAGTTTATTATATCTGTGCTAGATGTGTGTCCGCCGCACAACAGTCAGAGCGTCAGGGCAGAGGTCGAGGAGAGGGGGAGGAGACCTTGTGAGTCTTAGCACAAACAGCAGAAGCTAAACAAACAGCTCTATGTGAAATATCAAGGTTTCTTGACATTGACTGCATATTCTGAAATGTTTGAAATGTTCATGAAAACACTTTATAAATGTATTTGTGGCTATAGAGCATAGAGAGCTGTTTTAAAGCATCCCAAGAATTGGTGCAGTGTTGACCTGTTGTTGAACATTTTGACAAAAATCAGCCTACTTTATATAATATTTTAACAGCAAAACTTTTCCTAAATTCTCCATTGAAAGGAACGGGATTCGCACTTAACCAGAAATACCACCACAAAGAAAGCACAGTTTAGTCGCATTACGGAATAATTGGGCGGGGCCGAAAAAGGTCAATACTGGTAAAATCATTATTAAAAGCATTTCCCACATCTTTTGAATGTCCAATTTTATTACCATTACTCATGAAGAACTTGGTTGATCATATTTTTTTTTTATTATTTTCAAGTAGTTTTGTATAATACCTTTTTTTTTTTTTTTTTTTTTTTTCTTTTTAAAAATTATTATACTGACAAGTTTATTCTTGTAACTTTTGTATTTGTATTCACTTTCTACTGTACTCTTGATAATTTGTCTGTAGAGTTTTTTTTTTTTTTTTTTTTTTTTTTTCTATAGGACCTTTAGTCATCCACAGGTTCATGTTGCTACAATAACTGACTTTATATGTTTTTCACAATGCCAATAATAAACTGATTTGAGTATAGTAAGAAATGAGTCATACTAAATTGACATTAGATGTGTTTGGGTTTTTTTTTTTTTAATCTATTTTTTCTACTTCAATTTCAGTATGTTACAGTTAAGGACAATAAATATGGGCATATAGTCAGTGAAGTCATTATACTAGATATACTGTATTCCATTGAACATAACTTCTTTGGATACATTTGTGATAATATTCTCTGCGAGGTTAGCCCTGGTGATTTTAGGATAGAGTGATAGACTGTAGAATTTATAAAGTTCTCAATAGGCTTGTGGTTCCTTAATAAGGAGCTCAGAGCTACTTCTGTGGGAGTATAATTTTTCTATGATGTCAGTAAAACTATATTTGACCCTGGAGCTCTGTATAAGCAGTATAGGTCTTTCATTTTGTCCATTCTTATTTTTATTGTTGGACACTCCATCATTTCATTAATAGCTACTGTCCAGTTTTGTACCAACTTTGCATCAAGGTGGCTGTCCACATTTATTCTTTTTGTTTCTGTTTGATAGAACATTTCAATCATGTTATAGTTGTTCTCTCTTCTCATTTACCATCTCAAAGTTGTATTTATGCATATTCCTATTTGAGTAATCTTTATGCTCCTGTATTCTGTGATCAACCCTCATTTTCTCTGCCACCGGCATATGTCTCGGGCACCGATATTTTCTAATGCGGAAGTCAGCGGACGTGTTTCTTTTATTAAGTTGTTTTTATCTCAATATTGCAATATAAAATGTCAAAATGATAACGTGATTAACACACACAGGCAGAGTCGTTCTTCATTTGCCATAGTCTCAGAAGTAGTTTATTTATTGAGGTGGTCTATGCTGCATTGAGGATGGAGTGACTGAATAAATAATGCACAAAACTGTAATTCAACTTTGAACGACTCAACATCCCCTATAGAAGATAGTTGCATACATGTTAACCTTTGATTCATACACATAATTAACTGTTTCCAATCGTTCCTACTTCTGATCTCTCGTTACACCAACTTCAGGACTTGCTTACCTCTCCATTTGTCATGTTACCTTGTAGTTTTGAGTTTAAATTCTCAAGCCTTACCACTATGTTAAAGTTTGAACCCCGATACAACTGTCAAGGCCTCTAGCCCAAGCTAAGAAACTACATTCACGCACCGAGTACATTCTCTGCCGCATTCCTCTTTACTTTCCCCATACGTTATCCCATGCAGAACACACAATGGGCAACGTGAATGAAATAAAATAGTGTAGCAGTACAATGAATAAAACATAGAGGCTGGATATCACTCTCCCTGACAGCAATGGTCTCTGTGTGACCCTGTGTAGAAGTTGGATGAAAAAGTAGCGTCCGAAGTACAGCTATGCACGAGGACCTCTGGGCGACATAGAAACCCCACATAGAAAAGCACTGGCTGGCACGCACATTCAAAGGCTAGGCTCCATACGATGAGAGCTAAGAGAGCTTACCCCATGCTGCGGTATTATCATTCATATAGCCTCTGCCGACCCAGAGCCAACAGTGGATTAATGATCATCCATAGGACACACTGTACCATACGCGAGCCGCAGTCCTCGTTCCGTGTGCGTGTTTTTCTTTCTTATAGGAAGGACGTGACATACAGGATAGTGAAGTCAAGTCAACTTATGAAAAGTGATCCAAGAAGAAAGATAGTTGTTTGTTAGATGTGGTTTTCTCAAGATGTTTGGTCTCTCAGTCAGGACAATATAGACTAAAGAGTAGGGTTGTCAAAAGTATCGAAAAGTATTGAAAAAGTCACATGAATCGGGCAGAAATGAACCTTTCCTGAAAAGCTTTAGAATGATCTTGAGGTGTATCAGAAGTAGGGGTGGCACCACACAGGTTTGGTTGAAGGAGCTAAGGGGGTGCTAAGGTCTTCAATGTAAGTAGTCGCTTAAGTTAATTTTAATTGAGCATACCCCCTTCCCCCCCGCAACCATAAGACATAGACTACATATTACATAGATACCTGTAAGCCCTCAGTCGTCCAGGTCTGATCCATAGCAAAAGACGAAGTTAAAATCTGTCAACTGGACAAATTGCTGAAAGAGTGAAGACGTTTCGCTGCTCATCCAAGCCGCTTCTTCAGTTCTGGTCATTGGCTAACTACGCTGACAGATTTTAACTTTGCCTTTTACTAAAGATTACATAGAGTACATAAAAGACACAGACTACATAGACCACATAGAAAACTGCATATAAGACACAGACTACATATACTGCATAGAATAATATGAAATATGGAACATGTTGAAAATGACTATTGTCTTGTGTCTGTCTAATCTCTATTACCCAAGTTAAGAGCTTTTTATCATCATGGTGGTATCAGAATCGGTATTGAGTATTGAGTCTATCCCTTAGTATTGAAATGAAGTTTGACATTTTAGTATTGTGACGACACTTTAGTATTGTGGTACAACATTTTAGTATTGAGGTACATCTTTACAATATTTTTGAGGTTTAGCTGTATCTTCTTTAAAATAAAATTGAGAATAGCAACCATTTTTGACGTTTTAGACGACTGGAAACTTTAGAGGCAAAATATACTTGCACAACTTGTATTGAAAGACGAACAGCAAATAACACTGGACACAGCAAGAATCGCAGTGTGAAGATTTTTTTATTTTACTAGTGGAACTTGGACAGTTTTTTGCCAAATTCATCGCTAAGGTTTGACTGCAAAAACTGATCGTCACAAGGTGCATATAGGTTGTAAAACACTAACATATTTACTGGATGAACTCAAATTTGACTAGTTCAAGTTTTTCTATGAACAATCATCTGATGTTCAAAAAATATATCGAAAGTCTTGATAACACATTTTGAAGTTAGATATATCGCTGAAGTATTTGATAAACGATAATATTGAAACTAATTTATACCACTGATGCTATTCTAAATCTATAATATTGTAAAAAAAATAAAATAAAATAAAAATCATGAGCTGCAATGAATAAAGAGCAGAATCCCAAACCTAAAATGCTCCGTTCCACCTTGTGATGTCATCTAGTGGTAGTTTTAAAGTTAACAACTATTTTAACCTCAATTGAACTGATTTACTCTACAATACACTAGAGTAACCATAATGTGTTGCCTTTTTTGCACCATGGACCGAAATAATGTCGGTTTTGCTGATTATGTGTGTAAATAATTTGGTATGGTTGTGTATATGTGTGTGTGTGTTAACTGAATGTTTTTTTTTTTTAATGGCGTATTTGAGATGTGTTGTATTAGATGTATGTACCATATGTTCACAGATCTTTCATCCATCTTCACCAAACTGTCACTTTGACTTAACATCAGCCTGAAATTAGTATTTATGCTATAACCTGGCACCATACATCTTTCCTGTTTTTTTAAGGTTACTGTAATGTTGTGTCCCTGTCCAAATAAAAGAATACCATACCATACACATGACAGATAAATAAGGCAAAAATAAGTTAAGTGCATATTAAATATAACTCACTATACAGCTGAATCACTGGGAGTCCTATGCTTGTTTCTTCTTTCCTTCTTGTTCACGTTTGTTTCTTTCAAAAACTCTAAAGTCTTATCTTTTAATCCAGGTGCTAAGTCTCTATGTGCAAAGCAGTTTTGAAGGTTTCATTGCCGCGTTCGCTTTTCCCCAGAACGAACTCAGCGCGTGAGACTCACCTGTAGCGACAAACCCATATTTTAAGTAGGACTCCTGGTATTGTCTGTTAAATTGATCTTTCTTTTTCTTGGAGGTCGTAGGCTTTTCTTCTGGCTCGTCAGTTTGGCCTTTTCCCCTTTGCAAAAAAGCTCTCCAACGACTTCTGTTTGTGGCTCATTTTCACTCGCTTGTGGGTCTACTTTTGGGCGACGTGTCTGATATGTTTTATGTGATACGTCATTGCGAAGGACAAGAGCATATAGCAACATAACATAAGATTTAAAATGTACGCCAAATAGGCTCTTTAAAATCTTACAATATCTCAACGCTCAACATATATTTCATTCTGACACAAGCAGTAAACCTTAAGGCGGTAAGTCACGAGTATACACCAAAACAAAAGCGTAAAGAGATCCATGCAAACAAAAGTGTGCAATCAGTGAAGACAGCGCGAGGCGTCCCTGCCGGTCTGGGCGTATGTGCCTCATTGAGCTGATAGTATAATTATCTGTCTAATCATAATCATTGTTACATTTCTCTCATTCAGTTCCTGTGCAGGGGGAAATCTCACTCCAATTTACATCATTAAAGTAATTGCCCAACACTTGCTAATGCACCAGTTTAATGCCAACTTATGCCAATCTAGGCTTCCTCCCTGCTAGCACTCATCTGCCATGATTAGCCGCCGATGCTAACGGAAGAGCGGAATGGCAGGAAATGCATCAATTTGAAAATACACATGCAGATATACAAAATGTGTCACAGTTGGTTGAGTTATTTGGTTAAATTAGCTAATTAACTGGCAAATGTCACACGTTGTTCATTGATCGTGTTGGTATGGTGCACGCGGCACACTTGATTGCAAATCGTTGCAAAGAACTGTTGCTGAGTGAATTAGCATTTGCTCAAGCTAAAGCTACGGGTTTGAACGGTCTGGCTTTAGAATGAGATTTTGCAAATCTACAGGGTGGCCCATAATTCACTGACACTTTTAAATCAATAGATAAACTGAATCTTCTGAGATTTTTGGCAGTATAAATGGTTATAATTGTTCACTTACACTTGAACTTATTACTGTTTAAACTAGGGGAAGTAAAAATTACCTAATTTTTAAAATAATGTTTTTTAAGTGTCCATCATTTTGGGTTTCGCACTGAATAGCCCGATCCAACACACTTTGCATAACATTTGAAAGCATTTCCGGGCTTATGGCTCTTATTTGATCCTCGATATTATGTTTTAAGTAATTTTTTTCACCTTTTCTTTAAGATAGCCCCGCAGGAAGAAATCGGGACTAGTCAGGTCTCAGGAGATCACATACTGCCCCCTGTCTTTGAAAATGACTTATTATTCCTTTAATGGCATTTACACTTGGGGCATCTCTGGTATTAAAATGTCAACAGTAACACCGCTGGGTTTCTGAATTTGACCCATGTAACTCAAAGTACCACTGTACAATAAGGGTTCGTTCCTCGGTTCTGTATTTGCTCATATTAATGTCGGGAGGGTAGTTCTAAATGCTCTGAAAAAATAAAAGGAAATTATTTAGAAACAAAAGAGTTATGCATTTTTTCAACTGTCAGTGACTTTTGGGCCAGATCTAAACCTGGTTTAAAAGTGGACTACATTACTCCCACTGAAATGAAAGTGGATAACATACTACACATACCGAAGAGCTGTCCAAGTGCAAAATCTGAAGGAGCCTGCATACCACCGGTGTTACACGCACCACAGTTTGAGAAACAGTTGAAGGCACTTGTTAGAAAGAAAGGTGTATATATGAATACTGAATACACTTTCTAATTAAAATCTCATTTCCACTTAACCATGGGAAACAAATGTCGAATATATGGCACAAACACAAGCATGAGTGCATACAAGTGCATCTGAAGTGCAAAGAAAAGGAGACCATGTTGAAAGTGGAGATGAGTACTTGGGCTAGCGCTTATAATTACTGTTGTATAGTTTTACTGGGCTGTAGTAAAAGACATGTCACTTTGATTTGCTGGAGCGAAATCACAGAATTTACAAGTGAGACAAATCTCGTAATGTGCGTTTATGTCCATTTGTATCCGCTCAGAAATCTGCCATTTTAAACCAAAACTTGATCTAATTGCCCCAAAGCAGGGCCCCTTAAATTTAACATCTTTAATTAGAGATAGAATCCTTATATTTCGCCTTTATCGCACCCATAGGAAACCAGAGCTGTAACTAAAGTCATTGAACCAACACAAATTTAAGCCCGGGTACGTAGCTGGAATAAAGTTTATGTGTATGTCCCCAGCCACTATTAGCCGGAGGCATTGTGCACCCCTGGATAGCACCCAGTTAGTCGCGGGACATAATTGAAGACCTACTCTGACTTAAAAGAATTTACTCTAACATTCATTCACTTTAAAACAATTCAGTATGACCAATTCGTCGATCCCCTGCATGTCTTTGGTGAGTGGGAGGACGTGCCGACTCCACTGAGGAGGACAGACAAAGAATCCAAAGAATCCATATTGACCAGTTGATGAAGAATGCATGCTTTGTGAGTAGATGGAGCAGCTTCTCGAGGTGTTCAACTTAATTTGCATTAAGTCTAGAAAATGCATTTAAAAATACATATAAAAGTCAAAATCTTCAGGAAGACATGGCTTAGATATGGCTTATGTCTCAACTGAACTTTAAATTAGGTTACACTAGTATAATTACACCTTGATTAGCCTTTAATAAAGCATGAAAAAAGACTTAACTCATAATGAACTAATACTTAAAGAGAGGGCATTAACTGCTAACACATCACATCACGTAAGGTTTTATTGTTTCGTAAATGCTACTTGCGACGCAAACAACATACAGTATTAACATTTCACTTTTATTTTTGACACCCTCGCTGTTCCTCTTCCCTTCCTTTGCTCCTTTAAAAATAAAATAAAATAATAATCCTTAAGTAATAGTTTATTAAGAAGGATTCAGGCGTCGTATCTACTTAAACTATTTGTTGTGAAGTACGTCTTATTAAAGGCTTTTGAAAGTGTAATTATGTAGTGATAAAGGTGATTGACGGACCCTTTATCTTTGTCTCAAATGTTCCACAGTATGGCTTTAAACTTGCCTTATCTTCATGAAGCCAGGCAGAAAATGCAACCAGGCCAAGTTACAGGTCAGGTCTGCGGAAACGTGATTGTTTTGACCTACAGAAAGACTTAAAAAAAAATAAGATAGATAAGTTTTTTGGTGGAACATTTCATGGCATTCAAGCAGTTGGCAAAACCTCAACCAGAAAAAGTTACACAGTAAAACCAAACGCTAAAAAAGCATCTTTGTTCCAGCAGCCAGAAGTGCCCTGAACAAGTTATTATTTTTATCTTGTTTATGCCCTTTTACACATGTGTCATATTTGTTCTCTTGTTTTGTTTCTAATGAGATTTTACTTTTTTTTAGCCTGCACTCTGCTGTACGTACCAGTTGGTACCATAGATTTTATAAAGAAGTGGACGAAGTGAGTGTGATGTCACCCATAGTGTTCGGCTCCAGGCAAATGAAGCTCGCTGGGGCTAGCAGTTAAAAAGGATCGAATCTGGAGTCAACTTCCATACTTGGAATTTCGACAACGAGTATCATAGCAACCAAAGAGTCAATCCTTCCCGGCTGCATCCCTAGTTTAGCAGGGAGCAGGCGCTTAGCAGCACTGTCAATCAGACCTGTTGCTAACGCTAGCAGGAGCGATCTTGGGGGAAAAAGGCGCCTAATTTGTCCATAATTAATGTTCATATCTTGATTTAGGGACACAATCATGAAATAAAAACACCAGGATCACGTACGGTGGGTTAATATGAACATTTTAAGGCCAAAATAACGAGTTTGAAAGCAGCAAATACAGAAAGAGGGGCGACGGTTTTCCAATGCAAAGTGAATTGAAACGAGTCGATGGACGGTTCCGGGTAGCAGGTTAGCTATGTCCGTGTATGTATTCAGTCTATGATGAAGTAACCTTGAACCTTGATAGTAATCCTTGCGTTGCCTATCTTTCTCTGAGAATTGTCCATA
>JAIEZT010000589.1:29076-69529 GCA_019594935.1 Periophthalmus modestus
TTGCATCAGTGTGCCGCGTGCACCAACACCACACGATCAATGATCACGACGTGTGACCTTTGCCAGTATGTAGCAATTTAATCACACCCCATACTCCACAACGTGACACATTTTGTATATTCTGCCTGTGTCATTTTCAAATTGATGCATTTCCTGCCATTCGCGCTCTTCCGTTAGCTTCGGCGGCTAATCATGGCAGTGTGAGACGGGCGGACCTAGATTGGCATAAGTTGCATTACACTGGTGCATTTCCGATCCTATTACTAGCAAGTCGGTTTAGTGGAGCATTACTTTAATATGTAAATTGAGTGAGAGTTTCCCCCTGCCAGGAACTGATGAGAGAAAATGTAACAAGGAGTAGGATTGACCGATAGTATAACTATCAGCTCATGAGCACATCGCCCAACCGGCAGGGGACGCCTCGCGCTGTCCTTCACTGTGCACCTTTTGTTTGCATGGATCGCGAACGCTTCTTTTTTTGGTGTACTCGTGACTTAACCAACACCGCCTTTAAGAGGTTTACTGCGGTGTCTAATACATATAGTTCAGCGGTGAGATATTGTCAAGATTTTAAAGAGACGTAGTTTATGTCTGTCCATTTGTGTAATCTTATGTTTGTTGCTATATGCTCTTGTCCTTCGCAATGAGTATCACAAAACTCAGACATGTCACCCAAATAGACCAACAAGCGAGTGAAATGAGCCACAAACATAATCGTCCGTGTGGAGAGCTTTTTTTGCACAAGGGTAAAAGGCCCAAGCTGAGTATCCAGAAAAACCTATACGACCATCCAAGAAAAAGAAAGATCAATTTAAAACAGACCATACAAGTAGTCCTACTTAAAATATGGTTTGGTCGCTACAGGTGAGTCTCACTCGCCGAGTTTCGCTCTGGGGAAAAGCGAACGAGGCAATGAAACCTTCAAAACGCCGTTGTTTTTGGCCCATAGAGACTTAGCACCTGGATTAAAAGATAAGAACTTTAGAGTTTTTGAAGAAACAAGTGAAACAAGAAGAAAGAGAAACAAGTCACAGGACTTCCAGTAAATCAGCTGTATAGTGAGTTTATATTTAATATGGCACTTAACTTGATTTTTTTTTGCCTTATTTATCTGCCATGTGTATGGTATGGTATTCCTTTTATTTGGACAGGGACAAACAACATTACAGTAACCTTAAAACAGGAAGATGTATGGTGCCAGGTTAAGCATAAATACTAATTTTCAGGCTGATGTTAAGTCAGAGACAACAGTTTGGTGTAGATGGATAGATCTGTGAACATATGTACATACCATCTAATACAAACACATCTCAAATACGCCATAAAAAAAAAAAAAACACATTCAGTTTCACACACACATATACACAACCATACCAATTATTTACACACATATCAGTAAACCGACATTATTCCGGTCCGTGGTGCAAAAAAGGGTTTGTTGTAGACTATTGTAATCTCAACTGAACAAAAGGTAAAACTAAGATATTTAAATAGTTAAATAGTTAAATAGTTGGTAACCTTTAAACTACCACTAGATGACATCACAGGTGAACGGAGCATTTAGGTTTGGGATTCTGCTGTTTATTTCCTTGCAGCTCATGATTTGTTTATTATTTTTTTAACAATATTGTAGATCTTAGAATAGCATCAGTGGTATAAATTAGTTTTCAATATTATCGTTTATCAAATACTTCAGCGATATATCTACTTCAAAATGTGTTATCATGACAGACTTTCAATATATTTTTCGAACATCAGATGATTGTTCATAAAAGAAACTTGAAACTAGTTCAATTTGAGTTCGTCAAGCAAATGTGTTAGTGTTTCAACGACCTAGCTGCACTTGTGACATCATTTTTGCAGTCAACCATAGCGATGATTTTGCAAAAAACTGTCCAAGTTTTCCACTAGTAAAATAAAAATCTTCACACTGCGACATCTTCGCTGCTGTGTCCAGTGTTATTTGCTGTTCTTCTTTCAATACAAGTTTGCAAGTATATTTTGCCTCTAAAGTTTCCAGTCGTCTAAAATGTCAAAAATGGTTGCTATTCTCAATTTTATTTTAAAGAATATACAGCTAGGAAACCTCCAAAAATGTGTAAAAATGTACCTCAATACTAAAATTTTTACCACAATACTAAAAATGTCAACTCCATTTCATAACTAAGGGATTAGACTCAATACTCATCGCCGATTCTGATACCACCATGATGATAAAAAGCTCTTAACTTGGTATAGAGATTAAACAGACACCAGACATAGTCATTTTCAACATGTTCCATATTTTCTATGTAGTCTTATATGTAGTATATGTAGCTCTGTGTCTTTATATGTAGGCTTCTGTGGGTCTATGTAGTCTGTGTTTTTATGTACTCTATGGTATCTTTAGTAAAAGGCAAAGTTAAAATCTGTCCAGCGAGTTAGCCAATGACCAGAACTGAAGAAGCGGCTTGGATGAGCAGCGAAACGTCTTCACTCTTTCAGCCATTTGTCCCAGTGCACAGATTTTAACTTAGAGGCTAACTATATTTAAGCATCATTTAACATATCAGGGGGTAGGCGCCTACTTAATTGAAGACCTTAGCACCCCCTTAGCCTCCTTCAACCAACTGTGTGGTGCCAACTGCCGCCCCTACTTCTGATACACCTCAAGATCATTCTAAAGCTTTTCAGGAACGGTTCATTTCTGCCTGATTCATGTGACTTTTCCATACTTTGTTGAATGCGTACTCGTTTCAGTACTAGTTTTAGTATTTAATATTACCTGATTTTTCATACTTCTGACAACCCTACTCTTAAGTTTGTATTGTCCTGAGTGAGAGACCAACATCTTGAGAAAAACCACTTGGGAAACACGATCTAACAAACAACTATCTTCTTCTTGATCACCTTTTCATGAAGTTGACTTGACTTCACTATCCTGTATGTCATGTCACGTCCTTTTTGCCCCCTATAGAGAAGAAAAACACGCACACGGAATGGAGGACCTGCGGCTCGCGTAGGTACAGTGTGTCCTATGGTGATCATTAATCCACTGTTGGCTCTGGTCGGCAGAGGCTATATGAATGATAATACCGCAGCATGGGTAAGCTCTCTTAGCTCTCATCGTATGGAGCCCAGCCCTTTGATTGTGCGTGCCAGCCAGTGCTTTTCTATGTGGGTTTCTATCGCCCACGGTCGCCCAGAGGTTCCTCGTGCATAGCTTACTTCGGACGCTACTTTTTTCCATCCATACTTCTACACAGGGTCACACAGAGACCATTGCTGTCAGTGGGAGAGTGATATCCAGCCCTCTATTTTTTATTCATTGTACTGCTACACTATTTTATTTCATTCACCTGTTGCCCATTGTGTGTTCTGCATGGGATAACGTATGGGGAAGTATAGAGGAAATGCGGCAGAGAATGTACTCGGTGCGTGAATGTAGTTTCTTTAGCTTTGGCTAGAGGCCTTGACAGTTCGTATCGGGGTTCAAACTTTAACATAGTGGTAAGGCTTGAAATTTAAACTCAAAACTTGAGGTAACATGACAATGGAGATGTAAGCAAGTCCTGAAGTTGGTGTAACGAGGGATCGAAGTAGGGGAACATTGAAACAGTTTATTATGTTTATGAATCAAAGTTAACATGTACGCAACTATCTTCTATAGGGGATGTTAGGAGTCGTCACAGTTCAAAGTTGAATTACAGTTTTGGGCATTATTTATACAGTCACTCCATCCTCAATGCAGCATAGACCACCTCAATAAATAAACTACTTCTGAGACTATGGCAAATGAGAACGACTCTGCCTGTGTGTGTTAATCACGTTCATCATTTTGACATTTTATAATTGCAATATTGAGATAAAAACAACTTAATAAAAAACACTTCCGCTGACTTCCGCCTTATAAAATATCGTGCCCGAGACATAATGCCGAGTGGCAGAGAAAATGAGGGTTGATCCAGAATACAGGAGCATAAAGATTTACTCAAATAGGAATCCTGCATAAATACACTTTGAGATGGTAAATGAGAGAGAGAACAACTATAACATGATTGATAATGTTCTATCAAACAGACACAAAGAATAAATGTGGACAGCCACCTTGATGCAAAGTTGGTACAAAAACTGGACAGTAGCTATTAATGAAATGACCTGGAGTGGTCCAAAACAATAAAAATAAGAAGGACAAAATGAAAGACCTTACTGCTTATACAGATCTCCAGGGTCCAATATAGTTTTACTGACGATCATAGAAAATTATACTCCCACAGAAGTATCTCTGAGGTCTCCTTATTAAGGAACCCACCAGCCTATTGAGAACTTTATAAATTCTATGTACAGTTCTATCACTCTAGATCCTAAAATCACCATGGCTAACCTCGCAGAGAATAGTATCACAAATGTACTCCAAGAAGTTATGTTCAATAGAATACCGTATATAGTATAATGCCTTCCCACTGACTATAATGCCCATATTTATTGTCCTTAAACTGTAAACATACTGAAATGAAGAGAAAAAATAAAAAAATAAAAACAAAAAAAAAACAATCTACTTCAATTTAGTATGACTCATTTCTTACTATCTCAAATCGTTTATTATTGGCATTGTGGAAAACATATAAAGTCAGTTATTGTTAGTACCAACATGAACCTGTGGATGCCTAAAGGTCTTATATGGACAAAAAAATAATAAAAAGAAAAAAATACTCTACAGACTAAATTAATCAAGAGTACAGTAGAAAGTGAATACAATACAAAAGGTACAAGAATAAACTTGTCATGTATAATATTTTTTTAAAAAGAAAAAAAAAAAAAAAAAAAGGTATTATACAAACTACTGAAAATTATAAACAAAAATATGACAACCAAGTTCTTCAATGAGTCATGGTACTAAAATTGGACATTCAAAAGATGTGGAAATGCTTTTTAATAATGATTTTACCAGTATTGACCTTTTTCGGACCCCGCCCAAATTATTCCGTAATGCGACAAACTGTGCTTTCTTTGGTGGTGGTATTTCTGGTTAAGTGCGAGTAATCCCGTTCCTTTCAATGGAGAATTTAGGAAAAGTTTTGCTGTTAAAATATTATATAAAGTAGCTGATTTTTTGTCAAAATGTTCAACAACAGGTCCACTGCACCAATTCTTTGGGATGCTTTTAAAACAGCTCTCTATGCTCTATAGCCACAAATACATTTATAAAGTGTTTTCATGAACATTTCAAACATTTCAGAATATGCGTCAATGTCAAGAAACCTTGATATTTCACATAGAGCTGTTTGTTTAGTCTTCTGCTGTTTGTGCTAAGATACACACAGGTCTCCTCCCCCTCCTCTCCTCGACCTCTGCCCTGACGCTCTGACTGTTGTGCGGTGGGACACACATCTAGCACAGATATAATAACTCTGGCGTTATATCAAATGGATTTATGTGGTTTATGTTATCATTATATATCTTCGGATGAGCTTATTAGCGTGTCTGGAGGAGCGGGCAAAAGTCACTTAGGAGAACATGCGGTCGCTGATAAATTATTTACTGTTTTTTGGTCGGCGGCCCGGTAGCAAATGCGTCCACGGACCGGTACCCGGTCCCCGGCCGGTGGTCGGAGACCCTGCTCTATAGAACTTATTTTGATGTCAAGATTGGCCATGCAAATAATACAACCTGAGTAGCCACGGCAGCAACCACAGCAGCTTCTGGAAAATAGTTTGCGTGTTCCTCAGGATTGTCGTAGGGCCAAAATATTCCTCCTTTACATCAGCTGTCTAATTAAAAAAAGTGAAAAATATAAAAAAAATAATAATAATACTAATAATGACATGACAATAATCAGCTCTGAGGAAACCTTGCAGCAGGTGTTGATTAAATTGAAATCACGAAACTGATATCTCCGTTTGATATAAATAAATTGTCACTAAACATCACTAAAACTAAACAAATGATTTTTGGAAATTGTAATGTAAAAACCCCAGCACCACTTAAAATCGAAAATGTTGACATTTACAGAGTACATCAGTATATATTTCTGGATTTACTCTGTCCATAAAATCATCTGGAAACCGCACACTACAATGCACACTATGCAGGGGTGTCCAAATTATGGCCCGGGGGCCAAATGCGACCCTCAGACCAGTTTTTATTGGCCCTCAGGCCTCCTGCTTACCAGCCCAATTGATCATAAGTAGTACTTTTAACAGCAACTTAAACTATTTCTACCACTATATCCCCAAACACATCACACTGCATTATGATACAGACCTAAAGTGAATGTGTTTCAAACCTTATTATATCGTAACGGTGAAGTGTTGAGGCGGACCAAGAGATGCAGTACTCGGAGAGTTTACAGTGTTTATTTAAAGTTAGTGAATACTATGCTGTTCAGGGGAGCAGGGGTAGTGGGACACGGTGCGTGGTGAGGTGAGTGTGTGAGGTCCGGCCGGGAGGAGAGTGGAGTGCGACGCCGAGGTCCGGGAGCGAGGAGTGCGGTACAGGAGCAGGACTGGAGCAGAGGGACGAGAGAGTTGAGACGAATGGCCGGGTGCGGGTGAAATCCAGAGACGAGGTGAGTAGCGTAGATAGGGTGCACTGTACCGGAGAGCAGGGAGAGCCGCAGCAGAGCCAGGAGCGCAGAGACGGGTGAGTTCCAGAGTCCGGGTCTGGCAATAACAAAAGGTAGGTCAATCTTAGGCAAAGAGCAAAAAAGACAAAAAGGTACGTAGCAAGGCATTCACGTATGCACGTTGACGATCTCGCCTCGACTGTCTGTCTCCTGGGCTTCTTATACTCGAGCAGAGGTGCGGGTGATTGTCCGACGAGCCCCAGGTGCGAGTGGGAGGAGCAAGATGCTCCGCCCACGACCGGCAAATGACAGACAGCAGAAGGAGAGGGGCAAGACAGGAGACAAACAGAGGCAGGAGTCCACGTGATCGTGACATATTAATACACAGTGGCTCTGTCAAAGCTGTGTATAAAGCACTGCACTGCATTGATCACCGGTCTGTGGCCCTCCGCTTCAGATATGTTTTTTGAGATTTGGCCCTCGATAAAAAAAAGTTTTGGGCACCTCTGGTCTAATGACTGTCCAACACTAAATCTCTGTCCATATTATATATAATACAGTATTATACACCGTTCCCTCTCATTCTTCCATACATTAGTTATGGTGTGGGAGGTTGGGGCAACACTTACTGAAGTAATATAGATCCATTGTTCAAATTACAGAAAAGGCAGTACCTCCTACGTGATGCTACAGAGAACATATAAACTCGATTTTTCTAAAATCCAAATTGCCCAAACTTGAGGACGTGACCAAATTTAAAACCTTAAAGTTGATTTACAAGGCAAGACAAAACTTGTTACCTGAGAACATTCATCTTTTTTAGTGACAGAGAAGAGGCTGTTATAAATACAGAGGAATATTGAATAAATAAATAAATACATTAAAAATATGCGTATGTATAAAAAGACTGTACTAACTTAAAAGAATTTAAAAGAACGCTCAAATTATGTATTTTTAAAAATATGCTGCTCATGAGAATTTTGCAACGTAATTGAACTGAATATTGTTGGATAGTATATTTCAGTTTTTATAGTATGTTAGTAAAGCACATGTACTGCTGTTGTCCCATGTACAGACATTTCTAAATTTTATATTACATTTAAATTCTGGAGACATAGCATGCAAAGCAGCTGCTTAATCCAGGAAAAGAGCCTAAGAAAAAGTTTTTAACTTCTACCTACTCCGTTTGAGCATCTCCACTATGCATTTAAATGACAATGCACTTACTGCAATGGAAGAAAAATGAAGAAAGAAAGAAAGAAACATGTTCAAAAGTCACTCAGTAGTTGAAACCAGTCTGTGTCAGATGGTGTGGACTGTGTTTTCCATTGTTGGATTAGGAATTTCCTGCTGACCCATTAATGCATGGGTTAGGAATGATTCTTTTACAGAAGATGGATCACCAAGAATAAACTCTTTATACAAAATGGAATATTAAAAGCAATAATCACACCAGCTGATTTATGAACAGAATTACAGAATTCCTTTACTTCAGAGCAGGACCATAACACTAGTTATACACTAGTGTAACATTTGTCATGCACTTCCAGCATGAAGACTTGTCTTTTTAACTTGAGGCATTTTTTAGATGGTGTTCAATACATTTCTATTGGCAATTTTAAGTTGCATCAGTCTAGTGCTAATGTTTCTCCACATATAACTTCAAGACTGCCTTAAGTATCACCCCATTTGTTTGTCTGTAAAAGAAAAAACCCTTCTCCCATGCATTTTTGAGGGAACTAGTGGAGCTGATCTTACTTAGGAGCAAGTGTTTTAATAAAGTGACACTTCATGCCCTGTGCCCAGACGTGATAGTATTAGTGTGGACATGACATCTTTTTTGTGGGACTAATTGACTTTTTAAAAGTATATTTCAGCATGTTATAAATTTGCACATAGCGCCAGTATTGATGTCGCTGAAGGCTGAATTCAACCACTAATTCAATAAAGATAAAGAATGAAAACGATTCAAATACATCCCCCAGTGTTAAGATGCCTTTTGCACCCCTTCACCCCAACAAAAAGGGCATTTTGCCAATGCAGAAAGGACACTTGTCCCATATGCTGTATGATGTACTTCTTAAGTCCACAAAATTCAAAGTTTTGACTGTTTTCTGACATACTGTTTTAATGCAAGTAGACAAGTATGAAACAAGTGGCAACAAGAAGCAGAAGTAAGTTTCCAGCTCATACCAGGAGAAAACCTGTTCTGGTGGGAGGGTCCATTGTGCTAAACATAAACAAAAGTCCTAATAATAGCACAGAAGGTTGCCACTGGTGAGGAAGGATCTCCTTGTCCACTTTTCAATCTCAGCTTAAAATAAGGGGACATCCAAGCATTAGTCATACAGTGGGGTTCTTATAGAGGAGGTGCAGTAACTTCAAGAAACCTCCAAAACCTTGACGTTCACAGTGAATAATACTACTCCCACTGCCCCCGATCAAATGTCTTCAAGAGACATGGCGTCAGTGGAATATTCTTTTCTCTAGCAGACCACATAATTATTTTATTTATATTGTTTCTTCTTTGAATGGGGACAGATACAAGAAACATAGATTGACAATTCAGTAATCTCTTGTCTTTGGCAATATGAATGAAACTGTATTTAAACTTTTACAACACTTGCATTATTCTTGATCTCAGAAACATCAACGGTGGAGAGAGTAAAAAATGGAAAATTTGTTATTCAGATATGCTCAACGCTTCCAAATCTTTCTTCATGTACAAGAAATGAGATGGGAAATGTATTCTGATTATAAAAGCAAAAAGCTCTCTTTTAATTAAATGTTTTACCAAGAGCTTAAAAATGGAAATGTACAAAATAAATAAAATGGAGTTTTGGGCTTACGGTGTCCAACCTTGGACCAAGATGTTTGCTTTTGTTGTTTTTTTCTTCATAAGTGAAGGCTAGTGGCTGTGCAGAGGCGCTGCATGGTCTGCTTAACCTTAAAGTTAATATTAGGCTATACATTGGCAATATTGGCCTACCTAACTCCAGTCTTGTGTGATAACAAATGTATTGGCATTGAAATCTTTAAAATGCTATTGTGTGTTAAGCCTTTAATTCACATTTTTTCCGCCAAAGATAAACTTAGGAAATTCAGGTGCCATGTGAAGAACTTTGGAATGGTCAAGCATTACTTTGTTCAAATGAAAAAGTGAGTTTTTATAGTCTGTCTCAATTGTGATCAGTGGGTTATACCATGTTTGTGAATTAAGGTGCCATAAGAGATTTTTGATCAATTTTGTAAAAATAATAGCTCTCTATTTTGACTTTAGAAACTGTTATACTAGACACATTTATTTTTAATGGCATTAACATTACAAACATTAAAAACATATTGTTTTCAGTTTTTTTTTAGATTTTGCAACTCATATATTCCCTAAAATTAAAAAGATGTTGTTCTCACTTATAAATGAGGGGCAGCTCGGGTATAATAATTTCAGAGAGAACGTTGGATGTTCTTCAGATTTGTCCCAACAGTAGCTTAAGGACCTTATATGTTCTTCAGATTTCTCTATAGAGGTTATAGAGGACTTTAGATGTTCCTCAGACTTGTTTCTATAGATGCTATAAACTTGCCCAGCAACTACAGATGGAAATAAGCATGTTTTGCTCTAAACTCTGGTACAAAGTATCTTTTTCTCCTTTTGTCAATCTAACATTGTACACTCTCCCCTGTGCAAAATAAAATCATACTATACTTTGGATGTTCTTCAGACATGTCCATCGTGCACATTGGATGTTCTTCAGTTTTCTCTCTAGGTTCTAGACTTCACATGTTCCTCAGACTTGTCCCAATAGCAGACAGAGTATCTTGGATGTCTGTTTTTCTATAGCAGCTACAGGACCTTGGATGGTCTTTGGACTTGTCCCCAAGGACCCAAGATGTTCTTCAGACTTCTCTCTGTAGGTGTGGTTTTAGACGACTTTTTGAATGTTCTTCAGACTTGTCTCAGATGCAGCTACATGTGCTCGCATGTTCTTTAGTTCTCAGTTAGGTGACCCTAGCTTTTAAATGACTGACGTAGAAATGAATGAAATGAATAGAAAGGCATGGGGCTGGTGGTGGACATTATCAAGTCACCCTGAGTCACCTAACTCCACCAGGTCAGTATGGTGTACAACCTGCTGGAGATCTCCCCCTCAAAGTCAACAATGAGGAACCCAAGTAATGTTTTTTTTTTAGGGATAATTACTTACTTCCAGGTCTCCCACATTCACCCACCATATCTTGATTTCCCCTCATAAATCAATTCAAAAAGTTGATATAGCCACAACACATTTATTATATGTAAAAATATAGCCCATAATTATGACCAACAATGGGGTAATTGCAAATGCATTTATCATTACAGAGACCTTAAAGATGATAATTTGTTGTGGGTACAATTCAAATAACTATAACCCTTTTTATTTGAGAGAATTCTGTGGTCATCTTCTCTTCAAGGTGTAACTTTTACATGATCATCTCAAAAAAAAATTAAATTGAACCATTTTTTGGTGGGCACAATTGTGAAAGTTGGGTTAGAGCAATAACGTCTTTCAATTCTTATTACATTCGTAGGGATTATTACGTTTGTGGGGCTAACAAACATCATAAAGACATATGATGAAGCTCCATAACAGGTCCCACTTAAAAAATCTAGGACTTAATACCTTTTGTGGACTTAAAATGTCTCTGTCTCAGTTGGTCAGCTGATTAAATGTTGGTGTAAAACGGTTATTGAACTGTCAACACCAGTGACCTGATTTTAAATTTGCAAACTGAAAGGAAGTGACACAAACACAAGTCATTTAGTCATGCAAAAATGGGCAAAAACAATAACAAGGCTATTACTGCCAGTGACAACTTTGTTTTGAGTAAGGTCATATTTTTCATCAAGGGAGGTTGTTGATGGGTGGAACATTTTTGATTGCAGTTCGAATTTATGTATAGCAGCCAGGGACAACTAGTGTTTCGCTTCTCAAGGTTAGAATAAATGCAGATCTGGACTCTGTTTTGAAAAGGAGATCTTTGAATCTCAGTGGGATTTACCTGGTTAAATAAAGGTTAATTTAAAAAATAAAATAAAAGTAAAAGCATTTGCAACTTTGCCCTTTGCTATTGGGTGTTTATGGTTGATTTGTGATGCCTGAGAAAGGACCTTAAGAACACCAGATCAAGTGTCATTGGTGTTATCATTCCACCCACACAGCAAGAACGTCCCAGGTTCAATTGCTGGGCCATGCGAGTTCTTTATGCCTAGATTTCCCAAGGGGTCCTGTTCCATTTGGCCGTTTCAAATAGCATGGTATGGTAATCTTTTGGCTATACTCACCAGCATCTTCTTGCAGGTTTAAGATCTGGGGAAGGTACCCATGGATAGAGAGTCAACCGTCCACATTTTAATACCAGAGATGCCCCAAGTGTAAATGCCATTAAAGGAATATTAAGTCGTTTTCAAAGACAGGGGGCAGTATGTGATCTCCACAGACCTGACTAGTCCAGATTTCTTCCTGTGGGTCTATCTTAAAGAAAAGGTGTTTGTGAATAAACCTCAGACAATAAACAGCTTAAAATGTAATATTGAGGATCAAATAAGAGCCATAAGCCTGGAAATGCTTTCAAATATTATGTAAAGTGTGTTGGATCGGGCTATTGAGTGCGAAACTGAAAATGGTGCACACTTAAAACACATTATTCTTTTTCAAAATTAGGTCATTTTTACTTCCCCTTGTTTAAGTAGTGATGAGTTCAAGTGTAAATAAACAATTATAACCATATATATTGCCAAAAATCTAGAAAGATTCAGTTTACCTATTGCTAAAATTTGGTGAGTATAACTTAAGAATTATAGGAGCTATTGAAGATTTAAAAGTGTCAGTGACTTTTGGGCCACCCTGTACATTCTAACCATCCTAATTATTCTCCACAATGAGTTTTTAAGTGCTTTCAGAGGGCAGTGGTGTATATTTTGCCATCATGGTAATTCTAACCCAAGCTTGCATGCTAGGTCTTGCCCGGGGCCTCCTCCCAGAAGACCCAGGACACGCTGGAGGGACTATGTCTCTCGCTCGCCTGGGAACGCCTCGGGGTCCCACCGGAGGAGGAGGAGTTGGAGGATGTGTCTGGGGTACGAGAAGTCTGGGAGTCCCTGGTTAGACTACTGCCCCCACAACCCGGCCCCGGATAAGCGGAAGAAAATGGACGGATGGATGGAACTTGCGTGCTAACAGCGCACCTCCTGATACTAACATAATGAAATGCTGTATAATTTGATGCTGACAGTACACAGCACATATTTTACCTCAAGAGTTGCTTACACCATATATACTGGGGTAAGACAAACTCTGTTCTACAATCATTTATGGAATTGACTCAGTAGATGAATGGATAGATAGACATTCATTCTTGGCAGGGAAATTCAAGCTACTAAGGATATACTAAATTATATAGAAAAAAAATCGGTACAGTTGTTTTTAAAGTTTCTAAAGAACGTATTAAGCTCTATTATCAGAAAGTGGGGGCTCGTCCAGAAACACATAGCTGTACAAGATTTATTACCCCCAAACCTTTTAAAATATCCAAACCAATAACAAAAGAGGCATCAGAATTACATCATTTGCAACGCTAATGTCTCATATGGAAGTTTGTAATTGCACATTCTAACCTTTAAATAAATATATTCCGTGTGAGTAATGATGTCTAAAACCGCTGCAAAAGTGCGTTAGGAAATCAATATACCGTTTTTTACAAAGATGCATTTGAGAACCAAGCTTTTTGAATTAGCCCATAAAACCTCTCCATCTCCTCTACGAGTCAACCTTCGAAATGCTTATTCACAAGCAAAAGTGCCACATTACTGGATCACTCCAAAATATAGTCAATTGCTTAAAAACATCTCATAGTCGCATTGTTCCTAATAAGAAAATTCAGGCTTTTAAGGTGTCATTTCGGGAGCCAGGCAGGTATAAGGGAAATACTGGAGGGCCGCTTTGTCAATCATTCCATTACACTACCTTTGCCTGGGAGAGAGGCTGGCAAAGGCAATTCTTGTTTTTGGAATATGAAAGAACTTGATTTTAAAAGCTATTCTGGGGGTATACGAGCCAGCGGCAAGCACCATCCTCTCTTTTATTTGTATTTTTTTCCCCCATCGGCTGTAACCTTGTTGTGAAGTCAGCGACAAATGGCTTGTTTCTCTTCTATGTTTGGCTCTCGGTGCCTCTAGGCCTCTGCGGGCTCCTGCTTAAGGCCTACTGCCTCACCCTAAGTGACATCCACCATATGAGCCTAGACAAAACGAATGCAAATGCGCCCACAGATGAGAAATACAGTGAATCGGGATCAAGAAACATTAGCATATGTACACAAAAGCAAAACTGTATTCTACCATAGCAAAATGATTTTTCTTTCAATCTTTCAAATGAGAATGAAGCTAGATGACTCTTTTTACCATTCCAAAGACATATGACTTGCTTAATTGTTATGACAACAGTCCTAATTTGTCATCATTATGAAACCCATGGAAGTTCTCCACCAGCATCTTCTTGCAGGTTCAAGATCTGGGAAAGTTGCACATGGATGAGCCAAATGGCAAGAATGACTTGATGCATAATGTCAATGACAATATAGTTAACCTTAAAGTGGGGCATAACACCTAAACTCCGCTCACAACCACATTTCAAATTCACATAGAAAGTTTTACAAATATCAACCTACTGTATATCAGATTTTAGCTGTAAAACTTTTCTCAAATTCTCAATTGAAATTAATGGGATTCCCGCTTAAACAAAAGTGCCACCTCAAAAAAAAACAAAAAAAAAAAAAAGTGGGCAGGGTGGAATAAGGTCAATAGAGCTGTTAAACTGGACAGTGCTTGTGGAATAAAGAAGACAGTGAGAGGTGAGGACATACGAGGAACAGTGTGATTGGTCTAACACAGATGTGTCAAACTCAGGCCCGTGGGCCAAATTTAACCCTCGATATATAAAAATATTTGGCCAGCGAGATCATATCAAATATGTATTAGAGCTGGCCCACTGGTCGTCGCACCAGTATAGCACATGCACCTCTAATACTATTAATCCCAGAATGCTTTGCAAGTGTGTTGGTCCCCGGCGAGCCCCCAGCACTTCTGTTGACTCTTATTAGCATCTGCTACCTGTCGCCTCAATCAAATTTAATCTACCCCTTCTGAAAAACATGCAAATGTTGTTGTAATTTTTCAATAAATATTTAGTTTGGCTCGTGACTTAGACCCAGCTTTTCTGAGAATTTGAGTTTGACACCCCTGGTCTAACAGATATCCACACTTCAAACTCCGCCCCTGCAGCCAGATGTTTGTAAGCAAAAACATCTTGCTAGGATAGTCTTATGTAATGTCACCAACTACTTGAAATGATAGAGGCCACGGAAGGTTGCATCAATTTTGATTCAGGCATTCTTGACCAGAGAGCTGCAAATTGACAAGGAAAATATATCCATTTATTAGTGGAAAAGTGGATTTGAAGTTTAGTACCATTAAATAAAAAAAATAAATAAAAAATACACTGGTGCATTGGATCAGGGCTAAATGTGTTTCCATCTTCCAAACTTTACTTCTCTTGCTACAATTCTACATCTTTACCGTTACAATAATTTATGGAATTGACTCACTAATGATTTACTTAATGACATAGCAGCTCCAGTTTTAAAAGTAAAAGAAAATCAATACAGAGATCTGAGAATCTCTATAGTGGATTGGGATCGAGGCAAATTGGCATACGCTGACAAAACCGTATTATTTCCATCACAAAATGATTTTCTTGGCATATTTTTTCAATCTTTGACATAAGGATGAGGCTAGAGCTGCTTGTAAAAATGAGCAAAATGCAGGACCTTCCACAGAGAGAGCGAGAGTCCCCATTTATTCTCTTTAGAACAAGTTATTTTGCTGAAGTCAAGGGCCAATTCTGTGTTATTCAAGCATAGGAAACTCTATTGATGATATTTCGCGTTTGGCTGAAAACTATTATGTCAAATGAGAACAAGTAAAATAACACAGTCCTAGTTTTTGCTTTACAAAATGGGTATGGGGAAGGTTAAATTAGGCCAAAACCAACAGCTGCTATAGCTTCAAAGTTGAGGCTAATCATGGTGTAATTTGAATGCTGAAACATTTAAGACAGGGGTGTCCAAAGTTTTTTTTTTCCTTGAGAGTCGCATACTGAAACATATTTGAAGCGGAGGGCCAGAGACCAGTGTCGATACAGGGAGTCAAACGGTGCATTTAACACAGGTTTGACAGAGACATTGTTCCGTTAATAAAGCTTGGAAGATAATTTTTTTGTCTGTGTAACAATGTAATGTGATGTTATTCAGGTTACGGAGGTAGAATCTCTTCAATTTGTAGTAAAAAATATTTCCTGATCAATTGGGCCAGTTTAGGAAGAGGCATGAAGGCCAAAAAAAAATGGTCTGAGGGCCGCATTTGGCCCTTGGGCCGTAGTTTGGACAGCCCTGATTTTAAGCGATTACAGGGTTTATTGGTGGGTTTTGTCTCGAGTCGTGTCTCCATGCAGATGTTAACATTTGTCGTAAAAATGTTCCACAATATGGCATTAAACTTGTCTATGTCCATGGAGAGAAGCAGCTGATGCCACTCAACCAAGTGTGTTTTTTTTTTTTTTTTTTCCCCCCCAATATGTTTTGCAATAAAATAAATGCTGTGAGTAAGTTTAATGCCATACTCTGGAATATTTTGGGCCAAGCTACTGTATAACATTTCCACGGACAGAGTTTTGTGAAGCTGTAAATGGACTTTAAAAACATGGATGAGCGCTTCCGAGGTGACATCACAAAGTGGAACAGATATTTTTTTGTTCTAAAGACAACACAATTAAAAAAGGACTATTAAGCCTAAGATAAACCTGAATAATTAATCAGTAAATGACTATAAACTCCAGCTTTTTTCTTTGTAAATGTAACGTTCATGGGCTTAAGGATCACCCCATCGTAATTCCGCAAATAGGTTCCTCCAAAAACCTAGACACGGACAAGGATGAGGGAGCAGTGTGTAATATAGTCGTATACGGAGGAGGGAGAAAGATAGAGTGAATGAGTTGGGGGGAGGAAAGGTGAGTGATGGAGGGAGGAGGGAGGGCAGGAGGGGGCTGCGCAGAGGACAGGGCTGAAGGACAGAAGGCTTGTGTAAAGTTAAAGGACATGTTTAGTATGCTGCACACAGAGACTTGCCCATGTGTGTGCGCATGTGAGACAGACGCGGCTTCTCACCGGGAGCTACTGTATAACAAGCTGTTCCGGGACTTTTGTAGAAGAATTCAAGTACGTGGACTGGGTTTTTGTATGTTTCTTGATTCATTACGCAAAAAATTGTAAAAAAGAAAGCTAATTTTATGTACTTTTTTTGTATTTGCAGATTTGAACATGTCTGTATATGATATTTGTCCTTTGCATTTGATGTATCTATTAACACGTCTTGAGCAGAGTGCAGCGTGCTTCACCTGTCTTCACAGAGAAAAATAAATTAAATAGTTATATTTATCCAATAATTTGTACTATAAAGTTATTTTTATTTAACTTTGCAATTTTATTCTTTTTTTTTTTTTTAACTCAAAAATCGCTGAATTTTTAGCTTTACCGTTGAAATCCTGAGAAGAGACGAGGTGAGGCACGAACGGCCTGTGCCTCACCGCGAACTGACTGTGCTGTGCGCTAAGCTGCTGTTTTAACTCTTTAAGGGCTGAGCACATTATAGCGGCTGTGAAAAGGCGCCGGGTGAGGCATGCAGTTACCCAGCCTCATGTTAGGGGGCGCTCGTGAGCCCAGGGATTCTTGCAACTCCCGCAGAATAGGGGCCGCAAACTAAAATTTAGAGTTAGCAAGTCAACTTTAGCAATTCACTTTTTTCTTCTTGTCTGACCCTACTTTTTAAATGGGGGAAGATTACATATTAAAGCTCAAGCAGTTTTCTAAACTGGACTTTCGGTCGAAGCAGGAGGTTATAATTAAAGGGCCGAGACCAACGCTAAAGGAGCTAAATGGTTTGCTCCAGATGACGGGACGAAAGACTCGCTCTTTTCAAACAGAGACGTACAAATGGTAAGAAATTGAATTACTTCAATCCACTGAAATTGGGGAAATAGAATAAGGATAAAAAACAAGACAAAACCAGCTTGCTTTTTATTTCATACTATTAGAGCACAATGCTGAAGTCCATCTGAATCCTCGTTACCTAATCCCCGGCATCTGCAGCCAATCATGAATCAATGCTAGTGCGGCCTCTGCAGCTCAGTGAGTGAATTCTGGAAGTTTGAGCTTTCACAGCTTTCATATACTGAGGATGAATCTCGTATGTGCCCTCTATATGCAGTCCATTTATGATTGAGGGACTTTTTTTTTTTTTTTATTTTACAGTAAGAGTGTAGGTTAGACTCACCGATGATTTACTTAATGACATAGCAGCTCCAGTTTTAAAAGTAAAAGAAAATCAATACAGAGATCTGAGAACTATACTGGATTGGGATCAAGGAAAATTGGCATGCGTGGGCAGAACTGTATTATTTCCATCGCGGGATGATTTTCTTGGCATATTTTTTCCAATCTTTGACATAAGGATGAGGCCAGAGCTGCTTGTAAAAGTGAGCAAAATGCAGAGAAATAGTCTGCATTTATTCTCTTTAGAACAAGTTATTTTGCAGAAATCAAGGGCCAATGCCGTTCAGGCATAGGAGACGCTACTGATGATATTTCAAAAAAAATGTCAAAGCCTGGAGATTTTGAGCTTTCACATGAGACATGGCTTGTTCATATACTGATAACAAGAAAAACTCACATGTGTTCACTATATGCAGTTCAGCTATAAGTCAAGGCCTTTTTTTTTTTTTTTTTTTTCTCTCTTACAGTAAGAGTGTAGGTTAGACACAGTTTCTATTCAATTTTTAAAGTAAGTACAGATAAAATACAGTATACTATTAGTAAAGGCTAATAGGTAAATGTATAGATATAAGTAAAAAAAAAAAAAAAAAAGTAAAATATATACAACTATCTACACATATGCAAACAAACATATGCAAAACTCGGTCATTACCAGTGATACCTTACATAATACTACTCAACATGTTGCCTTGTTAATCAGCCTGTATTTGAGTGTGTGTTTGTGTGAAATGTGTTAAGGTGTTACGGTGCCCTTGTCCTCCGATAAGCAGATTAAGAGCTGAGGTGTCCAGGTTTGTTGTTGCACACCTGGGCTTCAGTGACAGAACAAGGTGCAAAGTGCAGCTCTGAGCGGCTCTGCGTGTGCCAGGGTCCACGCTGAGAGAGAGAATCTGCTGGCCTCAGATCAGACTCGCAAAGACAATGAGGGTAATGGACCTGTCTGTCTCTCTGTCAACACAAAATGCATGATATAAAAAAAAAAAAAAATCATCTCTTGTACATTTTAGAAAGGCATAGTACAAGGCTTTCAAACTTTCATATCAAGCGCAACCAAATAAAAGATGTGCCTTTGTAAGAATCACTTGATCTAAAAACTGGACTGTTTATGAGATTAGGGCTAAATCAGGTGTTTTATTTTCATGTAATAAAGTTTAGTTGTTTTTTTTTTACCTCTAAGAATCAGGAAGTGCGCTGTTAGCATGCTGCTGTTAAAATAACTGACAACAAAATTCCACTCTGGCCTCAGAAGGTTGAGGACTGTAATTTGAGAAACTTTGGTGTGAATTAATGTGGAACTAGCGTATGTTCAGCCTGAAAGACCTAATTGTGCTCCCATCTACGTCACCAATTCTCCAGAGTTTACCTGCTCCTCAGCCTTCATCACCACACCTGCTCTTATTTCAGCCAGTGGCCCAGTACTTGTAGTCGGATTTCAATTCTGATGACCCCACATGCCTCCTTTTGCTATGTGATGGGGGCTCTCGCACCCTGCTTGACCGCCCAGCCCAGAAGAGCGCATGCCTCGGCCGACACCCCATCTGCGCTCGGCTCTCCGGGTCCAGGCCTCGATCCAGTGCAACCAAGCCAGCTCGCATCCTTCCCCCCTTACAGTGAATTGTCTCCTACTCTCATCGACTCCACTCCACCAGCCGTTCTCCCAGGGGACAAAGAAATCTACTGTTCCCCCTGCCAAGTACCACCGCTGCAGCGATCCTGCTCCCTTGGTCTCCGCACATCCTCTGGCCTTTGCCACTGTAGCTCCTACCCCTGTGGCCACTTCCACTTCCTAGCTCTTTCTCCTGTCCATCGACGTTGCTCCTCCTCTGGCTCCCACTGCCTCGCAGATTCAGAATCATCTCCTCTCCACTATCCAGGCTCTGCACCATGCTGTCATCACTCTCAACTCTTGCCTTTTGGGGGCTGATCCCATTCACTCCGTGGCTCCGCCGCTGCCCGCTCCATCTGCTCCAGATCCTTTGCCTGAGCCCTGCTCCTTCTCCCCTCTGCGCCACCTGTCCCAGACACTCTCTGTCTAGGCCGTACACACCCATGCACACAAACAGCTTGCTCAGGCTGCAGTCTAAGATCTTACAGGGTAGCTATGTTAACCTCATGTCTCTCATCCCCCCCCCCCCCCGAGACAGACAAGCAGATTGCGTCCTCGGCTGAACTCGTGGTGTTCAAGTCCTTTGATCCCCGCCTCCATCGAGGAATTCTTAGTGACTTTTAATTTAAAGTATAGGAACAACATTTTTTTTACCAGTACCGAAAAGCTTTGTGTTCAAATGCACTGCTGTCTTCAGCCAACCCAATTTGAGGCTCAATTCGTCCATCCTCGATATGGACATCCTGATCATGCTGACCCAGGCAGTTTTATGCTCCTCATGTGTTTCTGCCAGTCATTCCCGCTCGCTGTGTCCGTCTCTCTCGCATTGCCCTCCTTGTCTCTACTTGGTGCCCCTAGCCAGGCATGCTCATCTCCTTGACCCTCTCCCTTCTCTCATCTTTAGCTCCACATTCCCAGTTTGGTAAGCCACGAGCTTTTCTACACACTTCTACTCGTATGCATTTCTTTGGGCTATGTATCTGTTCCAGGTCACCCTGCTTTGACGTTATCAAGGCAATAACTTCCCTGCAATTGCTGCCAGTTCAACCTCTGCCATCATTCACCGTTTAGGCCGCTTCTCTCATTAATAAGTTCCCTCAGTTCCCATTTTCAGTTTTCGGACCAATCAGTCTAGCACCACCCAGTGGTACAGCCATCAGCACCTCCTTTCTTTTCGGGAAGAACGTCTCCTAACATCATCTAACCAGCCACGTCCTTCATCACAGTGTCTTTCTGCCGGGGACTGAGCGCCAAAGACAATTCAATAAAGCTTACTAATACTTTTCTCTGTGTGTCTGTCTGAGTCTCTCCATGTTTTCTCAAAGACAGTTTATAGTCATTTAATACATGTCAATAAATGGCTGTTTTTCAACTAATTGAAAATATTTTGAAAAGATACTGATAGTTACCATTTAGCCGTCCATCAGTAAAATTGTCGGCCTGTTAGCATCAATGAAATCTTGAAAATTGTTCAAGGTCTTTGGGAGAATAGAAAGAGTCAAGATTAGGCAGTTTTGTTTTTTTTTTTTGCTGTAAAAATCTGTAAGAATTCCCGGCCAAGCTTACTCCTGACAGGTTGCCCCAGTGGAATTGAAGAAAAGGTCTAATGCAGAGGACTATTTCTCTTTGTAGACAAGGCAAATATGCTACGACACTAACAAATTAAACCTAAACACTGGTCCTACACTATAAAAGCTTTTAAAATCAAGACTTAAACTGACAATGAACTTGCAGTAAATACAGTACATAAACTGGAGGATAAATCCGATTCTCCCTTAGGCGCACAAAAGTAGGACACATCAACAGTATCAAACACAACGTCATTATACCGAGGAACTAATAAACTATTCATAAGAGCTGCCTCTGATCCCCATATAGTAGCTGTCAACAAGTGACCCGGCCGCCTCACAAGAAATAGCTTGACCTGTTCTGACCCACACTCTTCTCTCTGCATTCAGTTACAGACAGCCAGGCATTAGATAATTGCCCATTTCTGCTGTGCCAGATTAGCTGACCCCATAAGACCATAGTGCCACCGAAGTGAGTAGAAATGATTGGGACTCTGCAAATGAGTTTTTATTTTGGGCTGCATTCATTTGTGTCGGAGCCAGCTGTGTTCTGCTGCGAAGTGGGACGAGAACAGGGCCTGGGTTTATGCGGCGGTCGGGCCAAGCTAAAGGTCAAAAAGGGCATATAGCCTAGAAGGAAATGGGGCGTGTGGATGGACAGTGAAAGCGTTGTGGGTGACTTAAAGGCTACATATGTCAACACTGGAGAAGGCAAAGACTGAAATGTACGGACGTGACAGATGGTGATGTGTCAGTGTATGATTGGGATTGAGTGAGTTGCATGTTCTCAAACTTTTCACATCAAGTGTCTGAACAGAAAACGAACAAAAGAATCAGGACTGCAGCATGTCTTACCTAGGACTAGACCGTAAAACTTGGAATCAACCACTACCAATAAGACTACTCTCTTGAACTAAGAACTAAACTGGTTTTAACATGGACTAAATACATGTATCGTACCAGGTAGGATACATGTATTTAGTCAGTTAGGGTGAGGAAAATGGCTGTAGCAGTCAAAATGTACCTCCAGCCTCTAAGTGTCATTGGTTACATGTTCTGACACACCTGGGCCTCACCTGTGTCTATTAAAGGAGATGTAGTTAGTGCAGCAGGTGTTGCATATGTGAGGAGGAACAGTCTTTTGACCGTGTTAAGGAAATGCATAGAAATAAAGGCAATTTGAAGTGCATATTTTTTGAGTATTGAGCTCAGTTTTTGGAAATACGTCTGAAACACCACCAAAACATTTGTATAGTGGCATTGTGGCACAGGGTCACATGGCCTCTGCAGTAGCACTGTAGTGTAGTGCATCTAAGCAGGCTGAAGTACGTTTTGAATGTCTGTGTAATGCCTAAGTCGTCCATGTATGATCCATAGTAAAGGAAAATTCTAATATGTCAACTGACAAAAAAGTTATAGAAGTGAAGACGTTTTGCTGCTCATCCAAGCCGCTTCTTCAGTTCTGGTCCGATCACTGGTGGACACTGCCTTATATTTATCTGAAGGGAGGCGCTAGCTGGTGTGTTAGTTTCAGTGTAGCTAGCTCCTCCTGAATGTGCATGTTTGTAAAGGTTAGTTAGTTTTACTTTCACATGTCTTGAGTGATATTGGTATTACAGTTCATTAAGGTGTCTGTGTAATCCCTTAGTTGTCCAGGTCTAATCTATAGCAGACGTTTCGCTGCTCATCCAAGTCGCTTCTTCAGTTCAGGAGCGGCTTGGATGAGCCGTGACACATCTTCACTCTTAGAACATTTTGCCCAGTTGATAGATTTAACTTTGGCTTTTACCAGTGCATTAAGGTGACCAGAGCTTTATGTTTTCAGTATTACATCAGTTGAACTTTCAATTATCAAAAATGTAATCATACTTCATCATACAGAAGACAGAAATGTCACTTTGATTTTACAATGACTCAATGAAAGTATATATTTAACCTTTACTAACCTTTTCTGAAAGTATATAACATCAATAAGAGCCCAGAGGCAGTGAGCGGTCAATGCAGAGTAACATTGACTGAGACTATCTAGTCAGTCTAGACATATGGAATAAATGCATTGATAACCACTGCAGGGTATACTGTATGGCATAAGAAGCAAGCAATCTAAACTTGAACTAAGTCACTAAGCAGTTATGTGTAAACATAAAGTGTTTTGGAAACTCAAAGACGCTTTTACAGTGCATTATTCATTCACCTCCACACTCGGCGGCGGTAATATACTATTATGATTATTGCCCTGGTCTAGACTGACAGAAGGAGGCTGCCAATCTGCCCCAAAGGTCCCTCCCACCACCAACACTCACTCACACAACCTTTCATACTCGGCATGTGGGTGAAGTGTCTTGCCAAATGACAGAAAGACAGTTTTTTGCCAATGGCGTCCCACTGTGGTACTTCCTAGTGGTTCCCATCCAAGTACTAACCAGGTCAACCATATTTCTGCATTATACATTATTATTTTCAGTTAAATTTTTGTTTTTAAAGGCTCTCTGCTAATATCTGGTGAAGTACCTTCTTGTCTCCGTGGAGATGTTTTTTTCTTTGCCTAAAATGTTCCACAAAATGGCATTAAACTTACATGTGAAATTTACAGAATACTTATACCTGCATTAGACTATATTTTGTAATGTATTCTGTTACATGGTCCAATCAGAGTACTGCATTCTGAATACTTAAAATACTTTCACGTTGAGTTTCTTTTGACTGCAGTGTAAAAACATGACAGGATTAAAACTACTACTAACCATTTTATCTATTTGTATTTGTATGTATTTTTTCTTACATGTATTACGTTACTTCCCAACATCAGATACGCTATTAAAGATATATGGTTCGTTTTAAGTGTTTGAAGAGAGGGCACTGGTATTTTGGAGCTTTCTACCATGCTATAATGTTGCCCTCTCTCATCCAAAACATGCCTGAAGTGGCCCACAATCTCCTATATATACAAGAGCAGGATACAAAAACAATACACTACAACTTCACAAACCTGATACAATTTGCTATAGTTTCATTAGCAGGATGCATGCATTTAAGTTTCCATTGTTTTACCATACAATAATTCCAACTTAATTTAACTACTGACCTTTAACACTTATCATTATATACAGAAAGTCCACTTTTATATGACTATGAATCGGGAAACATGACCTATGACTAACACTTTTCTTTCTCACCTCTGAGTTCATCCCAGGTGGCTTCAAATTTGGCAAACTCCTCACTGCACCGTATAGCCCATGACACCCGCTCTGAAGCGCTCTCTCACACAGCTTGTTAAGTTCAGGGCAATGGACAGTGGCTCCAACTCGTAGCATCTGTCTAAGAAGGCAATTTTGGTAAGGGCCAGGAGTTATAAGCTCAATGGGAGATTTCATCAATTGGGGATTGAGGAAGTTGTGCCTTTACCGAGAAAAGGAGAGGCGCTTCTGAGAAATCCTCTGGTAAAGACAGCGTGATGGAAGTCTGCCTCTCAGACTGCAGTTTGAGAAGAGCTGACACCCACGTATGTGCCAACAAATCCAGGCAAAAGTGCGAAGGTAAGATGGTAACTGTGCGTTTGGTAAGATGTTATGAAAGGTTCAGTGGTGTCACATTCTTATATAGCACTTTAGTGAGACAGTGAAGTTAGCTGACAAATACGGAATCATATGTCTCTGTATTTTATATAACAGTCTAGTCTCCATATCCTCTGTTGCGCCTGTGTATTTTTTTCCAATACGGCTGACCATGCATGTCTCTGATTGGCTAATCCATCTGTCAATCACGCCCATTTGAAAACAGGAGTTTTTCACCAATGACCAGACTCACATCTTTGTAAAATACTGAGAAGTGTGTATTCTGGATCCCAGGCAAACAGTAAAGAGGTGATGGACAAAAGATACTTCAAAAAGTATGAGGTACAAAAATGACAAAGATGGGGCACTTGAATTTCAAATTGTGAAAAGGAGGAAGTAGGTATTTCAATCTATTTTCTAAGGAAAAAGTGAAGCGGAGTGGACTGCCTTGCAAAACCAATCTACTCTCATCCCAAAGAGTCATATAGGGACTCATATGGCTCTTACAAATTTACAAAAGATAAAATGCCTTCTAATTAGACAGAGACAGTGTGTAGCGGTCTGATTTTTTCACAAAGTTGGGCATTTCAGCTATATTTTTGGTTTAAGTATGGCTTTATCTTATCTATGACCAAGGCGACATGGTGGTGTACTTGGCACCAGAAATGAACTTACTTAAGAAATCAGAAAGGGTTGGATGAGCAGCGAAACGTCTTCACTCCTACAACAATTTGTTCAGTTGACAGATTTAAACTTTGTCTTTTGCTCAATTGTTGCAGCTTAAACAACCAAAATCCTCAAAAGAAGCATTGAACTCTTTTGTTAAACTAAATGAAAGACAACTGCTCTCATCGCCGGGTTAAAGGCTGGCATGAGGCTATCCTCCTCCCAGACAGTCAAAAAGTATCTAATTTATGTGTGTGGACATTGAACTTGTGCACTTAACACTATTGATTTATACTGCAGCTATGACAAGACCAAGATAAATACATCATCTTTTATTCTCAGGAGACCGCTCAATGTAACCACGCACAAAAATGCAAAAGATGCAAACTTCCACCATAACTCATTTTGTAATGTTATGTACCAGAGAAAGGCATAGGGCTTATAAGATACAGACGGCTGTGGGCAGTGGTGGAAGGTAACGAAGTACAATTAGTAAAGTATTGTACTTAAGTAGAATTTTGAGGTGTCTGTACTTTACTTAAGTCAGTTTTACAGTGGATACTTTTTTACTTTTACTTAATTACATTTGAGAGCAGTGTACATCTCAAGACATTAGCCAGGAATGTAAAGTTTGGGCGCAAATGGGTTTTCCAAATGGACAGTGATCCGGCGCATACTGCCAAACTGGTTACAAAGTGGCTTAAGGATAACAAAGTCAATATTTTGTAGCCATCACAAAGCCTTGATTTGGTTTCAGCTGTATCTGTACTTTCTATTCCACTACATTTATGAACTGGACTGAAAAGTTAAAAAGTACTTTTCACGTGATTTGAGGGGTTATTTTTACAATGTTTGCGGTAACATACTGACTAAAAAGTTTTGAGTTCAAACTTCGGTTTTGAACAAAATTGAATACACAAAATTCATGAGAAAATTAAGATTTGTATTGTATTTTTATTACTGTTGATCCCAATATGTGTGATTTTTTAATCACATCACTACATTTACACAAATTAATAACAAAGTACAAAGCAAAGTACATTTTTTGAATGGGTACAGGTAGATTATTTCATGTGATACTTTTACTTTTACCTGAGTAACTTTTTTACCTATGCCCATCGGCTGTAGGACCTAAGGGGCGCTGTTTTTAAAATGTGAAACACAGAACTAGTTTATTAGCAGTGGTCTAAAGTTATTCCTCACTTATCTTATGCATTCTGTGCATCCTAATTATTCACCTTGATGAGTTTATAAGCGCTTTTTACAACTTTCAGAGACCAGAGCGGAGTTGCGTTATCACGATAAAGCGACAAAAAGCATGGTACCTCAAAGTTTCTGATTCTTGGACAATATAATGCTTTATAATTAGACGTAGACACCACACAGTTGACCTTTTTGACCTCAAGAACTGCTTATATAATATATCTGTATTGGGACAAGGGAAATTCTGCTGAAATACGTGGGAAAGAATCAAGTACACAGGCCCTTTAAGTAGTAGTAAGTAATAATGGAGATTTGCAGGATTACTTAACACTAAACAAAACACAACTCTTATATATTTTTGGTAAGGAAACGGTATAAAACACATAAATAAATGGCTAGGAGTGCGTGACTAAAACTATTTCTGAGATTCTTCCTATGGTCATTATTGATGACAGCTGTGATGAGATGAGAACAGTATGAGTCACGTTGGAGAGAGATAAATTCATTAAAGAAACATTATACCTAAATCAAATCAGATGTCGTCCGCTTATCTGAACAGCTGCCTCCTCTCTGCTACAGCCAATGTTTTAT
Source organism: Periophthalmus modestus (assembly GCA_019594935.1). Taxonomy (NCBI): domain Eukaryota; kingdom Metazoa; phylum Chordata; class Actinopteri; order Gobiiformes; family Gobiidae; genus Periophthalmus; species Periophthalmus modestus. The sequence continues at coordinate 56,233 of JAIEZT010000589.1, forward strand.
AACGACAGGCAAGCATACACAGTGGACCGAGCTGCGGACTTAGAACGAAGGCACTGTGCTAAAGAGGCTGAGATATGAAATGACCTTACCTTTCAATGTAGCAAATATATATAAATAAATCAGGCATTACTCTTTTTTTAAAAACTTTTTTTCTTGAACTCTATCTGCAAATGGATGCGCCTTAGTCCTGGACACATCTGCAGCCTGTCCGTCCATGGGAGTCGATCTCTCCTTTACTGTGGTTCTCCTCGAGGTTTCTCCTTTTCCCACTGGGTTTTTTTGGAGTTTTTCCTTGCCGAGAAGGAGTTTTCTAAGGACAGAGGATGTTCTGGGACAGTTTATCCATGCTTTTTTTTTCTGTGATCAATCTGTTTCATTGTTTGATTTTCTAATTCTGTTGCTTAATCAACTCCCATGTTCAGCCCTAAGAGGCGACTGCTGTGTGATTTGGGCTTTACAAAAATAAACTGAATTGAATTTACTCAGGAGGTCCCTGTTCTGCTTGACTGGCTACTCCAAAATGATATCTCTGTATTTTTCGTATAGTGATATCAGTCCGGTCGCCACTTTCTCTGTCGCAAACCCGTGGTCATCTATCAATTTCAACTATAGACTATATAAGGAAGTGGACTAGGGGAGTGTGTGACGTCACCCATAGCGTTCGGCTCCAGTTCTCGAGGCTAGAAGTTATGGGGGCAAATTTGGAGCCGAGTTCCATATTTGGAATTCCGACCGCGAGTATCATAGCAACTAAAGAGCCAATCCAGAGCGAGGATGGTGAAGGTAGCCAGAAGGGGTCAGAAGCATGCCCATGATCACTTCCTGTTTGGAACATGGTGGTTAGCAAAAAAAAAGTTGCCACCAAAAAGAAAGGTCAAACACTGTAATAATTGGTTGGACCGCCTTTAGCTTTGATTACTTCACGCATTCGTTGTGGCATTGGCACTCAATAGTTTTTATTATGTTATTTGACGTCAGCATATGAATCATTTTGAAGCAAGTTTATGTGGACGAAGTTACATGGAGCTACTCCTTCAAACAGTTAAAACTATTCATTGTTGCAAAAAGAAAGCATGTGAGCTCAACTGTTTACAAGTGCATAGTCACGAATCATTACGGGGCGATGTAGGTCTATAATAATACTCCAGAACTCATTTATTGATTATTGCTTGAAGGTTCGAAAGACAAACCTCTGGATTTTACTGTCAATCTACGTTCCTACCCTCACCTATCGTCAAGAGCTTCGGTAATGACCAAAAGCACAAGATCATGGATACAAGCAGCCGAAATTAGTTTCCTCTACAGGTTGGTTGGGTGCTCCCTTGGAGGAGCTCGGAGTAGAGCTGCTGCTCCTCCACATAGACAGGAACCAGCTGAGGTGGCTCGTTCGTCTGTTCCTGATGCCTCCTGGACGACTCCATGGAGAGGTGTTCCGTGCATGTCCAACCGGAGGAGTCCGAAGACACGCTGGAGGGACTATATCTCTCGGCTGGCCTGGAACTGCCGTGGGGTCCTGTTGGCGAAGTTGGAGGAAGTGTCCCTTAAAGTCCCTGCTACCCCCCGCGACCCGGCCCCGGATAAGCGGAAGAAAATGTATGGACGGATGCCCCCCTGACTTTTCATATGTCTTTCTCTATTTTTTGTTTAGTTTCTATTGTTTATTATTAACTTTTATGTTACTATTGCTCTATTAATTCTACTTTTTACCACTTGTTTACTACAACTACTATATCTGTATTTCCCCATTTTTACTCAGCTGTCAGCCAGTGTACTTTTAGTCATTTCACACACTGTATACATTTATTTATATCTTGTCATGAGCCTAATTAATTTTTGTGTAGTGTAAAAACATGTCCCGGAAGCTGATTAATGTCACATCAAGCCCCACAATCTGCTCCTAATTAGCACAGACAGTCCGTGCACTTTGGAAAGGATCACATACTGCCCTGCACATCCGCTGCTGCCTCTGCAAATCTATTTCTATACCAGCTAATATTTGCTTATTTCCTTAAAGAACACTTATTATGTGTTCTTGTGGCTTTAATTCTCTTTTAAACATGCTTTTAGTCACTTTGTGTTAAGTATTTCACCTTTTGTAACTTAAAATAATGTCTGCATTTGTAAAATGTACTTTATAAACTAGATTTCCATTTCCATTGAGCAATTTTGGAGTTTGAGCTCATTTTGCTGTTAGCATCGGGAATGAAGAAAAACAAAAAACAAAACATGAAATAAACAAATCAAGTCTTTATCCTCTGTGAATGTTCTGCTAAAAGAGTCGTGTATTTGTGACCACAGTTTGTAGTAGAATGGCTCTGGTGATGGTTTATGGGCTTAAAAACAGTGTAGGAAAAGTTTAGGATTTTATCAGTGATGCAACAAAACTGGCAAAATGTGCATGGATAATTTTTGAGTCCTCAAAATGAAACAGCAAAAATACAACCCGGGGTCTTTTGTGTGTTTTTTTTTTTTTTTTTTTATGGAGGACAACAGTATCACATGATTAAAAGCCACCCAAAGCATATGGGTTCTTTAAAGTGCATAAGGCAGATTAAACTACTTTTTGCAAAAAAAAAGACTCAAGATTACCTGTGCAGACAGGCAGGAGGAGAAGTGTCTCTGATATTAAGTTGATCCAAACCTCATCAGAAGAACACGTCAAACAGCAGCTCTGCGGTGCACATTAATAGAAATATAAGTGATCAAAGTGCTTTTTACCCAATTCTGAGCACTTTTACTTGCACCACAGACAGCGTAGGTCGGCCTGAGATCGGCCATGCGAGAGGAGCCGCTCCGGGCACTCATTTACTGCGAGGTAGAATGCCTAAGCGCACCACTCTTAAAGTGACGGCTCTTTTACGTTGAAAATGTAAGCAGCGTGAAAACAACCCAACAGTGAGCTCTTTCTGTTGATCACTAAATCAATTGTGGCTGTTAAAACTCTCAACACCCAGTTTTTCCAGTCATATAATGAGTACTTGGGATTCAAATTTTGAACATTTCTCATCCTATTTTACATGTTATGTTGTCATGAATCCAGTCTGTCCTTGTGTTTCTGTGCTGTCTTCCTCCTCCCTTCTGTGTCTGTGCCTGGAGCTGGGCGGAGACTCCGGCACCACCTCCTCACACCTGCGCCTCTCATCAAGCAGTCAAGCTTCATCTGGGGAGAATTAAGAGGCTGAGGATTCCTACACCATGTACTATGCCCTTTGTACTCAGTTGGACTTTTTCATTCTTTGCCAGATTTTGCTCCTTGGACTATCCGTGCACCGCAGCCTCCAATCCAGCTCACCTCGTCTTTGCACCACTTGCTCCGATAACCACCTTTCACATTTTGTATTGTAAATAAACTCTGTTGAACTGTTTTCTTAGTCTGAATCTTTGGTCCCTCTGAACGTTACGACACAGAAAAGTTGGTTTTCCCATTAAATTTACTGTCAGACAGAGAAGTGACAACCATGAATGAACACTCTGTGTACAGCGGACGAACCCACAAAATCAAAACCATAAAGGCTCAGTCAGTCGGGTAGAACACAACACTCTGAGCACAGCAACTGTAACAATGCACTGGAAACGATCGGTCCCTTTAAGTTTCTATATGTTGACTTTCAGTATTTGAGGGGGAGGTGACCACAGAGACAAACGAAAGGAAATACTGCACTTAGTCTGACTTTACAAGTGCACATCAGGCTAGCACAGAAGCCACTAACAGAGGGCGGAATATCAGGAAATAAACTCAAAATGTGACAAAACTAACACATACAGCAGGGATTTATGCACATCACAGTAAAACAAAAAATTTAAAATGACAAAGACAATACTTTAATATCTTCGAACTGTCTAAAATTGCTGTACCTGTGCTGTTCACCTTAAACACCCCCACACAGTCCACAGTCACCACAGGTCAACAGCACGATAAAAATTCTTACATAGTCCTGTCATAAAATAAAGCAATTAAAATCTGCATTGTCATAAAACAAGATAAAACCACAATAAAACTCACCAAACACTTTAATTACACAGATTATGACGTGTGTCCAGCAAACGTCCCGGTCTCCCATGCTCTTTAACTCTTGTTTGGCCATGGGGCTGCAGTGACACCCTGACACCCAGAGAACAGACTTTAAAGTGGCTCTGCTTGTGGACAAGTCTCTCCATGGACCAGCACCAAAGTACATCTCCCCACATATTAGTGCCATATGAACCATCTCACACTCTGAGGACTTCAGGGACCGGCCTCCTGCTGGTGCCCAGAGTCAGGACTAAACATGGGGAACAAGCGTTTCAGTTTTATGCATCTAAAACCTGGAACAGTCTTTCTGAAGATGCGAGACACACCTCTACTTTGACAATGTTTAAATTCAGTAAACATTCCTCACGTGGTCATCGGTGTCAGCAGCTGCAGTGGATTGAGAACAGTATGAGTCCAATGGGGCTCTACATTCCTGTCCACTTTGAAGCCTACAACAGTTGTCTAGTTTTCCAGTCATTTTTTTGTATCCCACAGACTTTTAGAAAAAAAAGCTAATTTTGAAAGTATAAAGACACAATGGAGGATAACCGGACAAAAACATATTTATAACTTAAAATGTTGCATATGTATTAATAGCAGTATTTTATACCATTTCGGAAATCTTAAATTAAATATAGATCTTGTTTAGTTACCACCTCTTCTCAATATATATCAATGAATGGGCCCATTTTCATACATAAGGCACAGGATTATAAAGTGCACTGAACGCTGTGGGTGACGTCACACTCGCTTAGTCCACTTCTTTATACAGTCTATGGGAGCATTAAGCGAAACTAAACAGTAAGAATACAGCCTCAAGCATGCCTGGATCCCTCTTGTCCTTATCCAAATCTGTCTTGTCGCTGTTACTTCAGTGATGATTCCAGCCTTCCTGAAAGCTCAGACGTCACTTGAGCCTCTCACTTATCTTTTCCTCGTCCATCCAGCCCTCTGAGTTAGCCTTAATGATGACCCCGGCAGGAAACTTTTCTTTTGGCAAAGTCTTCCTCTTGAAAATGGCCATGGGTGGTAGTTTCTGGTCATTAGCCTGGGGACCGAGAACTACTACAAGATGACTTCTCGTTCCCTGTGGTGCGTATAGATACCGTACTGGCCCCTATTTTCTCGACAGTACGGTTCACGGGGATGTCAAAGGTGAGGGGGACCTCATCCATGTTGGTGATGTGTTCTGGCCGGATCTCCTTTTCAGTGATGTTCCTCTTGCCATTTTTTTGTCCTTACACACATATTACTCCGCGAGACTCTTGACTACGGTAGCTGTAATGCTCTGACAATCCATCAAGTGGTGCAGCGTCGTAGCTTATCGTAATACATAAATTGCACTGGATTATAAAGTGCACTTTCGATTTTAGAGAAAATCAAAGGATTTTAAGTGCGCCTTACAACCCGAAAAGTACGGTAAATACATTTTGCCAAGAGGCCTCTTTAGTTCTAACAGGGTTCTGGTCACTGCGTCAAGTCGTAATAAGGCGTATCTGCTATAAATTCAGTCCTAGGGTCATATTTTTGCATGATACTTCAGTTTTTTATGTCTTCAGTGAGAATAGTCATGAAAATAAAGAAAAAAACATTACATGAAAAACTGAGTCCAAACTTTTGACTGATAATGTTAGTCTAAAACTTCACCATGAATCTCACTGTCCCTGTCTGTCCCTATCTGCCAATCACAAACTGCTTCCTTTGCCTCTCAACACCCTGACTCGTCTTTATAAATATATCATCTCTTTCAGCTCTTTCACCTGTACTCCACCTCTGCAGCAGATTGACAGCCACCTCAACTTCTCCATCTCGTCCTCTCTTTAGCTTTCACTTGCTTTTTACACATTTATAGCTGTTTTTTCCCCATTAACCTTTTTTCTCTTTAGGAGGAAAAGGTTAATGGGGAAACAAAACTGATACTAACAGTTACACTATCTATATTTTTCAGTGTATTTTTTCTTCACATTTTTTTTTTCTTCTTTTCTTTCCTTGTGTCGTATTAAAGAAGGAGCTGAGTCGAAAGGCAAAACTCTAGATTTACCGGTCAATCTACATTCCTACCCTCACCGATGGTCATGAGCTCTGGTAATAGCCGAAATGGTTTCCTCCGCAGGGTGGCTGGGCGCTCCCTTAGAGATAGGGTGAGGAGCTTGGTCACACGGAAGGAGCTCGGAGTAGAGCCGTTTGCTCCTACACACCGAGAAGAGTCAGCTGAGGTGGCTCGGGCATCTGCTCAGAATGGGGAGGTGTTCCGGCATGGAGAAGGAGGCCCCGAGAAAGACCCAGGACACGCCGGAGGGACTATGTCTCTCGGCTGGCCTGGGAACGCCTTGGGGTCCCACTGGAGGAGCTGGAGGACGTGTCTGGGTGAGGAAGTCTGGGAGTCCCTGCTCAGACTGCTGCCCCCGCGACCGAGAATCTACGCATCAGTGCATTACATATAAATTACTCGTGTACATTTTTCTAATATGTTTGTGACCGTTCATCCATCTACGCAGTCTAACCAGGGACTCCCAGACTTCCTGCACCCCAGACACTTCCTCCAGCTCCTCTGTTCATCTGTCAAATAAAACACAACACACACTTACGGCATGCAGTGATTATTACAGCATTATTGTCAGTTCCCATTGACTTAGTATGAAAAATGGTAATTGTTTTGGGGCTGCTTTTAAATGCATGTCTTTGGAATGGCTTTATTGCATCTCCTAAGTGCATAGTTGCAGATTTTGTACATCTCTCCCCTAATATACCTCCCCACAAATAACTATGGTTGACATGTCAGAGCATGAACAATTTATTGGTTGACTGGTTTCCATTAGGGTCTGATAAAATTGGAAAAGACCTCAACAGTTTCATGCTACCCTCTGCCAAATATGTGTACTACCATCTGCGTGCTGTGTAGGTGCTTATAGGAGAAGGGATGGGAAAGTACTTCATTCTGTTACTTAAGTAAAAATACAGATACTGGAGCAAATTTAAATAAGTACTCGTTTTAAATATGTACTTAAAGGTAAAAAGTAAAAGTATTTTGCACAGGTTTTGAGGTATTATAAAGCTTCAAATGTATCAATTTTGAGATTTTTGCTGAATTTTGTTGTGGAATAAATAATTTTTTTTAGCTGTTTTTATTCGCATTTTTGTTTGCCCAAACTATGAACGTGTAAAAATAAACCCTTCGGATTTTTCTCAAACTATCATAAAAAATGATACAAATACTTTTACTTTTTAGTCCTGTTCAAAATGTAGTGGAGTAGAAAGTACAGATACCTGCTCTCAAATGTAGCGAAGTAAAAGTAAAAAGTATCCACTGTAAAATGTAAAAGTACAATACTAGAGCAGCATAGTTTTTAAGGTAATAAAAAATCAAGTTTGGTAAAACTTTATAATTACTACACTTTTAATAACTTAGCGGCTCTATACCTTTACTGTGTTAAAAACGTGCAGTAGTCCAAAGTTAGTCCTATAATATCACTTTTCACAACTTTGAGAGATCAGAGTGAGTTCGGATCGGATCGGATAATGAAATATTTTAAAATTAGATCCAGATAGCAGGCCTATTTTGACCTGATCTGGGTGAGACAAATTGTGCTTAAATACACCGGAACAAATGGGATACAGGACATTTAATAAGCAAAAACCAGGCATGCCCAAACTGTGGCCCGGGGGCCAAATGCGGCACTTAGACCAATTTTTCTTGGCCCTCAAGCTTCTAGGTGAATTGGCCCATATTACCTTAAACAGTACTTTTTACTGTAGATTTCTGAAAATCTACTTTAACAGGGCCATATTAAGTATTTAATGTGTCCCACCGAGGACACCATGGCCCTTAATGAGAAAAGTTTGGACACCCCTGGCATAAACAAAGATTTAAGGTGCACTATGTAAACTTTTGGTGGAGGGTCCGCCCCCCGCTTCTGTCCTGGGAGATGTTTTTGCTTTTGCTTCGAATGTTCCCTAATAAAGAACTAAACTTATCTCCAGCGAAATAAGCAGGTGGTGCCAGAAAGACAAGTTGCAGGTCTGTGGCAAGAAAGGCCATCCGGTTCACAGTGAGAGTGCATGTTTTTCAAGACTTTTTTTTTGAGTAATAAAAGCACTAACTGAATACCATGCAGTGGGATTCAGTCTCGATGTACTGATGCGTTATTAAGGTCAGTTAAGATTATTTTTTTTATAAAGATATCGTTCTTTGCTGGTTTTTTATCTGGTTTTCCCGTTTGTTGCCGTTGGTTACGCACTAAAGCCACATTAACAACATTTTTTTTTTTTTTGGAAAATTTGTGATGCAATGACTGGAAACAAGTAAATAAAGCAATGATGATATTTATAGCCCACACAGATGGTTAGCAAGGCCATCAAAAAGAGAGCCTTAAAAGCATGTCATTCATAACTCGTGCTATGTTGTTGATTTCAGTGTTACAATTTATTCCAATTACTGTCAATTTTCTATTACATTTTTTAGATAGATCTTGCTGGGAGACTGATTGTCCTAATGGTTTACTGGCGTTCCAACTCTACCAATAATTCCCTGCTTTTTCTACTTTCCTAAAACTGAAACATAATGTCGTATATAATTATTTTTAGTTGAGCTGAGTTATTGATACACTGTATGTAAGGAATTTTGTTTTAAATTCCATAAAATTCACATAAATATAGCTCTTACTGCTGATTTATTTCTTATTACAAAAACACTGGACATATTGTTTGTTTATTAATGTTATGATTTCGTCTTATGGTCTGTTATTAATGTTTCATATCTTGAATTATGACACAATAGCGAAATAAAAACACCAGGATCGTGTAGAGCGGGTTAATACGAACATTTTTAAGACTAAAATGCAGAGGCTCACTGCAGCAGTTACAGAGAGAGAGGTGAAACTTTTTCAATGTAAAGTGAATTGGAGCCAGAAGCATGCCCCATGACTAGGTTAGCTATGTCCATTTATATATACAGTCTATGGTCTGATATAATGTGTATAATGTTGATTCCTCATCACAAACACACCTGGAGTGTGTTTTGTTTCATTCACACAAACCCTTCATATTTAGGTGGAGTTCTTCTCTTAAACAGAAAAACACTCTGTTCCACCTTGTGATGTCATGTGGTAATACAGGAAGTGCTCCGATGTGTTTTTTAAACTCCATATGCCTTCACTAGAATCACTGGGATGATTTCAGCCCTGAATTTCCATTCTCTGCTAAACAACGGTAAAAAGTTAGCTTCATGACATCACAGGTGGAACAAAGCATTTTGAGTTTTGGAGATGTAGACAGACTAAGAATAAAGGGCTACTCAAACATGTGTGAATGAAACAAACACAACTCCAGGTATGTTTTTGATGAGGTAACAGCATTAAACATGGCATAAAGCTCACAAGAGTCAATTTTACATAACATGAAACCTTTAATCAGTGCAGTGCAGCCTATTTTGCCGTAGTATATGCGGTCTATATACTAAGAATGAGAAAAACTTGTATGTGTTCTCTATATGCATGTTAGTTGGAATTGTAGCTGCTTTTTTTAAAGAGTAGATATAGATAAAGGGTAAAAAAAATAAATGGTCAATTTTTTTGTAGTGCTTTTTTTTTTTTTTTTTTTTTTTCCAAGGCATTCAAAGAGCTTTACATCACACACACACATTCATACACCAGTGTACACAGACACTGGGGGCGAGGTGGAGTTAAGTGTCTTGCCCAAGGACACAACACATTCATCTGTGGGAGCTGGAATCGCACCGCCAACTTGTAGGTCAGGTGGATTTGAACCGCTCAACCGATGATGTTTATATCGGAGCGGATTTGAACCACCACCTTCGGGTCAAACTCAGACAACTGAGTTACAGTCGTGTCCCATACAGTTCCTTTAAGTAGCTAATTTTGCCTTTCCGCAGGACTTGAATGTAATGAAGTGTAGTTTCTACGGACATAGTACATTCACGGGAGTAATAGTTATGAAAAAATTACGGCAGCGGTCGATAAAGATGAAGTTAACGGCCTTGGTGGGACGATATAGTGCGCTGGACAGAGTAACACATATAAATAGCATGTGGTCTTTTGATCTGGTTGTTAGCAGAAGTTTCAGTGTTTTAAACTCTTATTATACAGTGTTGGCATCACATTGGTTTGAAATAAATTGACTTCTTTTCCTTTAAAATACTTCTTTCAATGTTTTATTAATTTCTTTACAAATGCAGTTTGTACTTTTGTCGTCATGTACTTTTACGTGACGCTCGCTTGCTTTCAATAGCCACATCTAATTTTTATTATAATTCTGCAAAACAGTTTAATTAGTAAAGTGTGGACAAAGACCGCACGTATCACACCTATCATATTTAAGGCTTTTGTAACGTTCAATGCTATTTGAGTAAGTCCTGATTTGTACTCTCTCAAACGCGACAAAAAAAGTTCATTTTAAACCGTTTGAAGTTATTCCTCACTTACCTTGTGCTTTTGGACTCATCCTAATCATTCACAGTGATGAGTTTTATAAGCAGTGGTTGTACGCAGCAGTTTTGTTACTTAAGTAAAAGTACAGATACTGGAGCGGGTCTTATAAGACTTTTCAAATTGTACTTTTGATAAATGATTTTTTGCAGAATTTTGTTCAGTTGTCGAACAAATTGATCAATAGGGTTGTTTTGTTTTTTAGTTTAGTTTTTTTTTTTTTTTTTTTATGTTGTTGTTTGCTCAAACTATGAACTTGTTTAAAAATAAACCCCTCAGCAATTTCAGCGGATCTCAACAATAATAAAAAATACATTCGCTTTTCAGTCAAGTTCAAATGTAGTGAAGTATAAAGTACAGCGACTGCTTTCAAATAGTTAGTGAATAGAATAGAAAGTACTGATACCTACCCCTTACCTTCTACTTTACCCTTTAAGGACTGAGCACATTATAGGACTTTTTTTTTTTTCGTTTTTTAACCATAAAAATCATGCTAGGAAGTATCAGCATGTACTTTTAACCTTTTTTTCGTTTCTCCACATTTCACTTTATTTTACATATCCATGCCCTTATTTTTCCTTTAAAATGCACCAAATAACTGATATGGAGAATCCTGGCAGCACCCTGCGCTCTGATTGGTCATTTCTGAGGGACAACAGCACATTACCGTAATGACAGTAACATATTTAAAGAGCCCCACGCCTCTGCTTTGAGATGCCATTTTTGAATTTACATGATGCACAATTGTTTGCGGAGTTTACGGTAATGAAACATCCGCCAGTCTATCGACGCTATAGAGTTAAGTACGGGTACTTTACTACTTTTACTTTGCTACATTCCACTACTGTTTATAAGTTGTTTTTTCACAAGTCTCAGAGACCAGAGCATGGTTTTTGCTATCACTGAAAACTAATAACAACTAGCATGCTGTGGCGCACTTCCTGAGTATCGCACAATAGCTCGCTTTCTATTAGAGGCAGAGACTACATATATCTCTACTGGACAAATTTTGCTTTAAACGGGACCTTTAAACAAACCTTTTGAAGGTGAATCTAACAATCATACGCTTTAGTTTTACCTCACTATCACTATTCTTCATTGTAATAAGAACACACCATCGTAGAAACAAAAAGTCATCGCGCATCCAGGAAATTCAAAGCGAACATAAACAAGGGTCTCTCCCACCTCTCCTTTCCTCGCCGTCATCTCATATATATGTGATGGTTCCGCTCCCTGTACAAACCCCCAAAGGCAATTTAAGGCAAGTAGGACCAAAATGAATATGGCTGCAATATAAAAACAACACTTCAGACCACAGAGGCCTGGATAGGGACCCTTCGAGCGTCACGTGAACGTGCTCCGTGCAGTGTGTGTGTGTGTGATCGTGTGCACGTGAGGATGGCACGGGCGGCGGTAGGGGACGCTAAGTGGTTCGTGGCGCCGGTTGACTGGTTTTATTAGGATTGAACTGAAGCGGGAGTTTCAAATGTAATTTGACCTGCTGAGACGTCTATAATAATCTATCATTTCGCACCGCCCACACGCAAAACCACTTAACCCCGGGGTCTGTGGAGTCCGTTGGTTTCTGATGGACTATAATGGCTTTCACTGTGATGTGGTAGAAGTGGTGTCTTCCAGTGCTCTGCTGTGTTAGATTTATATCACACTGGTTTTATGATCCATTACGTATATAGCCCTGTCGCATTCTCGTTAACTTTTTACTTTTACTGTCCTCTAGATGGGCTGTAAACCATGTGGTTGCTTCCCTGTTTTCTCTCCAGGCTTTCCAAATCAGCCGTGCGGGTCAGTGCAATTTGTTAAAGTTGGAAAATGAAATTTCTTATTAGTATAATTTTACATAAAATAATCTTCTTTTTAATGTTTTTTTATGGCTTAATACACGTTGTGGCCACAAAAAAAAAAAACAATTCCCCACCTGGATTGAACTAGCAATACGTAACGAGTCTCCTCCATTTTGGTCCTTCTTGGTTCAACAACACAAATGAGTCAGCTGACTCCTCAATATACTGACTACCAGTGTTTTCCATTCTATCCATTGTGCTTCCCACTTAGCCGGCGGTCGCGGGGCAGCAGTCTAAACAGGGTACCTCCCAGACTCTCCCACACCCCAGACCGGTTCCCAGCGCCTCTAGCTGGGACCCTAGGGCTCTTAGGTCAGCTGAGAGCATATCCCTCCAGCATGTCCTGGGTCTACCCCGGGCTCCTTCCAGTGGGGCATCCTGGACCACCCTTCCGAGGGAGTGTCCGGGAACATCCGGATATGCCCGAGCCCCACTGCTCTCTCTACATAGAGGACCAGCGCTCTTTCGCATCCTCCTCCGTGTGACCGATCTCCTCCCCACCAGCTACCATGTTTATTCCTCAAGTATTTTTTCTTCCCTGATGCACGGGCCGATTCCCAAGATGACAATGCCAGATTCTCAGGCTCAAATTGTTGAAGAGTGGTTCAGGGGATCTGAGACTCATTTTCACACAGAGGATTGTCCACCACAGAGTCCAGACCTTAACCCCACTGAGAAATCTTTGGCTGTCTGTTTGTGCAAGCGGTCAACTCGACCATCATCAAGGCAACATTTGGTGAAAAATTCATGCAGCACTGGATGGAATAAAACCTTGTGTTATGATTTGGGTAGTTTTGTGTGATTTTTTGGGGCACTATTTCCCCCCTCCCTTCTTGTCTGAGCCGGAGCTGGTCGGGAGATTTGGGCTCCTCCCGTGCCACGTGCATCTGTCTGCAATCACGTGCACCTGTGAGGATAAAGGACCAGGCTGAACCGGGTCAGATCATCTTGTCATCTTCATACTTTCATACTTGCTCGTC
>JAIEZT010000059.1:0-252257 GCA_019594935.1 Periophthalmus modestus
ACCATACACACTCTCTCCAGGACCGTACACTCTCTCTCCAGGACCGTACACTCTCTCCAGGACTGTACACTCTCTCCAGGACCATACACACTCTCTCCAGGACCATACACTCTCTCCAGGACTGTACACTCTCTCCAGGACCGTACACACTCTCTCCAGGACCATACACGCTCTCCAGGACTGTACACTCTCTCCAGGACCGTACACTCTCTCTCCAGGACCATACACTCTCTCCAGGACCGTACACTCTCTCCAGGACCGTACACTCTCTCCAGGACCATACACTCTCTCCAGGACCATACACTCTCTCCAGGACCATACACTCTCTCCAGGACCATACACACTCTCCAGGACCATACACACTCTCTCCAGGACCATACACTCTCTCCAGGACCATACACACTCTCTCCAGGACCGTACACTCTCTCCAGGGACCACTACACTCTCTCTCTCCAGGACCATACACTCTCTCTCCAGGACCGTACACTCTCTCCAGGACCAGTACACTCTCTCCAGGACCGTACACTCTCTCCAGGACCATACACTCTCTCTCCAGGACCGTACACTCTCTCCAGGACCATACACTCTCTCCAGGACCGTACACTCTCTCCAGGACCATACAACTCTCAGCGGGCCGCCGACCGTTCACACTCTGGAGTGGGCCGTGTTCACACTCTGGAGCGGGACGTGTTCACACTCTGGAGCGGGCCGTGTTCACACTCTCCAGCGTACCGTACACACTCTGGAGCGGGCCGTGTTCACACTCTGGAGCGGGCCGTGTTCACTCTCTGGAGCGGGCCGTGTTCACACTCTGCAGCGGGCCGTGTTCACACTCTGGAGCGGGCCGTGTTCACACTCTGGAGCGGGCCGTGTTCACTCTCTGGAGCGGGCCGTGTTCACTCTCTCGGGCCGTGTTCACACTCTGGAGCGGGCCGTGTTCACACTCTGGAGCGGGCCGTGTTCACACTCTGGAGCGGGCCGTGTTCACACTCTGGAGCGGGCCGTGTTCACACTCTGGAGCGGGCCGTGTTCACACTCTGGAGCGGGCCTTGTTCACACTCTGGAGGGCCGTGTTCACACTCTGGAGCGGGCCTTGTTCACACTCTGGAGTGGGCCGTGTTCACACTCTGGAGCGGGCCTTGTTCACACTCTGGAGTGGGCCGTGTTCACTCTCTGGAGCGGGCCGTGTTCAGATGTGTTCACACTCTGGAGCGGGCCGTGTTCACACTCTGAAGTGGGCCGTGTTCACACTCTGAAGTGGGCCGTGTTCACACTCTGGAGTGGGCCGTGTTCACACTCTGGAGTGGGCCGTGTTCACACTCTGGAGTGGGCCCTGTTCACACTCTGGAGTGGGCCGTGTTCTTTATTCTCAGAAGAATCTGGAGCTGAGGAAACGTTGGACTTGAACGACCTCGTGAACTTTGAACTTCTCCTCAACACCTCCCACAGGAGGAGGAGACGAGTGAAGAGAGAGAGAGGAGAGAGACGGGGCATCTGAGGAAACAGAGAGAGAGAGAAGGAGAGAGGGAGAAGGAGAGCGAGAGAAGGAGAGAGGGAGGGACAGAGAGAAAGGGAGGGAGGACAGAGGGAGAGAAGGAGAGAGGGAGAGAGAGAGAGGAGGAGAGGACTGTCTGACTAAAGAGGTGTGATAGCGAGACGGGGCATCTGAGGCAACAGAGAGAGAGAGAAAGAGAGAGGAGAGAGGGAGGGACAGAGAGAGAGGAGAGAGGGAGGGACAGAGAGAGGGAAAGAAGGAGAAAGAGAGAAGACAGACAGAGGGGAAGAAGGATGGAGAGAGGAAACAGAGAAATCAGAGGGAAAAGGAGAGGGGAGATAAAGCAGAGAAAGAGAGAGGGAAGTGTACAGCGAGAAGAGAACGAGGGAGAGAAGATGAGAGGTAGAAGAAAGAGAAAAGGAGAGAGAGAAAACGGAGAGACAGGGGGAAAAGGAGAGAGATAATGGATGGAGAGAGAAACAGACTCTCACTCCCTCCTGAAGAAAAACAGAGTCTGTGCAGAGTCTGAGGTCTCGTCCTGAAGTGACTCCAGCTCAGATCTATGTCTCTGTGTCTCTCTGTCTCTGTCTCTCTCTCTGTGTCTCTGTCTCTGTCTCTCTGTCTCTGTCCCTCTGTTTCTGTCTCTCTGTGTCTCTGTCTCTGTGTCTCTGTCTCTGTGTCTCTCTGTCTCTGTCTCTCTCTCTGTGTCTCTCTCTCTGTGTCTCTGTCTCTCTCTGTCTCTTGTCCCTCTGTTTCTGTCTCTCTCTGTCTCTGTCCCTCTGTCTCTGTGTCTCTGTGTCTCTCTGTCTCTGTGTCTCTGTGTCTCTGTCTGTCTCTGTGTCTCTCTGTGTCTCTGGGTCTCAATCTCTGTCTCCCTGTCTCTGTCTCTCTCTCTGTTCCTCTGTTTCTGTCTCTGTCCCTCTGTTTCTGTCTCTCTGTCTCTGTCCCTCTGTCTCTCTCTGTGTCCCTGAGTCTCTCTGAGTCTTTTACATGTGTCTCTCTGTGTCTCTGTGTCTCAATCTCTGTGTCCTGTGTGTCTCTCTCTCTGTCCCTCTGTTTCTGTCTCTGTCTCTCTGTCTCTCTCTCTGTCTCTGTCCCTCTGTCTCTCTCTGTGTCTCTGTGTCTCAATCTCTGTGTCCCTGTGTCTCTCTCTCTCTTTTACACGTGTCTCTCTCTAACCTCAAAAAGCCTCGACATTCACTGTGTTTATATATTGAAAAGTGAAAGTGTCAAAAACGTGTCAGAAAAGAGAAATCGAACCTTTTCACCCCGGGCCCCTCAGAGAGACGTGACTCCCTCATCTCTTCTTCTCCTCCTCTGTCTTCTATCTCTCTCCGGTCGACAGGGGGACAAACAGGTCTGTGTCCCTGGTTTAGGGGGCCCCGCATTGGACTCTCTTCCTATTCATTTGTATTAGACGGGGCCCATGTGAAACTCTTGCCCGAGCCCCAAATTTCTAGTGACGGCCCCTGCTCATCCGGAATATTCTCGTCTCGATTGAAGCCGTTTTATAGTTTCTCAAACATGGAACTTATTCATAAATTTAAAATGAAAATTATTCATCTCCAGAACATTTTAAACTGTCCACAACCTAGCATGCTAACACGCACTTCCTGATTATCGGACAAGCGTTTCAATTAGAACCAGAGAGGATGCAGACCTATTTTGTCCTTCTATACAAAATATATCTGTAATGGGACAAATTTGGCCCAAAAAAATGGAAGAAAAATTATGTACAGGAACTTTAAGTATTTAATTATTTTGTCTTAAAATAAAAATAAATAAAATAAAAAATTGGCAAAATTATAATTCCTCATATTCCTCACTGCTAAATATTACTTGGCTGGGAGGACAATCTACAATGACCAGCCTCCCCCACACTCTCCGCCGCAGCGATAAAAGTAAAAGTACAATTTGTCTATAAAAATGCATAAATATAGATCAACTTCCAGTGCTCGCTGGTTTTACTGAAGTGACATTAACAAAGCGAGATGATTGTTGGAAATATTCGTCTTGTTTTCGCTTAAAAACTCCAGCGAACTTCAGCGAGACTGGGGCGTCGTGTCTTTAAGTGACGCCTTCATTTATTTGGCTTCGTCCTGTCTCCGCTGCATTTTCAGACACAGTGGACACACCGGTCTGTCCACGTCTCCCACGTAGTCACGGTGAAGCCCAGAGCTAAACACGCTTCGTTATACTTCCTCGTCTTTCGGGCGACTTTCACTTATCTCAGCAGCTCCGTCCATCTCCGTCTTTCTTTTCATCGCTGTTAAATACTTTTCCCTCAGCTCCTCTTGTGGGGTTTGTTCTCTCCTGCTCTTTACTGTGCCCGTGTACCTTTGTGTGTGCGTGTACAGTATTAATTCTATGACCTAGAGCTAATACTCACACTGCCACCTACTGTAGTGGATGTGCAATTACACTTTACTCTAGTACAGCTAAAGAAAAGCATGTTTCCCGGCGTCATTCACAGAAATAAACATCCATCCATTTTCTTGTCTTTTCCGGGGGCAGCAGTATAAGTAGGGACTCCCAGACTTCCCTCACCCCAGACATGTCCTCCAGCTCCTCCAGTAGAACATGAATGACTTAATCCGCCGAGTTTCTGTGTCTTTCTCCTTAGCGACACAGTTTTCCAGATTCGGACTGACAGGTGGATAATTTGAGGCTGTACCAACTTGTGCCAACTCACAGAAAAAGCCGTTGGTTGGTTTCGTGTCGTTCGGGGACACGAGCGTCTCTGAAATAAACTCGGTCAGATGGGTTGTGTAATGTTTGTGTATGGTTCTTATCACTGACATAGGCCGAGATTACACAGAGGGTGTGGCTAACGTGGGCAGAAAACCAAATGCTAGAATAGAGTTGTTTTATCCAACTGAAGCCGCAGAAAAGCAGTTTAAAGCGACACGTTTGTCATCGTGTTGTTTGTAGCTGGTCTGACTTAAACAAGCCTCAACTCGACTAAATAAACGGTTCAAACAAACGAGAAAACACGAGAAAAACCCAACGCCCAAGAGCTAAAGCACTCACTTCAGAATCAGTCTGTGTAGTGGATAAAATGGCTCCTGCAGTTGACTTCATGACATCACAAGGTGGAACAGAGCATTTTGGCCTTTGGAGATGTTACAGACTAATAATAAAGTGTGACTCAAACATGTGTGAAACAAAACACAAGTCCAATGCGAAATCCGTGAAGTATCAGCTTTATTTTATGTTTCTCGTCTGTCAAACCCCTCACCACACACTTTATACACTTTTCTCACACATTAACATTTTCTCACATTTCTCTCTTGTTTAAACACAAAGTTCAAACCTTCGTCGGTGCCTTTGTCGGTGCAGAACGTTTCATCGACATTGTGGGTTTTGTCGGGGAGAAAACTTGCAAACATACAGCACTTCAGAGTCACACTGATCCAACATTTATGTAAATTTGTCTGACACATTCTGTACTGTACAGGAGACACGGAGGAGACTGATGGACAATGGTCTACAGTCCCTCAGCCAATCAATCAGGACGCAGAACACAATGGTCTACAGAACCCTCACAGCCAATCAGGACACAGAACACAGTTACAAACATAGTTCTTTTAGGTGGATGGCTGGATAAATCCTGCGTCACTGCCCTTTGTCTACAGTCCATACCAATTGTTTTAACACTGGTCTACAGTGCTTATAATCTTATCTAGAACACAATTATTCTTCAGCCATTCGACTAAGTTCAAACTGTTTTTATACTTTTTACAATTCCACCAAATTGCTCTTTGTCTTTCTACTTGTTTTAACCAAAACAGTGTCTTTCTGGGACATAACGACATAACAATGCATCGGGAAACATCATTATGTGTCCCTTTAATTATAACGATAGCGGTTTATTTTTAGCCGCGGTGGCCTGAGGTAGCGTCTAATTCAGCCAATAAACGAGTCTCGCTCCACTTGGCTTTTTATCGAATCATGTTTCCAAGTGAGTCCTCGCTCCCTGATGAGCTGTGAGTGTGAGTCTAAGGGCAGGTTTCAGGGGCAGACAGACTTTTTTTTTTTTTTTGTAATCAAATTTTTTAATCAAGTGTTGATGTCGTCTGTGGTTAGACAAGTATCAGTTTGATCACATTTTCCCCCATCGTTTTAAACCCCAAACCTCCACCTGTTTTCCCTGAGATCCCCTTTGAATGGGCAAAAACAAAGAAAAAAATAAAAATAAAAAAATTAATAAGGATAAATTTAAAATATTTTTTAAGGATAAAATAAAATACAAATGAAATTAAAAACAAAATAAAATACACAATGAGGATAAAATAAATACACAATAAATAACAATGAGGATAAAATAAAATAAAATGAATGAATAAATACACTATAAGGATAAAATAAAATAAAGTAAAATAAAATAAAATAAAAATAAATACACAATAAGGATAAAATAAAGTAAAATAAAATAAAAATAAATACACAATTAAGATAAAATAAAATAAAATGAAATAAATAAATAATGATAATTTTATTTCATGTATTTAATTCGAAGCACATGTATCAGTTGCACTTAAACACATTTCACAAATTTGTTCATATTTAAGCTCAATAAGGAATGGGAAGAAGAAAACTTTAAGCATAACAACGCTATAATTATTAATGATATTTTTAGCAATTAATAATAATAATAATAATAATAATAATAATAATAATACAAATTTAAAATCAAATAAAAATAAAATAATAATAATACATAAACAAATAAAAATTAATAAATAAAATACTGATATTACAAATACAATAAAATAAAATAAAAAGTAAAGTACTAAAAGTAATTCCGTCCAGGTTTGAATTCCTTCTATACAGTAATTGCAGATTTCCTCCATCCATTCCTCCTCCAAAACACCAGCAGAAATTACATTATATATGTTCATTATGTACTGTACATAAAGAGAGAGCTGAGCACAATATGATAAAAGCGTCCAGATAACACAAAAAACAGATACTTTTTTCCCCCTCGTTAATTCTTCCTCTCATTTCATCACAGGAAACAGAACAGAGACAGAACAAAAGGGAGAAACCACAGACTGCACATTATTTATCTATTTAATTACATTCAAAGACGAGGTTTAAATCTGTAACTGGACAAATCGTTGCAGGAGTGAAGACGTTTCGCTGCTTCTTCAGTATTTCTTTTCGATTTGTCCAGTTTGACAGATTTAAATTTTGTCTTTTCTGTGGCTCAGACCTGGGCGACTCACACAGACTCACATTCTCAAAGTAAAACTGGGCCTTTTTAGATTTGTATATTCAACCCACTTTTCCCAAGGAGACACAAACCAACCTCTTTGTTATTTATAAATGTTGTCATCTTTTACTTTTATAAGCAGTGGACATTTTTGGTTGGAGGAGCAAAGGAGGCTCTTTAATGTGGGTGCTCACCATAGACGGGACATACACAGTTAAAATACACATATGCTTTTTTTCTCACTGTCTGACATGAAATATAACTCAACTTTTCCTGTTTTAGGTCAATTAGGATTAACAAAATTATTTCTATTTGCGAAATGCCAGAATAATGAGAGAAGGATTTTTTTTGGGACAACAATTTTTCATGACTTTTTTTTCAAATAGGCCACTCTGCAGGAAGAAGACATTACTCCAAAAGAAACAGAAAAAACAGATTAAGGTTGTAAATCCCCACACGGACAAAGACGTTTATTTCAGGAGATATAACAAAACTAAAATTTAACTGTTTGGCCGTAATGAGCATCGTTATGTTTGTGGGGAAAAAGAAGGAGCTTGCAGCCTGAGAACACCATCAACTGTGAAGTACGGGGGTGGCTGCATCATGTCGTGGGTTTGTTTTGCTGCAGGAGGGACTGGTGCACTTCACAAAACAGATACATCATGAGGAAAGAAAATTATGTGGAAAAACTGAAGAAACATCTAAAAACATCAGTCAGAAGATAAAGCTTTGGGTGCAAATGGGTCTCAAATGGACAATGACCTGAAGCATACGGCCAAACTGGTGACAAAGAGGCTTAAAGGATGAACAAAGAGTCTTAAGGATGACAAAGAGTCTTAAGGATAACAAAGAGTCTTAAGGATAACAAAGAGTCTTAAGGATGACAAAGAGTCTTAAGGATGACAAAGAGGCTTAAAGGATAACAAAGAGTCTTAAGGATGACAAAGAGTCTTAAGGATAACAAAGAGTCTTAAGGATAACAAAGAGTCTTAAGGATGACAAAGAGGTCTTAAGGATGACAAAGAGGCTTAAAGGATAACAAAGAGTCTTAAGGATAACAAAGAGGCTTAAGGATGACAAAGAGTCTTAAGGATGACAAAGAGTCTTAAGGATGACAAAGAGGCTTAAAGGATAACAAAGAGTCTTAAGGATGACAAAGAGTCTTAAGGATAACAAAGAGGCTTAAGGATGACAAAGAGGCTTAAGGATGACAAAGAGGCTTAAGGATGACAAAGAGGCTTAAGGATACACAAGAGGCTTAAGATGACAAAGAGGCTTAAGGAGAGGCTTAAGGATAACAAAGAGGCTTAAGGATAACAAAGAGGCTTAAGGATAACAAAGAGTCTTAAGGATAACAAAGAGTCTTAAGGATAACAAAGAGGCTTAAGGATAACAAAGAGGCTTAAGGATGACAAAGAGGCTTAAGGATAACAAAGAGGCTTAAGGATAACAAAGAGGCTTAAGGATAACAAAGAGTCTTAAAGATAACAAAGAGGCTTAAAGATAACAAAGAGGCTTAAGGATAACAAAGAGGCTTAAGGATAATAAAGAGGCTTAAGGATAACAAAGAGTCTTGAGGATAACAAAGAGGTTAACAAAGTCAGTGTTTTGGAGTGTCCATCACAATGTCCTGATCTCAGTCCTGTTGAAAATGTATGAACAGACCTGAAAAGGCCTGTGGAGCAAGACGGCCACAAACTTGGCTCAGTTACACTAGTTCTGTCGGGACAAATGTGACAAAACTCCTGCAACTATTGTGAGAAGTTTGACTCGGTTTGGATTTCCTTTCACACACAGGTTAAAGACAATAGTACAAATACTAATGTACGTAAACTTTGAAGAAAGTTATGTAAAACTGTCTAAAAAATATCCTTCTGTCATTATTCGGACATTTAGCAAATAGAAATAATTTTCTTTATCCTAACTGACCTAAAACAGTCAAAGTTTAGTCTGATTTAATGTCTGACAGTGAGAAAAAAACAAAAAAAAACAAAAAAAAAACACCATATGTGTCTTTTTAGTGTATGTAAACTTCTGGTTTCAACTGTAAATGGACATAGCTAATGAGCTAGCCGTCGCGTTCCAAACAGGAAGTGATCATGAGTGCACTTCTGGCTCCATCAACTCTGGCTCCAATTCACTTTCTATGTGAAAAACTGTAAACTGTGTCCCCCCTCTCTCTGTAACTGCTGCTGCCAGACTCGTCATTTTGGTCTTAATGTTCGTATTAACCCTCTACATGTAAATCAAGATATGAACATTCTCCGAGGTCGTTCCCGCTAGCGTTAGCAACAGGCAACATTTTGAACACTCTGCAGTTGCCAGTTAAACATTTTTAGTCATTTTTAGTGCTACGAAAATGATGAAAAACCTGTAGGGGAGGTATGGGGGGGCTTTGGCCATTCTACGGGAGGATAGGGCCCCCTGAAGCCCCCCTCGGCGCCGCCCCTGATAGCTCTGTATTCATAATCATAATGCATTTCGATCTCTTCAGTCGGAGCGTGCTGTTTGTAATGGTGTCTATGATTGGCTATTTCTTTTCGATAATTTGGATTCACGCCGCGCGCCGAGGAGACGGTTAAGGTAATAGGGTCGTATTGATTTTCACTATATTGTTGTTGGAGGCTGGCGCCGCTCCGAGCCATGTACAAATGTTGGCACGTATCTGATAAATAAACGCTCTTTTGTCTAATTTCACTAATTTGTGTCGATATCTTGTTTCATTTGCATCAGAACACGTCAAATGGCTTAATATCTTTTCCCCAATAACGATCAGGACGAGACTGTGTGTGTTTGAATACGACATTTATATTGATTGGTTCTGTTCTGCTACTTACACCTTGTTTAATGGCTCAAAATATTTCATAAACGTTATCTCTCTGTGTTTCTACATAAATAAGCATAAATCAGCACGAGTCCTGTTTATAATGAGTTGAACTAACATAACCACATCGTCTTTTTACATTTTGTTCATTGTAAAACAACGATATTGATCAAAAATTGTTTAAAAATAAAGGCGAAGCAGTTGACGTCCTGTTCAAAACTGTAGAACTGTCCAGGGTTGCAAGGTCTGTGTTTTTTCTGCAAAATTAGGCAGCTTTTTAAGAGCAAAATATTGAAAAAAGATCACCACAACACCGCAACAGCGCTAACACGAAGACAGCGCTAACACGACAGCAGCGCTAACACTACAACAGAGCTAACACGAAGACAGCGCTAACACAAAGAAAGACAGCGCTAACACGAAGAAAGACAGCGCTAACACGAAGACAGCGCTAACACGACAGCAGCGCTAACACTACAACAGAGCTAACACGAAGACAGTGCTAACACGAAGACAGCGCTAACATGACAGCAGCGCTAACATGACAACAGAGCTAACACGAAGACAGCGCTAACACAAAGAAAGACAGCGCTAACACGAAGAAAGACAGCGCTAACACGACAGCAGCGCTAACACTGTAACAGAGCTAACACAAAGACAGTGCTAACACGAAGAGAGCGGTTAAACGACAACAGCGCTAAAACCACAGCAGCGCTAACAGGAAGACTGCGGTAAAACGACAACAGAGCTTACACGACGACAGCGATAACATAACAACAGCGCTAATATGACAACAGCGCTAAAACGAAGACAGCGATAACACAAAGGCAGCACTAACACCACGACAGTGCTAACACAAAGACAGTGCTAACATGACAATGGGGCTAACAACACAACAACAGCGCTAACACAACAACAGCGCTAATACCACAATGGCGCTAAAAGATTTGTTTCCTCTGCATAATGATCCATGTGCTCCGAGGATGAGGTCTTTTTCCAGGCCTCACTGCTGTTTTTCTCCTCACTCTGTGGTACAAAGTGAAAGTGAAAGTGTCACTCATCATCAGGACCATTACACATCTGACATTTATTCTGTAGATGTTCTTTACAGACAGAGACTTAAACTGGTTATTTTTTGTCTAACATAATTGAGTGGCCCAAGTCTTCTTCACATTATGAGGTATCGAACTGGTATCGGCGACTATAATATGGCCAATTATCGGTATTGGATCTAAAAACATGGTATTGGAACATTACTTTTGTTTGCCTTTTGTCCTTAGTAACTGAATTCAAAGTCAAAGCGGATTAAGAGTCAAACTTTGGTGCTAATGGAAAACACACTGCAGCCGTGTCACTTTAGGACAACTCAGAAACCCCAGAAACACAACAGCGCTAACACAACAACGGGGCTAACACAGCAACGGGGCTAACACGACAACAGCGCTAAACACAACAGTGCTAACACAGCAACGGGGCTAACACAACAACGGGGCTAACACAGCAACGGGGCTAACACGACAACAGCGCTAACACAACAGTGCTAACACAGCAACGGGGCTAACACAACAACGGGGCTAACACAGCAACGGGGCTAACACGACAACAGCGCTAACACGACAACAGTGCTAACACGACAACGGGGCTAGCACAACAACGGGGCTAACACAGCAACGGGGCTAACACAACAACGAGGCTAACACGACAACAGCGCTAACACAACAATGGAGCTAAAACGATGACAGCGCTAACACGACAAGGGGGCTTACACAACAACGGGGCTAGCACAACAACGGGGCTAACACCACAACAGCGCTAACACCAAAAACATGGTATCGGAATATTACCTTAACCTTTACATTACAGACAGCGCTAACACGAAGACAGCGCTATCACAACACCAAAGCTAACACAACAACAGCGCTAACACGAAGACAGCGCTGTCACAACAACAATGCTAACACGACAACAGCGCTAACATGAAGACAGCGCTATCACAACAACAGCACTAACACAACAACAGCACTAACACAACAACAGTGCTCACATGACAACGGAGCTAACATCCCCACAGCTGTAACACCACAACAGCGCTAATACGAAAACAGAGCTAACATGACAACAGCGCTATCACAACAACAGCACTAACACAACAACAGCACTAACACAACAACAGTGCTCACATGACAACGGAGCTAACATCCCCACAGCTGTAACACCACAACAGCGCTAATACGAAAACAGAGCTAACATGACAACAGCGCTAACACAAAGATGGCTCTAAACAAAAAGAGAGCGCTAACACGACAATAGCGCTAACACGAAGACAGCGCTAACTTGACAACAGTGCTAAACGATGTCAGTGCTAACACGACAACGACTCTAAAACAACAACAGCACTAAGATTATGTCAGTGCTAACACAACAATAGCGCTAACACCACAATGGGGCTAACACCACAACAGCGCTAACACGAAGACAGCACTAAAACGACAACAGCACTAACACCACAACAGTGCTAACATCACAACAGCGCTAAAACGGCAATGGCGCTAACACCACGGCAGCACTAAAACCAAAAACACGGCATTGAAACATCACTTTTGTTTGCCCTTTGTCGTTAGCAACTGAATTCGAAGTCAAAGCGGATTACGAGTCAAAGTTTGGTGCTAATGGAAAACACACTGCAGCCGTGTCACTTCACCAAAAATAGTGAGTTGTGTGAGTTGGCCTAAAGTTTGAGAAAACCCCAGAAACGCCGGAGCCTCTGTCCTGTAATAACAGAGACTGTGCTGCTCATGATCTGTCATTGTGGGACACGAGCTGCCGTCACCAAACCATATTCAGCTGAGTTTCGGTCGTGTACTTTAGCCGCGCCGTGTCCTGGAACATGAGCAACGTCTCAAAAAATATTAGTTTTTTTGCAGAGCCGTCGGCAGAAATTTGGGGGCCCAGGGCAGGAAGGTTCATGTGGGGCCCCCTAGTGTTAATTAATAGGCTGAGGTTGAGATTTTGATGCATTCAGTTTAGCAGTTTTGTGTTTTGTCATTTGTAAAAGTTGTAAGTGGCAAAACAGCTTTTTTTTACATGTAAGGAATTTAAAAAAGTAACTAATTTGCTTGTTCCGTTAAAATTAAATTAATTTTATACAATTTTATACAGTTTGATTTGATACATTTACTTTAAAGTTGAGGTATTATGCAAAATCAAGCTCTTGTTTCCTCGTCAAAAACATCTGAAGTGGTTTTATCTCTCATTCATGTTTGAGTAATCTAGCGATCTTTCCTGGCCCTATTCAAACCTTCATGGCGATTAGCTGTAAGATTCTGTACGAGGCTCCGCCCACAAGCCTACATCACCCATGTTCCCACGTGACAATTCTCCATAAACCTTCAAAAACATGATACAAAACTGTGCACTACGACTTCACAAACCTGATGTATGTGCAGTAGTTTCACAGTTGTGATAGTGCTCTGAAGGGGGAGGGGCTTAGCACAGAGAGGAAAGGGAGGGCGGGACCTGTAATATAAATAATAATAATAATGCCTTACACTTGTAATGTGCTTTATCAAAGCCTCTCAAAGCTCTACACTATCATCATTATTCGTTCACTCCACACTTGGTGATGGTAAACAGCTGCCCTGGGGTAGACTGACGGAAGCGAGGCTGCCAGTTTGCGCCATCGGCCCCTCCGACCACCACCGATCATTCACGCACACACTACTCTCATACTAGGCAATGTGAGTGAAGTGTCTTGCCTAAGGACACAACGACAGAACTTGGTCCGAGCTGGACTCGATCCTCCGACCTTCAGGTTGGGACCAACGCTCTAACCACTGAGCCACTGTCACCCCCAAATGTATGTTTTAATATGTTGTTTTTGGCCAATGAAACTAAACCAGGACTAAACCGGGACTAAACCGGGACTAAACCGGGACTAAACCAGGACAAAACTGGGACTAAACCGGGACTAGACCAGGACTAAACCAGGACTAAACCAGGACTAAACCAGGACTAAACTGGGTTTAAACCAGGACTAAACCAGGACTAAACCAGGACTAAACCAGGACTAAACCAGGACTAAACCAGGTCTAAACCAGGACTAAACCAGGACTAAACCAGGACTAAACCAGGTCTAAACCAGGACTTAGCCAGAGTTTTTAATCAAGTTATAGTTATTTTCTCGTCCTTTACTCTCTCAAAGTTGTTTGTGGAGTTACTCGAGCATGTTTGAATAATCTTTACCTTGTGATGTCATCATGTGGTGATACAGGAAGTGCTCCACTGTGTTTTTAAACTCCACACACCTTCATTTATAGAATCATTTGGATCATTTCAGCTCTGGATTTGCCACTTATCTCGACTGAACTAAAGGTAAAAGGAGATGTTCACTTGAAAACTACCACTTGATGACATCACAAGGTGGAACAGAGCGTTTTGAGCTTTGGAGATGTTACAGATGAATAATAAATGAAACAAAACACAGCTCCAGGTCTGTTTTTGAGGAGGACAGACTCCGTTTTGTGTGATGTTGGATGTTTAAATGTTATTTTTCCCGTGGACCATCACAGAGACAAACAAACGAGACTCGAACCCAAAGCAGATGTGATGTTCAAACCAACAGCCTCCTGCTTTTCCAAAACCATCATGTACTATTTACAGAATGACATCAGCAGCAGAACTCGAGACAAAAACCAGAGACAGAACATTCTGCATGTCCACACTTTTCCACAATGTGGCTTTAATCGTCATGGCAACTGCACTGATGTGAACGATCACGTGTGTCGAGCAGCGGGATCTGTGTTCTAATGTTCTAATGTTCTAATGTTCTACTGTTCTAATGTTCTAATGTTCTACTCTTCTAATGATCTAATGATCTACTTTTCTAATGTTCTAATGTTCTAATGTTTCCTCGTCACAAACATGAAGAGAAAACAAGCAAATGGAGAAATGTCCCACAGCGCCCCCTGAGTTCAGACCCTCCTCCTGCAGGAACAACTCCAACAAACCAGGACTAAACCTGGACTAAACCTGGACTAAACCAGGACTAAACCAGGACTAAACCTGGACTAAACCAGGACTAAACCAGGACTAAACCAGGACTAAACCTGGACTAAACCAGGACTAAACCAGGACTAAACCAGGACTAAACCTGGACTAAACCAGGACTAAACCAGGACTAAACCAGGACTAAACTTGGACTAAACCTGGACTAAACCAGGACTAAACCAGGACTAAACCAGGACTAAACCAGGACTAAACCTGGACTAAACCTGGACTAAACCAGGACTAAACCTGGACTAAACCAGGACTAAACCAGGACTAAACCAGGACTAAACCTGGACTAAACCTGGACTAAACCAGGACTAAACCTGGACTAAACCAGGACTAAACCAGGACTAAACCAGGACTAAACCTGGACTAAACCAGGACTAAACCAGGACTAAACCAGGACTAAACCTGGACTAAACCAGGACTAAACCAGGACTAAACCTGGACTAAACCAGGACTAAACCAGGACTAAACCAGGACTAAACCAGGACTAAACCAGGACTAAACCTGGACTAAACCAGGACTAAACCAGGACTAAACCTGGACTAAACCAGGACTAAACCTGGTCTAAACCAGGACTAAACCAGGACTAAACCTGGTCTAAACCTGGACTAAACCAGGACTAAACCAGGACTAAACCAGGACTAAACCGGGTCTAAACCAGGACTAAACCAGGACTAAACCAGGTCTAAACCCGGGTTAATCCAGGACTCATTCAGAACAGGAAAATCAGGAGTAAAAGTCAGATCTCAGGTTCTTCACTTAAACTCTCCTCAGCTCAGATAAAACTGGTTTTATTTCCAGTGTTACATAAACTCTCCTCGTCTCGTAGTTTCTGCTCAGACTCAGACTCAGAGTTCGGGGTCAGAGCCTCGTGTTTTCAGAGTTCGGGGTCAGAGCCTCGTGTTTTCAGAGTTCGGGGTCAGAGCCTCGTGTTTTCGGAGACAGTGATCGTCCCGGGGCCTCGTGGACTCATCAGGAGCAGTGACACCGCGCGCCGCAGGACGTGTCACCGGAAACGCCGCCGACAAGAGCCTCAACCCGACGACCTCTCGCTGACCTCTGTGAGAACGCCGCTCCTGTGTCTGCTCCTAAAACAACACTCCCACGCAACACTCCCAGGATGGTGCAAAAAGTACTCCAAACATGTACTTGAGTATAAGTACACGACGGTAAAGTCAGATTTTCACACTGTTTTTCCACAAGTCTCAAAGATCTTTCACACATTCACACGAGCACGAGGGGTTAAGTGTCCTGCCCAAGGACACAACAACAGGACAATAAAAAGCTTTTGAATTAGACTGAGTATCATAGCAACCAAAGAGCCAATCAGGACGAGGCTGTTGAAGGTAACGCCCCTTCAGTCCAGAGAGCGGGCGCTTAGCAACGCTGTCAATCAAACCTGTTACTAACACACTCTCTCTCTCTCTGTCTCTCTTTGTCTCTCTCTCTCTCCATCTCTCTCTCTGTCTCTCTTTCTCTTTGTTTCTCTTTCTCTCTCTTCGTCTCTCCCTGTCTCTCTCTCTGTCTGTCTCTCTTTGTCTCTGTTTCTCTCTCTCTTTCTCCTTGTCTTTCTCTCTCTTGCTCTTTTTTCTCTCTCTCTTGTTTTTAACTCTCTTTTGTTTTTAACTCTCTTTTGTTTTTAACTCCCAAAAAGTAACTGAGTTGAGAAGAATATACATGACTTAATCTGAATAAAAAGCAGCCGTCACAGTTGCGGGTGACGCACAGACGGCGGTTGATGTTCGCTCCGTCACATTCCGCCCGGACTTCGCCGTCCACGGGGGAGCGCACTAGCGTTAGCAACAGGTTTGATTGACAGTGTTGCTAAGCAGACTTCAGGGAAAACCCAGGACAGGCCGGAGGGCTGTGTGTCTCTGACCCGGGACCTGGAGTTGGGGGTCCCACTCAGGGAGGTTGGGGTCCCACTCGGGGAGGAGCTGGAGGAAGTGTCTGGGGTGGGGGAAGTCTGAGAGCAGAAGAAGATGGATGGATCTTATGGTTTTAAGTCTTTTTAACTGACAGTCATCACGTCTTTGGAATCACGGCTCCACTTTCTGAAGCTAAAAAATCAACTTTTTTATTTATTCCAACAGAGACGAAGTTTTTTTGGTTTTATTTCAGTTTCTTCACATCAGCCCAGAGATATTAACCATCAGCAAGGTCAAGGTTCTCCACTCGAGAATCATAAAGTGCCCTGCAGCTCAGAACTATGAACATACATTTAACATTATCCAGAGACTGTGGACTGTTTTTTCAGACTGGTTTAAGTTTTTCTTGTATCTCGTAACACCTCTGCTCCGCCTGAAGCCGCCTGAAGCTCATTTCGCTGGATCTGGGCGGGTTTTGTGTTCGTGCTGCTGGACCAGAGGGAGAGTGGAGTCGACCGAAACATCTGCCCCGCGGTTTTGGACTCGGTGATATGAAATTTGAGAAGAATATACATGACTTAATCCGGTGCGTTTGGGTCTGTGTGAGGGAGATCGTGACAGAAAATCGATTCAAGATGAAGATAGAGCTTTATTTGTCCCACGATGGGGAGATTACAGTGTTGCAACGGCAAGTTCGAGAACAGTAGGAGAAGAAGAACATTCAAAGGTAGAAGAACATGGAAAGGGAGAAGAACATGCAGAGGTAGAAGAACATGCTAAGGTAGAAGAACATCTAAAGGTAGAAGAACATCTAAAGGTAGAAGAACATGCAGAGGTAGAAGAACATGCTAAGGTAGAATAACATGTAAAGGTAGAAGAACATCTAAAGGTAGAAGAACATGCTAAGGTAGAAGAACATCTAAAGGTAGAAGAACATCTAAAGGTAGAAGAACATGCAAAGGCAGAAGAACATGCAGAGGTAGAAGAACATGCTAAGGTAGAAGAACATCTAAAGGTAGAAGAACATCTAAAGGTAGAAGAACATGCAGAGGTAGAAGAACATGCTAAGGTAGAATAACATGTAAAGGTAGAAGAACATCTAAAGGTAGAAGAACATGCAAAGGCAGAAGAACATGCAGAGGTAGAAGAACATGCTAAGGTAGAAGAACATCTAAAGGTAGAAGAACATCTAAAGGTAGAAGAACATGCAAAGGCAGAAGAACATGCAGAGGTAGAAGAACATGCTAAGGTAGAAGAACATCTAAAGGTAGAAGAACATGCAAAGGCAGAAGAACATGCAGAGGTAGAAGAACATGCTAAGGTAGAAGAACATGCAAAGGCAGAAGAACATGCAGAGGTAGAAGAACATGCTAAGGTAGAAGAACATGTAAAGGTAGAAGAACATCTAAAGGTAGAAGAACATCCAAAGGTAGAAGAACATGCAAAGGTAGAAGAACATCTAAAGGTAGAAGAACATGCTAAGGTAGAAGAACATCCAAAGGTAGAAGAACATACAAAGGTAGAAGAACATCTAAAGGTAGAAGAACATGCTAAGGTAGTCCAGTTTGTAGATCTGAAGGTTGGTGGTTCGACTCTCACTCTCGACATAAACATCGTTGGTTGAGCGGTCACTGATCCACAGGTTGTTGGTGCGATTCCAGCCTCCACAGATAAGTACAAACCGTGTCCAACTTCAACGGCTTCAAAAAGTGAAAAAACACACAGTCCACAGTCTCTGGATAATGTTAAATGTATGTTCATAGTTCTGAGCTGCAGGACACTTTATGATTCTCGAGTGGAGAACCTTGACCTTGCTGATGGTTAATATCTCTGGGCCAATGTGAAGAAACTGAAATAAAACCAAAAAAACTTTGTCTCTGTTGGAATAAATAAACAAAAGTTGATTCTTCAGAAAGTGGAGCCGTGATTCTAAAGATGTGAGGACTGTCAGTTAAAAAGACTTAAAACCATAAGATTAATATGGAATCCATCCATCTTCTGAAGCTCCCAGACTTCCCCTCTCCCCCAGACACTTCCTCCAGCACCTCCCCGAGTGGGATCCCGAGTCGTTCCCAGGTCCCGAGAGACACCGTTCCCCCAGCGTGTTCTTGGTCTTCACTGAGCGGTCAAGTAGCAACACTGTCAATCAAACCTGTTGCTAACGCTAACAGGAGCGACGTCGGGGACAGAAGGACCTGATGTGTCTGTTATTAATGTTCATATGTGGATTTAAGACAAAATAGTGTGATAAAAACAAGCTAAAATGAACATTTCAGATGAAAATGAAAGTGAGTTGGAGCCAGAGTCGATGGAGCAGGAAGTGCGACATGATCACTTCCTGTTTGGAGCGTAGCAGTTAGCTATGTCCCTTTATATAAACAGCCTGTGGTTTTGACACGAATTTCAAGTATCTGCCAAAACCCGATATCGACCAACACCAGAGCGGAGTCTGAAAACAGCTTTTATTTCCTTCAAAATGAAATAAAACAGAACAAAACACGTCCAAATGTTTTATGTAGCTGCTACTTTCCTCACTAGAAACTACAGAACAGTTTTGTATAGATAAAAGTTTAAACATTATGAGATTTTCTAGAACATTCCCGTGTTCATGTCGTTTCATATGTAATGTTAGCTAACGCGCTAACATGCTGTGCTCTGGATCGGGCTGAATACATTTGTGACATTGTCTAAAAGGTTTTTGTCGACAGACGACTTAAACCGACGCGATAATAAACACGGGACACGAGCGAAACCTGAGACGCAGTTTGACTTAAGTCGTTAAAGTGATTCAACAACACGACGAGCCGCCAGCGCCGTGACGCCCGTGTGGACACCACACTGCGTCCAGACTGGGAGCGGCGGGTCTACGACACGGATTTGGAAGGATTTATTTTATATTTTGTTTCCCGGGCAACAGTCAGTCAAGTTCTCTGAGGTCAAGACGAGATGGAGCCTCGAAGAACTGAAATTTCTACCCAGAATTCAAATGGTTAGTTGAGAAAAATGGCAGAATTCGGTGTTGTTCCCCAAGAACTGACAAAACTAACCAAGAAAAATATGTTTGTTTCTGCAGGTTTCGTAGATGTATTCTTGGGTTTTTATAGGCGCCATTTTGAGGACTTTTCACCATTAACTGTGCTTGACGTTAATGTCCCTGAAACCCAAAGGAAAGCTGCAGTAGTGGTGACTTTTCATAATAAGAGCAGGTCTGGGGTGAGCATTTATATTTAGTTAATAACAATTCATCACTTTTTACACAAACTAGAAACTTGAAACTGCACATTACTGAAACAGTAGTTAGCTCTCTGAACATTTAATCACAGACTGAGGCGAGTGATGGTTTATGAGCTCAAAAGAACAGCGTAGAAGTCTGGAGTTTTATCTATGACGTAACTAAACAGGCAATATGCTAAAGGAGGATTTTTGACAGCAACCTGACACTGGAATCTGTGGATTAAACAACAAAATACAACAAAAAATTCACAAAATCTACATGAAGAGATACTGACGACCTCTCAGACATCTGCACTAATGTTCCAGCCTTTCTGGAAGAAACGTCCAGAACCGCGGAGGCTGCAGTCTCCTCAGTGACCAGTAGGGTGCACTAAAGCACTCGTGACTGTGAACATGCTTCAAACAGGAAGAAATGAAGGAAAAACTGGATTATCTGGATATAATTCAAAACTATTTAATTATATTTTTGATGTTTTTAGATTTTATTGGACGAGCACTATTTGTCTTGATTGCGCTGACCGCTCTGACCCCCTGATCACTCTGACCCCCGCTCTCTGACCCCCTGACCGCTCTGCTGACCACTCTCTGACCCCCTGACCGCTCTGACCGCTCTGACCCCCTGACCCCCCTGACCACTCTGACCGCTCTGACCCCCTGACCGCTCTGACCCCCTGACTGCTCTGACTGCTCTGACCCCCCTGACCCGCTCTGACCCCCCTGACCGCACTGACCTCTCTGACCCCCTGACCGCTCTGACCGCTCTGACCCCCTGACCCCCCTGACCCCCTGACCGCACTGACCGCTCTGACCCCCCTGACCACTCTGACCGCTCTGACCCCCTGACCACTCTGAGCCCCCTGACCGCTCTGACCGCTCTGACCCCCCCCCTGACCTGACCTCTGACCCCCCTGACCGCACTGACCTCTCTGACCCCCTGACCGCACTGACCTCTCTGACCCCCTGACCGCTCTGACCCCCCTGACCGCTCTGACCCCCTGACCGCACTGACCTCTCTGACCCCCTGACCGCTCTGACCGCTCTGACCGCACTGACCCCCCTGACCGCTCTGACCCCCTGACCGCTCTGACCCCCTGACCCGCACTGACCTCTCTGACCCCCTGACCGCTCTGACCCCCCTGACCGCTCTGACCCCCTGACCGCTCTGACCGCTCTGACCCCCCTGACCGCTCTGACCCCCTGACCGCACTGACCTCTCTGACCCCCTTACCGCTCTGACCGCTCTGACCCCCCCTGACCCCCTGACCCCCACTGACCGCTCTGAGCCCCCTGACCGCTCTGAGCCCCCTGACCGCTCTGACCCCCTGACCGCTCCGACCCCCTGACCGCTCTGACCCCCTGACCGCTCTGACCCCCTGACCGCTCTGACCCCCCCTGACCGCTCTGACCCCCCTGACCGCCTGACCTGACCACTCTGACCGCTCTGACCGCCCTGACCCCTCTGACCGCTCTCTCTGACCCCCCTGACCTGACTGCTCTGACTGCTCTGACCCCCCTGACCGCTCTGACCCCCCCTGACCGCTCTGACCCCCTGACCCCCTGACCGCTCTGACTGACTGACCCCCTGACCCCCTGCTCGCTCTGACCACTCTGACCCTCTGACCCCCTGACCGCTCTGACCCCCCTGACCGCTCTGACCTCTCTGACCGCTCTGACCCCCCTGACCCCCCTGACCGCCCTGACCGCTCTGACCCCCTGACCGCTCTGACCCCCTGACCGCTCTGACCCCCTGACCGCCCTGACCGCTCTGACCGCTCTGACCCCCCTGACCCCCCTGACTGCTCTGACCGCTCTGACCCCCCTGACCCCCCTGACCGCTCTGACTCCCTGACCGCTCTGACCGCTCTGACCCCCTGACCGCTCTGACTCCCTGACCGCTCTGACCGCTCTGACCGCTCTGACCCCCCTGACCCCCCTGACCGCTCTGACCCCCTGACCGCTCTGACCGCTCTGACCCCTCTGGAAAACTGGCCTTGGTCGTTGGAATTAATACAAACTGTTGTCATTCCTTTTCATCCATCTCGGCAAAACAACTTTTATTTGGGGAAATTCGGGTCATTTGAACTTTATTATTTCTATAAAAAAATTGCGTTTGACAAAAACACAGTTGTTGTCCTCAAATATCGTCTCTGGAGTTGACCACAACGAGCCGGGTTCAGTCGCTCTTCAGACCTCGCTCTTGTTTGTAATATTCTGTCTGTTAGCGGCGTGTCGCTAACTCCATCTGATCCCATCTGTGCAGCTGTAAACACACGAGCTGCATAAATCTGCTCTGGACACGGCCCTTTAAACATGTAACATGTGTATGTACATGTTATACATGTATGTACATGTTATACATGTATGTACATGTTATACATGTATGTACATTTTATACATGTATGTACATGTTATACATGTATGTACATTTTATACATGTATGTACATGTTATACATGTATGTACATGTTATACATGTATGTACATTTTATACATGTATGTACATGTTATACATGTATGTACATTTTATACATGTATGTACATGTTATACATGTATGTACATGTTATAAATGTATGTACATTTTATACATGTATGTACATGTTATACATGTATGTACATTTTATACATGTATGTACATGTTATACATGTATGTAGCTCGTCGCTAAACTGTTACACTATGTTTAGTCTGTAGATTTATATCACTGCAACTCTGACCAGCTGAGTAAGTCCTGCTTTTAAACGGACTAAACCAGGACTAAACCAGGACTAGACCGGGACTAGACCGGGACTAGACCAGGACTAAACCGGGACTAGACCGGGACTAGACCGGGACTAAACCGGGAGGACTAAACGGGACTAAGCCGGGACTAAGCCGGGACTAAACCGGGTCTAAACCGGGTCTAAACCGGGACTAAACCGGGACTAAGCCGGGACTAAGCCGGGACTAAACCGAGTCTAAACCGGGTCTAAACCGGGTCTAAACCGGGACTAAACTAGGACTAAACCGGGTCTAAACCGGGACTGAACCGGGACTAAACCGGGACTAAACCTGGACTAAACTCCACTAAACCTGGGTCTAAACAGGTGTAGCGAAACACGACGGCGGGCTAGCAACCTGGACTAAAGTAGGTCTAAACCAGGACTAAACCAGGTCTAAACCAGGACTAAACCAGGTCTAAACCAGGACTAAACCAGGTCTAAACCAGGACTAAACATGTATTGGTCCAGTTCTTCTTTTAATAAAAGTAAACCTTATTGTTCATTTAAAGACGTTTGCTGGATCAAAGTCTGTATCTCCTGAAACCTTCTCTCTAAAGGCTGGAGATGTGGAGATGTGGAGATGAGAGAGATATCGTGGAGATATCGTGGAGATAAATGGAGAAAACTCTTGAGCCTGATTCTTTCCACATGTCGCTGGTGTTTTACAGATGTAGCGAAACACGACGGCGGCTGAGCAGATCCAGACGAGGGTTAGCGCTCGTGTTTTCGGTTCGCGGAGGCCTGACATCGCGCTCGGCCACATTTGTGTTCCATCACGCCGACAAATCCGCTCGTAATGCTCCTCAGGTTTCAACGACATCAGCAGCCGGACCGGAGATTAAAGGCGGCTCCAAAGTTCATGAATGAAACATTTTGTAGATATAGAGTTTTTAGAAGTCCAATATCAAAGGTTCTTTTGATTTGAGGTGGATGTGGGTTTGACGTACAGTGAGGATGAGTTATGGAGTTTTTATGTGAACCTGGTGCATGCAGAAGGTTTCCGGTTCGAATCCCGCTCCCCACACATGATTAATGTTATGTCCTTGAGCAAGACACTTAAACCCAGGTGGAAAAGTGTGATATAAAAAGTGTTTTCATAGTCTCAAAACCAGGACTAAACCAGGATTAAACCAGAACTAAACCAGGACTAAACCAGGACTAAACCAGGACTAAACCAGGACTAAACCAGGTCTAAACCAGGACTAAAACCAGGACTAAACCAGGACTAAACCAGGACTAAACCAGGACTAAACCAGGACTAAACCAGGTCTAAACCAGGACTAAAACCAGGACTAAACCAGGACTAAACCAGGACTGAACCAGGACTGAACCAGGACTAAACCAGGACTTAACCAGGACTAAACCAGGACTTAACCGCTCCCACTAACCAGTTGTGTAAGGTCGGTAAAAGTGTGAAGGTGGAAAAAAGCGATAAAAAGTGTTTTTTAGTCTTAGTCTCAAAATAAATGGTGAAAGTTGGATCTGGTGTAATGTAATTTAAGAAAAAAGTCAAATATGCCCAGGATTGTGTCGTCATATGTCGAGAAACTGAGTTAGTCTAATGTTAAACATCTGATATGACACAAAGGAGAGAGAGAGAGAGGAGAAAGAGAAGAGGAAGGGGAGAGGAGAGAGAAGAGAGAAAGAGGAGAAGGAGAGAGGGGAGAGTGAGAGGAGAAAGAGTGGAGAGACGGAGAGGAGAGAGAATGGAGAGAGAGGGGTGAAGAGAGAGAGAGGGAGGAGAGAGAGAGAAAGAGAGAAAGAAGAAGAAGGAGAGAGAGGAGAAAGAGAGAGGAGGGGGAGAGGAGAGAGGAGAGAAGACAGAAAGAGGAGGGGGGAGAGAAGAGAGAGACGGAAGAGAGGGGAGAGATAAAGAGGAGAAGGAGAGGAGAGAGAGAGGAAGGTGGAAAAGGAGGAAAGAGAGGAGAGAGAGAGGAGAGAGAGGAGAGAGAGAGGAGAGGGGGGTAGAGAGAGAAAGAGGAAAAGGAGAAAGAGAGAGAGGAGAGAGAGAAGAAAGATAAGAGGATGGGGAGAGGGAGAGAGAGAGAAGAGGAGAAGGGAGAGGGGAGAGGAGAGAGAAGAGAGGGAGAGATGGAGAGAGAGAAAGAGGAGAGAGGAGAGAGAGAGAGAGAAGAGAGAGAGGGAGAGGAGAGAGAGGAGAGAGAGAGAGGAGAGAGAGGAGATAGAGAGAGGGAGGGAGAGAAGAGAGAGAAAAAGAGGGGAAAGAGAGAGAGAAGAGGAGAAGGAAGCGAGAGAGAAGAGATTGTCAGTTCCTGGACTGAAATGATCCAGATGATTCTAGTGAAGGTGGAGTTTAAAAACACAGTGGAGCACTTCCTGTATCACCACATGATGACATCACAAGGTAGAACAGGGTGTTTTTTCAGTTTGAGAGAAGAACTCAGCCTCAATCTGCAGGTTTGTGAGTTAAACATGTGAGAGAATGATCAGAACATCAGAACATGATCAGAGACAGAGTCAGACGTCGACTTTAAACTGATGATTATTACTTTTGTTCAAATTCAAATATTTTCTGTGATAAATGTTTCACTAACGCAGCAGATGATGTGTTTTTCCTCTGTTCTTTTGTTGAACATCTGGACGTCTGGACAGAAACACGGACGATTTCGCAAAAACGTTTATTGTTCGATCTTAAGCTCTTCATAAACGTCTGACTCGTCCAGATTCTGTCAGTTTTCACGTCTTAAACCCTAAATAAAAAAACAAAAGTAAAGTTTAAAACACGACATAATTAAAATAAACGATATGAGTGATATTTATGACTGTCCCTGTGGTCATA
Organism: Periophthalmus modestus; assembly: GCA_019594935.1. Taxonomy (NCBI): domain Eukaryota; kingdom Metazoa; phylum Chordata; class Actinopteri; order Gobiiformes; family Gobiidae; genus Periophthalmus; species Periophthalmus modestus. The sequence goes on from JAIEZT010000059.1 coordinate 25,246, forward strand.
AAAAGGGAGGATACGGAACATTTCTCCCATTCTGCCAAATTCCAAACTTAAAACGTCCAAAACTTTCAATAAATCCTCTGACCCAAACTGTTCTGCTGAAGTGACCACAGGGGGCGTGAGAGAGCAGCTTCAACATTAAACATTAGATCAAAATAAGTAAAACGTCAAAAGATAAAAACTCGTCGTGGTGGATTCCCGGCGGCGCCTGTCTCACCTTCACTGTCGCCGAGGAGGCTCCTGGAACAGCAGCATTCAGGAGACGCACCTCGATTTAAACTCTGCTCCCGTCTGCACATATCTGCTCCTGTCTGTCTGCGTCTGCCCCTGTCTCTCTGTGTCTGCTCCTGTCTGTCTGCGTCTGCCCCTGTCTTTCTGCGTCTGCCCCTGTCTCTCTGCGTCTGCCCCTGTCTGTCTGCGTCTGCCCCTGTCTCTCTGCGTCTGCTCCTGTCTGTCTGCGTCTGCCCCTGTCTCTCTGCGTCTGCCCCTGTCTGTCTGCGTCTGCCCCTGTCTCTCTGCGTCTGCTCCTGTCTGTCTGCGTCTGCTCCTGTCTGTCTGCGTCTGCTCCTGTCTCTCTGCGTCTGCCCCTGTCTGTCTGCGTCTGCCTCTGTCTGTCTGCGTCTGCTCCTGTCTCTCTGCGTCTGCTCCTGTCTGTCTGCGTCTGCTCCTGTCTCTCTGCGTCTGCCCCTGTCTGTCTGCGTCTGCCCCTGTCTCTCTGCGTCTGCTCCTGTCTGTCTGCGTCTGCTCCTGTCTGTCTGCGTCTGCTCCTGTCTCTCTGCGTCTGCCCCTGTCTGTCTGCTTCTGCCTCTGTCTGTCTGCGTCTCCCTGTCTGTCTGCGTCTGCTCCTGTCTGTCTGCGTCTGCTCCTGTCTGTCTGCGTCTGCCCCCGTCTGTCTGCTTCTGTCTCTGCCTGTCTGCGTCTCCTCCTGTCTCTCTGCGTCTCCCCGTCTGTCTGCGTCTGCCTGTCTGCGTCTGCCCCTGTCTGTCTGTGTCTGCCTCTGTCTGTCTGCCTCTGTCTGTCTGCCCCTGTCTGTCTGCGTCTGCTCCTGTCTGTCTGCGTCTGCTCCTGTCTGTCTGCGTCTCCCCGTCTCTCTGCGTCGTGTCCTCAGATGAGCCTCCTGTCTCCTCCTCTGCAGTTCGTCTCGGTCCATGTTTCTCCTTCAGCCTCGGGGGAAATCGACAGCAGCATATGGGACGACGGCTCATCTGTGATACATCCTCACACACTCTGGGGTTCATTTGGCAAACGGACAGGAGCAGGAGGAGGAGGAGCAGCAGGAGGAGGAGGAGCAGGAGCAGGAACAGGAGGAGGAGGAGGAGCAGGAGGAGGAACAGGAGGAGGAGGAGCAGGAGCAGGAACAGGAGGAGGAACAGGAGCAGGAGGAGGAACAGAAACAGGAGCAGGTGGAGGAGGAGGATGAGCAGGAGCAGGTGGAAGAGCAGGAGCAGGTGGAGGAACAAAAACAGGAGCAGGAGGAGGAGGATGAGCAGGAGCAGGAGGATGAGCAGGAGCAGGTGGAGGAACAAAAACAGGAGGAGGAGGATGAGCAGGAGCAGGAGCAGGAGGATGAGCAGGAGCAGGTGGAAGAGCAGGAGCAGGTGGAGGAACAAAAACAGGAGCAGGTGGAGGAGCAGGAGGAGGAGGAGGATGAGCAGGAGCAGGAGAAGGAGCAGGAGGAGGAGGAGGATGAGCAGGAGCAGGCAGCACAGACACAGACCTGGTTTATCACTTTTGTACGATAAAAGTTTTTAAAGGAGCTGCACCTGATTCTCTGATGTTTTTCATGTTTCTTCCACAAACTGTAAAACCAGAGTCAAAACGAGGCTGTGCTGCGTCTGCGGCTCATCCAGAAGTATTTTATCATCCACGAACCAGGAAGTGAGAGGGCGGAGCAATGTTACCGTGCTACTTGTTGTTAGCGTGCTGCTGCTTGTTGTTAGCGTGCTGCTTGTTGTTAGCGTGTTGCTTGTTATCAGCGTGCTGCTGCTTGTTATTAGCGTGCTGCTGCTTGTTGTTAGCATGCCGCTTGTTGTTAGCGTGCCGCTTGTTAGCATGCCGCTTGTTGTTAGCGTGCCACTTGTGAGCGTGTTGCTTGCTGTTACCGTGCTGCATGTTGTTAGCGTGCTACTTGTTGTTAGCGTGCCGCTTGTTGTTAGCTTGCCGCTTGTTGTTAGCGTGCTGCTGCTTGTTGTTAGCGTGCTACTTGTTGTTAGCATGCTGCTTGTTGTTAGCATGCTGCTGCTTGTTGTTAGCGTGCTGCTTGTTGTTAGCGTGCTACTTGTTGTTAGCATGCTGCTTGTTGTTAGCATGCTGCTGCTTGTTGTTAGCGTGCTGCTTGTTGTTAGCGTGCTACTTGTTGTTAGCATTCCTGCGATGGCAAAACTCCCAACACACATTTTTATAGAGCGCAGCTGATAGCACATCTTGCTAGCACATGTTGCTAGCAGCAGCACATGGTTTTTCAACAACCACGAATTAATCTGAACACCTTTAATTTACCGTCTTTCTGTGTAAATATCTCAGTGAAAACCTGCAGCTTATTTTCAAGTGCAAAAAAATTAACTTTCTTTTAAATTTATCAGGTGCGGGCTCATAATCAGGTGACGCTCAATAGTCCAAAATTTAATTAATTGATGTTTTAGCGACTTTTTTAAAAAACGTCAACCTTGCTTTAATAATTATCATTATATTATAAGTTGGAAAATGGTCCCGTCCCTTGTGCAAACAGAGAGAAAGGGGGAATCGAACCGCCAACCGCCAAGTTTCAGTGGAAAAACGCCGACTGAGCCACTGTCTGCGATTATCAACCAGTTAGAAAGCTACAAACTGCTGTTTTTCATGATTTAAGATGGTAAAAATCAGGTCAGAGCATCTTTAACTCACTCAAAATCGTAAAAGTTGTTGTTCCAAGTCGCCACATTTGAAAAAAAACGGTGAAATGAACTGACAAAATACTGATTTTCACCCTCAGTGGAAGTATCGGTCTTATATTTAAGAGCATTACTGAAACCTCCCATTACACTGAGCCCTAAAGCCGTTTGATCCACAGCAACTTTCAGAAATTTGGACTTCAGAGATTGAGATGTGAGAAAGTACGAGCACATTTTACTCACGGAAATCACCCAGAACAACCCTCCGAGCCGAGCGGATCAGAAGTCTGTGTGTTCACCCGGAGCTGCAGGATGTGGGCCAATCTGTGATGTCAAACGCACCAGCGACTTTTTAGGTCTTCGAGGGAAAGACGAGAGATTCAGAATAAAGATGAAACATGTACAGTGGCATCGAAAGTGAGTCGAGACCAAAGTGTAAACTCTGAACCTGAGCCTGAACCGAACTCTAAAGTACATCAGCATTTACAGTCGTGTGGAACGTTCCCGTGGGCGTCGTCCAGGGGCCAAACTCTCAGTCTGGTCTCGGGGGCAATAAATCAATGGAAATTCAAACTATCTTTCGAGGTGATTGTGACGCTTCAGTTTTGTGATGGTCTTGCCCGGTAGAGGTAAGATCTTAAGCCCGAGCCCGACCTGAGGAGCAAGAAGTTAAGGACAAACTAAAGACAGGGGAAACTGAAAAGACAAACACGCACCGGTAAGAGTGAGGTGTGGAAAAGCTTCACATTAATTGTTGAAAATGCCACAGAAACTTGCGTTGGCTTCGCTGAATGTGTCAATGTGGCGCTTTGCTTCATACGAGACAAAAAGACTGGCACCTCGACGCTGAGCAGCATTTAAACAGCTGTACTGATCATCAAACATCTATATTATCATTTGTTTCAAAAAACGCTCCTCGTCGCACTAAGCAGGTCATCACAGAGAAGTGCGTGGACTTATCATAAATCACCCTCCTCCTCCCGAGTCCTCACAAATAAAATATGAAATTTCGGGTTTGCTTTGAGCTCGGGCAAATCAAGTTAATTGGTCGGGTTTGGGCCGGGCTTTAATACCTGCGGGCCGGGTCGGGTCAGGTTGGATTTTTTAGGCCCGATCTTACCTCTATTGCCCGGCTGCCCCATCGGGGGCTCTGAACTGTCTTGCCCCGGGGCCTGCCTGCTCGTCCCACCGGGGGGAAGTGGTCCCGTCCCTTCTGGTCTGCCCCGCCGGTGGGTTCTGGTTTCGGTCCCTGGTCCTGGTCCTGTTCCTGTCCTCACTCCAGATCCAGCCCTGTTCCTCCCTGTTTTTAGTTGCTCCTCCCTGGTTGGCTCCGCTCCTGATCCTTGTTGTTGATCCTTGTTGCCCATCAGGGGGGAGCCTTTATCTTCTGTTTAGTCCCTGTTTAGTGGCTGGATCCTTGTCGTCTGTTTGTTCTATTTGGTTCTTGTCGTCTGTTTGGTTCCCGTCTTTTGTTTGGCTCCTGTTTTTCCTTGTAGATCCTGCAGCCTCTGTTTCATTTTTTGTTAAATAAACCTGTTTTTTTCTCTCTTCTGGACATTTCCTTGTGCAGCGTTTGAGTCACACCTCACCACCACGTGACAAGTTTCACTTTCGTTTTCTCTTCTGGGATTAATAAATGCAGCTGTGGAGCACGAGCTTTTAGTTTTAATAAATTACTAGATGTAGATTTTCCTGTGGGGTGAGTGAAGGAGGAGGATTATGGAAACACCACATTTACCTGGAATTACACCTTTACCTTAAGACGAGGAGGAGTTTTTTGGAGTTTGGTTCATATTCTGTGTTTGGTTTGTGCAGTTTCTTCTGTTCCCGGTGAGAAAACTTTAAACCCAGAGGTAAAACGTGATGGTGCGTTTGTTCGTATCAAGCGTAAACTCATCGTAGGAGGATCTGGAGACACAAACCAACAGACTTTATATCATATTTTTGAGCCGAAACTTGTTCCTAAATTCAAAAGGACCAGGATTTCCACTTAACCGAAAGTGCTACGACAAAGAGAGTCGATGTTTCACTGATATTTTTAGTGGTCATGCTCTAAAAATAACCCACAATCTGCGAAATCCGTGAAGTATCAGGTTTATTTTTACATTATTCTCTCTGTTTCTTGTCTGTAAAACCTCTCACCACACACTTTATACACTTTTCTCACACAGGCTTTAACATTTTCTCACATTTCTCTCTTGTTGAAACACAAAGTTCAAACCTTCGTCGGTGCCTTTGTCGGTGCAGAACGTTTCATCGACATTGTGGGTTTTGTCGGGGAGAAAACTTGCAAACATACAGCACTTCAGAGTCACACTGATCCAACATTTATGTAAATTTGTCTGACACATTCTGTACTGTACAGGAGACACGGAGGAGACTGATGGACAATGGTCTACAGTCCCTCAGCCAATCAGGACGTGAAGCGTTTAGACCTGATGGAGACGTTGGTTCTGGTTTTGTTTAGTCCAGGTTATTCTGACGTGGAGCCTCCATCTTTCCTCTGATAGTCCTGGTTTAGTCCTGGTTTAGTCCTGGTTTAGTCCTGGTTTAGTCCTGGTTTTGTCCTGGTTCAGGAGTATCAAAAGTATCAAAAGTCCATGATTCTATTATTCCACACACAGAGTTTAATTGTGTAAAATGTCGAGTTATTGTTTAGTTTCAGTTTTAAAATGTTTCAAACTTTTCACACACTTGAGCTGCAGACAGGTCAGATCTGTGGAGAGGCTGCGCTGCTCATGTTTTTACAGCATCATTTTAACAATAAAACACTTATTAAAAAAAGATTTACATGTTTAACGTCACACGGTGGAACTTTCACTTCTTCAACGAAACGAGGAAACGTCTCAAACCCAAACCGTGAGTGAAACATTCTGCAGAAAGTCGTGAGTTTTCTCGTGATCCGAGTCGTGGAGATTCTCAGAGTGACTCTCGTGGAGGTTTTATGATGGAGCTCTGTATTATCTCGTCTGACTCGGTTTATGGCCCTTTTCGCCGCCGCCGCAGCTTTACATCTGTTACAGTTTCACAGACTGATTCTGTTTCAGTCCTGATCTCTCCATTTCCCAGAGACACGGCGAGAGCCGGAGCTGCAAATTATTCAGGAAGTAATTATGCATCAGGAGAGTTATATCTGAGACTCACTTAGACTCGGAGGAACGTGAAGCACTTTGTCACATGACGAGGGCTCGATTCTGCTCCTGCGTCGGGTCGAACTGGACGTGGGTTTGGGCCGGATGTCGTGAGGTTCATTTTATCTCATGTTTCTCAAAGCATTATGGGAAATGGCCAGATTTTATACAGCGATTATCCAGCTTCAGGTCCCTGAAAGAGAAAAAACTCACATTTATACAGAGAACAAGGAACGTGTGACTCAGAAGAAGAAAGACCTGGTTTAGTCCAGGTTTAGTCCTGGTTTAGTCCTGGTTTAGTCCTGGTTTAGTCCCGGTTTAGTCCTGGTTTAGGCCACTGGATCAGAGGATCAGACTCTCTACCAGTGACGTTTATGTTATATTGTTGTTCACATGTTTTGAGTGGATCGTTGCACATCAGAAACTTCCTGTTTTCACTGCCCCCTGTCTTCACCTTGTTGTTACTGCAACTCAAAATCCAGACATTAAGAGATAATCCGTGTATCCATGTAGGTCTGGAGGTATGAGGAACACTGTGATTGGTCTAACAGGTCTCCACGCTTCAAACTCCGCCCCTGCAGCCAGGCGTTTGTGGTCAGTAACACCTCCGTGCCACTGGGGGCAGCACAGGACTAAACCAGGAGGTAATTCGACTTTCACTGTTACAAACTCTTCGTGCAGATCGGTCGTGTTTAAACCGTTTTGTGGGACGCCTCGTGGCTCCTTAGCGCTGGTTAGGAGCTAGGAAAGGAAGCATACAGGCTCCTTTTTCCTCACTGTGGACGATTCGAGCCGACGGGGACACATCCGGTTTTGTCTCAAGGAGCGAGGAGCTGTACGTCATATTTTGTCATAATTTTTAGCTTTGACTATATTTTTTTGGCTTGATTCTTGTTCAAATAAATCTCGAGTTCCGATATTGTCTCTTCAGCTTTGATCGTGTCTGAGTATCGATTCCTCTGACGGCCCAGCGCTCGCTCACACAGTTTAATTACGCCGGAAACACGAGCTTGATGATAATTAGGTGAGTAACGACGACGGGGGTTTGGGGAAAAGAAACAGGACACGGCTCATGGCTCCGGTTTATTGAGAAGTGAGGAAAATCCCGGCTGCGCTCAGGGAAAGTTTGTTTTGTTCAAGGTTTCGGTGTCCAAACACGGCCCACCTGCTCCCGGCCCGCGTGAGCCGTTTGGATTTGCTCACCTAAAGCCGGCCCGCTCCTCCGTCCGACGTCCAGCTGGGCCGCTAATGTCGACACGGCTCGTAATTAGATTATAAAGCAATTAGAGCGACTTCCTCGAGTGATGTCAGCGGAGTTATGTGAACCGGAGGAGACTTAAAACACAAATGAGTGAGGGGCCCGTAGTTTATTGAACGGACCACGGCAGAAACACGAGCGACGCAGCCGAGCAATAGACAGTGTAATTAGCGCAGGGCGTCCAGGGCAAACGCGCTGTCTGTTCACAAAGATTCACTTTTATGTCATGTTCCTAAAGAAATGAGGAATTATTCAAACTCTTAAAAGACTTTTGTGCTTCCAGAGACTTTATAAAGTGACAGAGTGAGTCTCCCACAGCAGTCACCCAGAGCAGGTTTACAGTATCATAGCAACCAAAGAGCCAATCAGGAGCCAGGCTGTTGAAGGAAGCAGGGAGCGGGCGCTTAGCAACGCTGTCAATCAAACCTGTTGCTAAGGCTAACAGAAGGACCTGATGTGTCTGTTATTAATGTTCATATGTTGATTTACAGACACAGACGTGAAATAAAAACCCCAGGATCATGTAGAGGGTTAATACGAACATTTAAGACCAACATGAGTCTGACAGCAGCAGGTGCAGACAGAGGGGGCGCTGTTTTTAAAAACACAAAAAATAGCCAAAAAATAAATAAATAAAATAACAACAAAAAAAGAAACAACAAGAAAACCCCACTCAAAATAACAAAAAAAGTAAATAAAATAAACTTAAGATAACAAAAAATAAAATCAATCAATCAACTCAAAATAACTTTAAAAAAAAAAAAATAATAATAATAATAATAATAATAATAATAATAATAATAGTAATAATAATAATAATAATAATAAACTTTAAAAAAATACAACAAACAAAACAAAAACAATAACCTCAAAAAAAAAAAAAAAAAAAAAAAAAAAAAAAAAGGATCATGTAGAGGGTTAATCTGAACATTTAAGACCAAAATGAGTCTAACAGCAGCAGGGACAGAGAGAGGGACAGTTTTTCAATAGAAAGTAGTAATTGGAGCCAGAGTCGATGGAGCAGGAAGTGCAGCATGAGCACTTCCTGTTTGAAACGTTGCGGCTAACAGATTAGCTCTGTCCATTTACTTAAAAGTCTATGTGAGCGCGATAGGTTTTTTCATATTGGAACAAACACATCAGGTCCTTCTTTCCCCGAGGTCTCTCCCGTTAGCGTTAGCAACAGGTTTGATTGACGCCGTTGCTAAGCGCCGTATCCCTGCTAAACCAGCGGTGTGATGATTCTCTCTGTCTCTAAACCTGCTCTGGCCTCGATGAGCTTCACGTGGGGCTCAAGCTGTGGCGGCATCTCACTCACTGACTCCACGTCTTTTACAGTCCACGGTTTAGTCTTTGATGAAGTTTTCTGAACGGCCTTTTGCAGCGTCTGTCTCACACTGACATTTGGAGTTTCGTTCCTTTGACAGTCGTAATAAAACAGCCATATTCCTCGTCCGTTCACTTCCGCTGTTTACCCAAAGCGATGGCGGTGTCTTTATTTTGCTCATAAATCCTGATGTCAGCGTTTGACTGGTAGATTGAGCAGACAAAACGGCCTGTACTCTGAGCCGAGAGGAGTTTGTTCCAGCACATTACCCTCTGCAGTGAGAAGTGTGTCCCGTCCCAGAGCGAGGACAGGGAGGGTCTGTCCCGCCCACGAGGCTCCGTCAGCGTCCGGCTCCATCACGGGGCTGAGACGAGCTCCTCGGGGTAAAACGCGACTGAATTAGCAGCGTTTACACTGTCAAATATGTCCAAAAATACAAGGAAAAAAAACCCAAATCAGACGTGTTCTTCAAACTGTTCAGATGTTTCTCCAGGTTCGAGTCGTTTCTTCTCACTGATTCAGGTTTGAGTTTAATCTTTAATCCACTATTTTCAAGACGCCATTTTGTCCATCTGCCCCAGTTTAACCTCCACTGTGCCACGCCCACTCTCGTCTCCTCTCTCGTCTCCTCTCTCGTCTCCTCTCTCGTCTCCTCTCTCGTCTCCTCTCTCGTCTCCTCTCTTGTCGGATTCTCTTGTCTCCTCACTCGTCTCCTCGTTCTCGTCTCCTCTCTCCTCTCTTTTCTCTCGTCTCCTCTCCTCCTCATGTCTCCTCGTTCTCGTCTCCTCTCTCAGTCTCCTTGTTCTCGTTCTCCTCTCTCGTCTCCTCTCTCGTCTCCTCGTTCTCGTCTCCTCTCTCCTCTCTCTCTCGTCTCCTCTCTCCTCTCTTTTCTCGTCTCCTCTCTCCTCTCATGTCTCCTCGTTCTCGTTCTCCTCTCTCCTCTCTCCTCTCTTTTCTCGTCTCCTCTCTCCTCTCATGTCTCCTCGTTCTCGTCTCCTCTCTCTCGTCTCCTTGTTCGTCTCCCCTCTCTCTTCTCCTCTCTCGTCTCTCGTTCTCTTCTCGTCTCCTCTCTCCTCTCTCGTCTCCTCTCTCCTCTCCTCTCTCGTCTCCTCTCTCTCTCTCCTCTCTCGTCTCCTCTCTCTTCTCTCTCTCTCTCGTCTCCTCTCTCTCTCTCTCTTCCCTCGTCTCTCCTCTCTCGTCTCCTCTCTCGTCTCCTCTCTCGTCTCTCTCTCTCTCTCCTCTCTCTCTCTTCTCTCGTCTTCTCTCTCATCTGTCTCGTCTCTCGTCTCCTCTCTCTCTCTCGTCTCCTCTTTCTCGTCTCCTCTCTTGTCTCCTCTCTCCTCTCCTCTCTTTTCTCGTCTCCTCTCTCGTCTCTTTTGCTTGACCAATTTTCTGCTCATTGCTGCCCCCTAATGTCCCTCCACGTTAAAGCAGGTTCTTTTATTTCCTCTATTATCCTTGACTTCTCGTTCTCGCTTCTCGTTTTGCTCACTCTGAAATCGAATTCTTTAGAAAGTTACGTTTGGTAATATCCATCTTTCCAGTAAAAACCTGGAGATGCGACACCGGTGAGAGTCGAACCAAAGGCGATGGAAGAAACTGGAAATAAAACTGTCACGTCGAGGAGATGAGGAGAGCAAACACGTTAAAATGTTTGGAGTTTTAAAGCGGCCGATGTGTGAGAGCGTGGGCTTGTTGTGCCCTCAGGAAAAGCCCGTCGTTTGCTCACAGCGGGCTCGACGTTCAGCCCGTGGTGGTGGCTGGTGCTGGGCTCAAATGTTCGGAAATAGACCAGCGAGCATCAAAAAGAAAGTTGGAGCTTTGAAAACTTTGGGAGAGATAAATCAGACGTCTGGGAGCGCCGCAGACTCGCGGAGCTGGAGTGATTTTGCAGAGTTCCTCGGTCAAAGCTGAAGCTGACACTTAAAATGGACACTGTCAATGTGTCTGAGACTGGTTTTATTTAAGTCTTATCTCCCAGCGGAGCGGCGGTGGCTCAGTCGGTAGAGCGTTCGCCCTCTGATCTGAAGACTGGTGGTTTGAATCCCACTTTCTTTTCTTCAAGTGCTAAACAAACTCGTGAATGAGACGTCGTCCACAGTGTAAAGACCTCGAGTGTCATAGCAACCAAAGAGCCAATCAGGACAGAGGCTGTTAAAGGTCACGCCCCTTCAGTCCACACCACTGGTTTAACAGGGAGCAGGCGCTTAGCAACGCTGTCAATCAAGCCTGTTGCTAACGCTAACAGGAGCGACGTCGGGGAAAGAAGGACCTGATGTGTCTGTTATTAATGTTCATATGTTGATTTACAGACACAATAGTTTATCTCTGTCTCTCTGTTTCTCTCTCTGTCTGTTTCTCTCTGTCTTTCTCTCTCCGTTTCTCTCTCTGTCTCCATCTCTTTCCTCTCTTTCTCTCTCTCTCTCTTTCTCTCTCTCCGTCTCTCTCTCTCTCCATTTCTGTTTCTCCCTCTGTCTCTCTCTCTGTCTCTCTCTCTCTCTTTCTCTCTCTATGTCTCTCTCTCTCTCCCTTGCTCTCTCTCTCTGTCTTTCTGTCTCTCCATCTCTCTATCTCTCTCTCTGTCTCTCTGTCTCTCTGTCTATGTCTCTCTCTGTCTCATTCTCTTGCTACGTCTCTCTCTCTTTGTCACTCTCTCTGTCTCTCTCCGTCTCTCTCTCTGTCTTTCTGTCTGGTCTCTCTCTGTCTGTTTCTCTCGCTAGCTCTCTCCATCTCTCTCTCGGTGTCTCTCTCGCTGTCTCTCTGTGTCTGTCTCTCTCTCTCCGTCTCCCTCTTCCTGTCTCTCTCTGTCATTCTGTCTCTCCATCTGTCTCTCTCTCTCTCTCTGTCTTTCCGTCTCTCTGTCTCTCTCTCTCTCGCTGTCTCTCTCTTTCTTTTTGTCTCTATGTCTCTCTCTCTGTCTGTCTTCCTGTCTCTCCGTCTCTCTCCGTCTCTCTCCGTCTCTCTCTCTCTCTCTGTCTCTCCGTTTTTCAATGTAAACTGAACTGAAGCCAGAGTCGATGGAGCCGGAAGTGCGAGATGATCATCAAATTTGTTATTACTCAAATTTGCCGTAAAAAATACTGATTATCGAAGGCCCGAGGACCAATAAAAAGTGGTCTGAGTGCCACATTTGGCCCTTGAGCCGTAGTTTGGACACCCCTGGTCTGCGAGTGAAAACATTTTGAGTGAATAATTGTCGGAGCAGAGGTTGTTATTTTAGCTTCTCCAGTAGCATTTGTTCGTTTTATTTGTGGTGGAAGCGGCACAAATGGGATCGTTCCAGTCACAGAAACGCTCGAGTTCGTGGAGGAGAATGTTTGCAGAAGCCGGGATTCCCAACGTTTTTTTCATCCATGTTAAATATTTTTGTTTCCTCCGTCGGAGCGAACTGTGGCTCACGTCTGCGGAAAGAATCGGGATTTTCAGATTCTCAGGTAATTAGATGAGCGGCGGTCTGTTATTCAAACCTTCTGCGCTGGTCAGATATCGACCGTTGGACACTGGAGTTGGTGCGAAACGAAGTCGGCAGGTAAACCGCTCGAAATGTGGACGGAATTCACCCCGTGTCGAGGGTAAATGAGGTTTAATTTTAACTTTTAAAGAGGAAAAATCGATCAAACTGAGCTTTCGTCACTGCTCCATGTCAAAAACATGTCTGAAAAGGTTTAAACACCATCCCTGAATGTTTGAGTAATCTAGCGATCTCTCCGGGCCAAACCTTCTTGACGATTGGCCTCATGATTCAGTACGAGGCCCCGCCCACAAGCCGACATCATCCATGCTCCCACGTGACAATTCTCTAAAAATATAAAAAAACATGATACAAAACTGTACAACGACTTCACAAACCTGATGTGATGTGCAGAATGAGATAGGAGTAAATACCTCCTCTTTAATACCCCACAGAAGTAAATACCTCCTCTTTAATACCCCACAGAAGTAAATACCTCCTCTTTAATACCCCACAGAAGTAAATACCTCCTCTTTAATACCCCATAGGAGTAAATACCTCCTCTTTAATACCCCACAGAAGTAAATACCTCCTCTTTAATACCCCACAGAAGTAATACCTCCTCTTTAATACTCTAAAGAAGTAAATACCTCCTCTTTAATACCCCACAGAAGTAAATACCTCCTCTTTAATACCCCACAGAAGTAAATACCTCCTCTTTAATACCCCACAGAAGTAATACCTCCTCTTTAATACTCTAAAGAAGTAAATACCTCCTCTTTAATACCTCACAGAAGTAAATACCTCCTCTTTAATACCACATAGAAGTAAATACCTCCTCTTTAATACCCCATAGAAGTAAATACCTCCTCTTTAATACCCCACAGAAGTAAATACCTCCTCTTTAATACCCCACAGAAGTAAATACCTCCTCTTTAATACCCCACAGAAGTAAATACCTCCTCTTTAATACCCCACAGAAGTAAATACCTCCTCTTTAATACCCCATAGAAGTAAATACCTCCTCTTTAATACCTCATAGAAGTAAATACCTCCTCTTTAATACCTCACCCCGCAGAAGTAAATACCTCCTCTTTAATACCCCACAGAAGTAAATACCTCCTCTTTAATACCCCACAGAAGTAAATACCCCCTCTTTAATACCCCACAGAAGTAAATACCTCTCTTTTAATACCCCATAGAAGTAAATACCTCCTCTTTAATACCCCACAAAAGTAAATACCTCCTCTTTAATACCCCACAGAAGTAAATACCTCCTCTTTAATACCCCACAGAAGTAAATACCTCCTCTTTAATACCCCACAGAAGTAAATACCTCCTCTTTAATACCCCATAGAAGTAAATACCTCCTCTTTAATACCCCACAGAAGTAAATACCTCCTCTTTAATACCCCATAAAAGTAAATACCTCCTCTTTAATACCCCACAAAGTAAATACCTCCTCTTTAATACCCCACAGAAGTAAATACCTCCTCTTTAATACCCCATAGAAGTAAATACCTCCTCTTTAATACCCCACAAAAGTAAATACCCCCTCTTTAATACCCCACAGAAGTAAATACCTCCTCTTTAATACCCCATAGAAGTAAATACCTCCTCTTTAATACCCCACAAAAGTAAATACCTCCTCTTTAATACCCACAGAAGTAAATACTTCCTCTTTAATACCCACAGAAGTAAATACCTCCTCTTTAATACCCCATAGAAGTAAATACCTCCTCTTTAATACCACATAGAAGTAAATACCTCCTCTTTAATACCCTTCGGAGTAAATACCTCCTCTTTAATACCCGCAGAAGTAAATACCTCCTCTTTAATACCCCACAGGAGTGAATACCTCCTCTTTAATACTCCATAGGAGTAAATACTGCCTCTTTAAGTGTCTTGTTTTGAAGGTTTGGTGTGTGTAAAGTAGCACAAACATTAGTAGCGTGTATTGACTAACCCACATTCGCCGCACGTGTTGGACTTACATTATAAGTTTGGCACAGTTTGGCTAACGAGACCAGGCTAATTCAATAGCGCTTTACACATGACCGTTAAATGGGTCAAATTGGCCGCCAGCGTCCGCCCCCCCGATGCGTATCTCCACTGCGATCAATACGACTCACCCATCCATCGACTTTCAATTAGGTTTTCCCAGAATCCTCCAGCTCCCCACCGGCCTGCACCAGTCACACTTTACAGGGTTTAACAAAGGTAACGGGGCCGCGGCGGTGCATGGATCACAGCCCCAACAACCAAAGGCTCTAGTTCCCACAGTGTCCACGACGTCCAGTGACAAAGCCCTAAATCTGCCTGGTTCTTCAGAGTCACTGCTCCTGCTGGATCCTCCATCTCCAGCGGCGTCGTTAGCGTTAGCATTATGCAGGGACCAGCTTTGTTGAATTATTTAAATTTGGTGCAAGGAATTTAAAAGTTCTAGTCAAAATTCTTTCAAAGGTCAAGTTTAAGAGAAGGAGGGAAACACTTTATAATGACTATAGTCGGAGTAAAGCAGGAGCAAAGGCTTGATTCAGGTTAGGAACTACTTTATTAATCATCTAACTAGTGATGGGACGATACACGATTAATATAGTGATAAAAAAGGTCTGCAATTAATCGTTTGTGGCATTTTTTAATAATCGTGATCATCGCACACTTTTATAATCACCTTTACGGCTCCAGACTGACTCATGTTTCCGGTTTCAATATGTTTAGATGTTTTAGTTCTGGTGTTTGTCCACAAGGGGGCCCTCTATCATAGCGCTGAAACACGTTAGCTTCTGTGTCTGGACGGTTCTCCGCCACCGTTTATATCGTCCACTCAAGAAGCTGAAGTCTGATGTGTGGAATTATTAAAAAAACACGACCAACAAGATGAGCCTCGATCTGCAAAGTCTGACGAGAAAAAGTTGCAGAGGGAAAAACACGAGAAACGAACATTTACGAGACAAACATCCCTCGAGAAATATCCCTCGTAACACACCATATGAAATAAAATAGCTTAGAGATAGCTTGCTATCGCTAGGTTAGCGCTGACTGAATAGCATGTTGCAACATATCCTTTAACATGTCCTGGATCGTATTCTTCATCGTATCCATGAAGAACAGACACATCAGGTCGTTCTTTCCCCGACGTCGCTCCTGTAGCAACAGGTTTGAAAGTAACAGTATCTGAATATCA
This sequence comes from Periophthalmus modestus, assembly GCA_019594935.1. NCBI lineage: Eukaryota > Metazoa > Chordata > Actinopteri > Gobiiformes > Gobiidae > Periophthalmus > Periophthalmus modestus. Next base: position 40,467 of record JAIEZT010000059.1, read on the forward strand.
CCAAATGAAAGAGTAAATGTAACAGATTAGAGGTCTAATCCAGGTCTAAACCGGGTCTAAACCGGGACTAAACCAGGTCTAAACCAGGTCTAAACCAGGTCTAAACCTGGACTAAACCAGGTCTAAACCGGGTCTAAACCAGGTCTAAACCGGGTCTAAACCGGGTCTAAACCAGGTCTAAACCAGGTCTAAACCGGGTCTAAACCAGGTCTAAACCAGGACTAAACCAGGACTAAACCGGGTCTAAACTGGGACTAAACCAGGTCTAAACCGGGACTAAACCAGGTCTAAACCAGGTCTAAACCGGGTCTAAACCGGGTCTAAACCGGGACTAAACCAGGACTAAACCAGAACTAAACCTGGACTAAACCTGGACTAAGCCAGGACTAAACCAGGACTAAACCAGGACTAAACCTGGATTAAACCTGGACTAAATCGGGTCTAAACCTGGACTAAACCGGGACTAAACCTGGACTAAACCGGGACTAAACCGGGACTAAACCGGGACTAAATCAACATATGAACATTAATAACAGACACATCAGGTCCTTCTTTCCTCGACGTCGCTCCTGTAGCGTTAGCAACAGGTTTGATTGACAGCATCGCTAAGCGCTCGCTCCCTGTTAAACCAGTGATGTGGACTGAAGGGGCGTGACCTTCAACATCCTCGCTCCTGGTTGGCTGTTCGTTGCTATGATACTCGTGGTCAGAATTACAAATACAGAACTTGGCTCCAAATTCGCTGCTGTAACTTCTCTCACCTCCAGTTCATTTGTTTCCCCCCATATAAATATCTTCTGTGTAGTTTCTATGATTTACAGATGAGATGAATAAAAAACTGAACATTTTTAATAAAGTAAATGATTAACAAATGTTGGCTGTGTCCCACGTTCCACTGTCCCTGGTCAGGTCCTCGTCCTGACCCACTGTCTGGACCGAGCGTCGTCCTCGCTGAACCGACTCCATCTGCTCCACGAGTTCACGAGAAAAGCCCTCGTCACAAAACAGCTCCATCGCCTTCGGAAAATATTGTGAGATCCCGTTGGCGGCGCGGACTCCGGGGTCAGTTTGTACCACGCACACAAACACGGGAGCCGAGAGGGAGCCGAGAGGGGGCCGAGAGGGGTCAGCGGGGACCGATTCCCATTCACTCGACTCTTTGTACTCGGCCAAAAACGAGAGCGGCCCAAACCACAACAAAACTGTACAAATATTAGTTCGCTCCAGAGACACAATCAGAGCGTTTCCCCAAAGTCACGTTATGTAGGTCATCAGGAAATGCTCCACCTAAAGGCCGGGGGTGGAGGCGCGGCGGGGCAGAGCTTCAACATCGGGCTGGAGGATGATTATGTTGAGAAATAACAAGAGTAAAACGAGTGTCTTCATTTAATAAATCAAAAGGATGAAGAGACGCGGCCGAGGGAAAGTCTGAGCGCGACAAACGTGTTTTTTCTTTGTGAAAAATGTAAAAAGTAGAAAAAATAAACACGAAACATCAAATATATGAAGTGAAATATATGGAATTATTATTGTATTTGATGTGATCTGTGTGGAAATCTAGTGTTTTTCCACCGTCAAGTCGCTCAAAGCTTTTTAAATCAATTAACCACTGACACGTTTGCCCAAGGACACAACAACAGCCTTCATCTGAGGGAGCTGGAACCGCAGAACTAAACCGGGACTAAACCGGGACTAAACCAGGACTAAACCGGGACTACTAAACCAGACTAAACCCGGACTAAACCCGGACTAAACCCAGACTAAACTGGGACTAAACCTGGACTAAACCTGGACTAAACCTGGACTAAACCTGGACTAAACCTGGACAAAACTGGGATTAAACCGGGACTAAACCTGGACTAAACCTGGACTAAACCTGGACTAAACCTGGACTAAACTGGGACAAAAACTGGGACTAAACCGGGACTAAACCTGGACTAAACCGGGACTAAACCTGGACTAAACCTGGACTAAACCGGGACAAAAACTGGGACTAAACCGGGACTAAACCTGGACTAAACCGGGACTAAACCGGGACTAAACCGGGACTAAACCGGGACAAAACCGGGACTAAACCGGGACAAAACCAGTATTAAACCGGGACTAAACCTGGACTAAACCTGGACTAAACCGGGACTAAACCGGGACGGGACTAACCGGGAAAACCAGTATTAAACCGGGACTAAACCGGGACAAAACCAGTATTAAACCGGGACTAAACCGGGTCTAAACCGGGACTAAACCGGGACTAAACCGGGACTAAACCGGGACTAAACCGAACACGCCCAAAGACACAACATCCTTCATCTGTCGGAGCTGGAATCACAAAACCAACTTATGCATCAGTGGATTTTTTCGCTCGACCAATGATGTTTATGTCGAGAGCAGGATTTGAACCTCTAACCTTTAGGTCACTGGTCAAACGCTCTACCAACTGAGCCACTGTACATATGTATAGCAAAAAAACAACCAAAAAACAACCAAACAAAAAAAAAACATTGAGAGTCTGTGTCAAAACTTTTTTTCTGCTCCTGCCCATGTTTTAACGCTAAAAAAAGGATGTAAATTATTGAAAACATTTCTGTCAAAATATATTCTGAAATAAACACATTTTAAAAACGATATCACACACATCCGCCCGACGTCGAGAACGGACTGAACTGAAGCGACTTACAGTAAAGCAACACTACGGAACTTTCTGGCACGTCGCCTGCAAACGTCCATGAAAACTGGACCTTGAGCCCAAACCTCGTCAAAGTCCGACCTCGTCAGATCTCAGACGCGACGCAGGGCTGGGTTTGGTTCGGACTCGGACGTGAGACTGCAGGGAAAACCAGGAGCCACAGGGGGCGCTACAGGCACAAACTGTCATTGTGTCCATGGGCAAAACGCTTCACCCACGTTGTGTAGTTTGAACGTGGTGTGGACCTGCTCGTTACTGTGGGGCGGAGGGTTTAATTTTGCAGATTCTGTCTTGTTAAATAGAGAGTTAAAGCAATACTACGGAACATTCTCCATAGATTCATTAGATTTATGTCGCACTGTGGAATATTTTAGCCAAAGAAACGACATTTCCATGGAAACAAGGCGGAGTTTCTTGTCCAGGCCAAGTAAGAATCAGTTTGTGGTGATGGAAAAAGCTAAAAATCAAGTATTTTTCCTTCTTAAATCGTCTCAATCGATCTTTTTCAGTGATAATATTATGACCCGAGTTCGGTTATGGACGACCCAAAGCTCCCACCGACTTTCTCAATAACAAATGGTTTGGATCTCGTGTCGAAATCCTTCATTTTTTACGTATAAGGCAATTCCTGCAAAACCGAAGTTTAATTAATGAGGTGCCTGTGAAATCAAAAGATAAAAACGTCGACAGAAATGAACGAAACCACATGGAGCTCACCCATGTTGGGATGTTTCTCCGATGGTTCGGTATCATGAAGATATTATCCCCGAACATCTCAGGAGGCTTCATACAAACCCCGTCTGCACACGCCAAAGCTGTTCCATCATCGTTAGTCCGATCGCTGCTCCTGTCCAAGCGTTCTCCCGCAATCCCCCGATGGGACGCTGGGAGTTTTCGTGAAAAAGCTAAAGTTTGCTGAGAAAAACAGAAGTAAAACAAGGAACCTGCTCGGGAACATATTACATGATGGTCGTGCGGGTGGCCTGAGAGCTGATGGCGTCCGCTTCGTGTGCCAGACGCGAGAAGGAGCTGGACGACGTTATGTGAATGTGTCTGGACAGAGGAGGGAGTGGGACGTCCCGACGCGCAGGTTCACTCTGGTCCACATTTATAAAAAGGTTGGACTTCGAGCCAGACAAGCAGCAGCGTGAAAGCCAAGACTCGCTGAGAAGAACGAGCGACCACGACTGAAGGAGGCGGCGGTGTTCTTAGACAAACCACATCAAAACTGGACCAGAGCAGGACGAGAATAAGACCAAACCAGGACCAGAGCAGGACCAAACCAGGACTAGAGCAGGACTAAACCAGGACAGGACCAAACCAAGTCCACACCAGGACTAAACCAGAACCAGAACAGGACCAAACCAGGACAAGACCAAACCAAATCCACACCAGGACTAAACCAGGACGAGAATAAGACCAAACCAGGTCCACACCAGGACCAAACCAGGACAGGACCAAACCAGGACTAGAACAGGACCAAACCAGGACGAGAATAAGACCAAACCAAGTCCAAACCAGGCTAAACCAGGACTAGAACAGGACCAAACCAGGACGAGAATAAGACCAAACCAAGTCTACGTCAGGACTAAACTGGGTCAGTCTTGGTTTAATCTTGTTCTAGTCCTGGTCTAGTCGAGGTTCATAACCAAAGTTCACATTAGGACTAAAGTTGAGGTTTATTACCAAACAGCGTCTACAGCAGGACGAAGAGGGTCAATCTCTGGAAATAAACCTCAACTAGACCAGGACTAAACCAGGACTAAACCAGGACTAGACCAGGACTAAACCAGGACCAAACCAAGTCCACATCAGGACTAAACCGGGTCTAAGCCTAAACTGTTGAAACCTTCACATTTTCTTTAGTCGTCGTGTCGTTTTGTCTTTAGGCGAAACTTGAGCCACTTTCACATGTTTTGAGTTTGTTCAAAGTGAAACTCAGACCTTTGTTCATTTTGAGAAATAAACGTGTTCTTCTGGTCGTTCGACAGCTGCTCGAGTGTATCTGGCTCTAGTGGACGACCGTGGCTCAGTTGGTAGAGCGTTTGCCCACTGATCTGAAGCTCAGCAGTTTGAATCCCGCTGTCGACGTGAACATCAGGCAGTAGATACAACACCAAACCAGGGCCGCGTCAGACTTTAAGCCGACTGAGCAGCTGCTTAGGGCCCCGAGTCCAGCAGGGGGCCCCCAAGAGCCCATACATTTATACTGAAGGACACATCTGCTGTCAGGGGCCCCAGGGACAAATTCAGCGTAGGGCCCCTGAAAGCTGGAGCCGAGAGCCGGAGGAGCCGAGAGCCGGAGGAGCCGAGAGCCGGAGGAGCCGAGAGCCGGAGGAGCCGAGAGCCGGAGGAGCCGAGAGCCGGAGGAGCCGAGAGCCGGAGGAGCCGAGAGTCGGAGGAGCCGAGAGTCGGAGGAGCCGGGAGTCGGAGGAGCCGGGAGCCGGAGGAGCCGAGAGCCGGAGGAGCCGAGAGCCGGAGGAGCTCACACAGCAGCTGGAGGAGGAGAAACTCTCAGACTGTGACTCTACAGAGGGGTTAGCTTTAGCTTTAGCGTTAGCATTAGCAGATTTAGGGGATTTTTCGTTCGTTCGTTTGTTCTTTGACGTTACATTGACTTGGACGGGTGGAGCATGAGGAGACGTGGGTTTAGTTTCAAGCATCGTTTGTTGTTTGTTAGCAACACAATTTATAATGTCACGGTTGGATTTTTGAGTTTTTTTGGGTTTTTTTGCACCATCTGTTTCTGTCGATGTGACGAAACTTTTGGATGTTGAGGATTTTCAGAAAAGTTCAAGTAAAGGCGACTGTAGATGTAAATGGACAGAGCTAACTGTATCAGGATCATGATTCTGGGATTTTTGTTCCTCGCTAAAATGCTAAAACGATACTAGATTTATACTTCAGTCTCATTATTTTATTTGTTTAAAGGTTCTATATGACACAAAACTGACTCTTGTAGCTTAAAGTCGTGTTCTAAAGCTGTTTTCTCCTCAAAAACAGACCTGGAGTCGTCTTTTGTTTCATTTATTATTCGTCTGTAACATCTCCAAAGCTCAAAATGCTCTGTTCCACCTTGTGATGTCATCAAGTGGTCATTTTCAAGTTGTTAGCTGCTTTTACCTTTAGCTCAGCGGAGATTTGAGAGGATTTCCAGAGTCTGAAATGATCCAAATGATTCTAGAAATGAAGGTGTGTGGAGTTTAAAAACACAGTGGAGCACTTCCTGTATCGCCACATGATGACATCACAAGGTGGAACAGAGTGTTTTCAGTTTGAGAGAAGAACTCAGCCTCAATCTGCAGGTTTGTTTGTGACGAGGAAACATTAAAACCCAGACCAGAAAACGTTGTATTTTTGTTAAAGTTAAAATAATAATAATAAAATAAATTGTGACAAAGTCGAATCGATGATGTTTCGCACCATCACCTGATCGATGAGCGGTCGCCGTGGTGACAGCTGAGGCTCGTGTCGGGCGAACGTCACGACTCCGAGAGCCGCCACCAGGGGGGAGGAGCCTAAACAGTGGGAGGTAGCTCGCTAGCTCATTAGCTCATTGGCTCATTAGCGCCTCACACAGGTACGACTGGGACTTATAAATAATTAGCACTGAGGCCCTGTAGGGGGCGCAGCTGCCGCCGACTCAAACGTTCAACAACAACAGCGAGATCTGAGCCGGTTCAACAAACGAGACGAGACGACGGCGACGGAGAGAGGAAGAGAAAGAGAGAAAGAGACAAAATGGAGGAGAGAAAAAGTGAAAGAGAGGGTAGACAAAAAGAGAGGAGAGAGAGAAGAGACAGAAAGGAGAGAGAGAGAGAAGAGAGGGACAAGAGAGAGAAGAGACAGAAAGAAGAGAGAGGACAGGGAGGAGAGAAAAAGAGAGGAAAGGGAGGAGAGAGAGACAGAGAGAGAGGAGGGGGGCGAGAGAGAAAGAGAGAAGAGGGAGGAGCGAGAGACTGAGGAGAGGGAGAGAGAAAGAGAGGAGAGAGAAGAGACAGAAAGGAGAGAGGAGAGGGAGAAGAGAGAGACCGAGGAGAGGGAGAGAGAGAAGGAGGGGAGAGAAAAGAGACAGAAAGTAGAGAGAGTGAGGAGAGGGAGGAGAGAAAAAGAGAGACCGAGGAGAGGGAGCAGAGAAAGAGAGGAGAGAGAGAAGAAACAGAAAGGAGAGAGAGACGAGATTGGGAGAGAAAAAGAGAGGAGAGGGAGGAGTGAGAAAATGAGAGAGAGGAGGAGGGGGAGAGAGAGAGAGGGGAAAGAACCAGAGAGGGAGGAGAGAAAAAGTGAGAGAGGAGACAGAAAGAAGCGAAAGAGGAGAGGGAGAGAAAGAGAGGAGAGGGAGGAGAGGGAGGAGGTAAATAAGAGAGGGAGCAGGGGAAGAGAGAGAAAGGAGAGGATCTGAGCCTCAACCAATGACGTTAATGCAGAGAGCGGGATTCGAACCGCCAACCTTCAGCTCAGTGACAAACGCTCGACCGACTGAGCCACAGTCGCACAATCTACAGTTTATAAAGAGAGAAAAACACAAAAAACCCTGTGTCTGTGAGTGAAAGTGTCATTTTTCCTTCTCTCGACGTAAAAAGTTGTATTTTTACAATATTAATGCAGGTACTAGTCACATTTTTGAAGTATTCTCCCTGCACTGCTTGAGTATGTGTACTTTTGTGTACTTTTGTGTACTTTTGTGTACTTTTTGTGTACAGTTGGACCGTCTCTACCTTCCAGCGAACACACCCACAGTCATTACGCTTCCATTAGCTCTGACTAACGCAGCTGCTCCGAACATTAGCGCGCCGAGATGCTAATGTTAGCTCGATGATCACCATTATGTGTTCCTGATGTCGGCGCGTCGCACACACAAAAACACAAACACACAAACACACAAAAAGCAGCAAAACTCATTCTCCCCACAGAGAAACAAATCAGGAACCAGTTAGCGCGCTCTGCTAAACAGCCATATTCCATGTTGTGGCATTAATATAAAGTCTGAGATGGAAAAACGACAGAACCGCAGTGAAAAAAAACACTGTGATAACTTAATAGCATCTTTACTGGAGCGGCTAAGTGCGGCTAATTAGCATCCAGGAAGTAGCTTGATTAGGAGGTAGTATTAAATGTAGCTATACGTGCTAACAGCGTTGATTAGCTAAGTGCGGTAGTTAAACAGCGGGGAAGTAAAATGCTAAATAACCGTGTTTACAGGAGGACGGTTAAAACTCGAGTTGTTCAAATGAGATTTTTTTTTTTTGGGATTCGATCCGATAACGATGCCTGTCCCGTAACTCGAGTAAGAGAGTAAAATAAAATAAAATAAAATAAAAAAGAGCCCAAGTGCCCTCACTGGGTTCCCCTTTATATATGTAAAAATTAATAATTAAATAAATTAATTAATGTATAAATAAATAAAAGTGTTCATTTTTTAAAGTACTTTTTTTAAACGTGTACTTAAATATTTTTACTTAAGTACATTTTTTCATGTAGTACTTTTACTTGAGTAACTTTTTTTTAATCAAAAGAATGAAAAGAATAAATTGTCCTTATATTTATGAACTGTTTTAAGGTATATTTGAGCAATAAAAACACCAGAAATGAAATAAAAAGTAATAAGTTTAGTGGTAAAACCTTCAAGCTCCATGGAAACAAACAGGAAGTGCGACCTGGACCACAAAAGTTACGTAATACAGCTTTAACCGTGACCCCAAACCTGAATCTGTGCGAGAGATGGACGAGAGTCAGAGATGTACCAAGTTTACATGGTGTTAGCATGATCGCATTAGCAGAAATAAAAATGAGTGAAGTATAACATCATTTAAAATCTCCTCCATCATTTGTTAATTTCAGTATTTAACGAAACACTAAACAAACTGTGAATCTGAAAAAGCATCTTCAGAGACAGAAGTTGGCGAGAGAGAATATTTAAAAACTTTTACTTGCAGATGGCCACATTGAAATGCTAATTCATCTGTGAGGCTAATGGCACAGAAACAGCTGCCTGATAATGAACACTTCACACACTTAATGGACTCAGAACATTCAAAATGACACTCGGAGTCGTAGTAGTTTTTAAATGTGAGATTAAAAACAGCCCCGTCCCATCTGACTCTCGTTTGTGAGTCTGAACCGGCTCCGTGTGTGCGTGGAATTCCCCGTCTCTCCTCACATCTTGTTCTGGACCATCTTTGATCTGACGTCGGCACGGCAACAGTAACGAGACGAGCGCGACGCCGAGCCAAATACAGCTGGACTCTGTTTGTGTTGGAAATTGGATTGAGTCAGGTACACGCCGCACCTCCACAAACGCCGCGCTCGCTCCTCAGAACGAGCCGAGGCCCAGTTGGCGAAAGTTCACCGGTTGCTACACTGTAAAATCAATTATACTTAACATATTTTTATGCGATCATATAAAAATGTTGGATTCTTTTCTTGTTTGGAAGCTTTTTACGATGACGCTTTCGCAGAATATGGCTTTGCACAAAACTTTGTAGAAAACTTTGTACAAAACTTCGTAAAAACTGACTTTGTAGAAAACGTCTTTGAAAACTTCGTAGAAAACATCGAAGAAAACTTAATAAAAACAAACTTCGTACGAAACTTTGTAGAAAACTTTGTAGAAAACATCGTAAATACTGACTTTATAGAAAACTTCTCAGAAAACTTTGCACAAAACTTTGTAGAAAACTTCGTAAAAACTGACTTCGTAGAAAACTTCGTAGAAATCTTCGTAGAAAACCCCATCTGTCATTTCATTCCCTCTCTCCCTCTTTCTCTCCCTCTCTCGTTGTCTCACCTCTCCACTTCTCTCTCCCCATTTCCCAGACAGTTCCATATGTTTCTCTTTCCCTCTCCCTCTGTTTTTCTCTTTTATTTTCTCTCATCCTCTCCTCCTGCCTCTCTCCATCTGTCAGCTTCATGTCTCTTCCCCCCTCCCTCTCTCTCTCTCTCTCTCTCTCTCCGTTTCCCTCCCTCCGTTCTTACAGTCCTGTTTCTCTCTTTCTCTCCGTCTTTCAGTCAGTGAGCTGATGTGAGCTCGTCTGTCAGTTTTCAGAGCTCTCTGTTTCTCTCTTTCTCTCTCTGATTCTCTCTGTTTCCCCCTCTCTCTCCCTGTTTCTCTCTCAGTTTCCCTATCTCTCTCTCTGTTTCTCTCTCTCTGTTTCTCTCCGTTTCCCTCTCCCTCTTTCTGTTTCTCTGACTCTCTCTTTTTCCCTCTCTCTGTCTCTGTTTCCCTCTCTCTTTCTCTCCGTTCTCTCAGTGAGCTGATGTGTGCTCGTCAGCCAGTTTTCAGAGCTCTCTGTTTCTCTCTCTGTTTCTCTCCCTCTCTTTTTTCCTCTCTTTCACTCATCTGTCAGTTTTCAGAGCTCTCTGTTTCTCTCTGTTTCTCTCTCAATTCCCCTCTCTTTCTCTCTCTCTGTTTCTCTCTCTCTCTCGGTTTCCCTCTCTCTTTCTCTCCGTTCTCTCAGTGAGCTGATGTGAGCTCGTCGGTCAGTTTTCAGAGCTCTCTGTTTCTCTCTCTGTTTCCCTCTCCATCGCTCTATTTCTCTCTGTTTTCTCTCTCTCTCTCTGTTTCTCTCTCTCTCTCTGTTTCTCTCTCTCCATTTCTCTTCCCTCACTCTTTCGCTCGTTCTCTCAGTGAGCTGATGTGAGCTCGTCGGTCAGTTTTCAGAGCTCTCTGTTTCTCTCTCTCTGTTTCTCTCTCAGTTTCCCTCTCTCTCTTGTTTCTCTCTCTCTCTCTCTCTGTGTTTCTCTCCCTCTCTTTTTCTCTCTCATTCACTCCGTGCTTGTCGGTCAGTTTTCAGAGCTCTCTGTTTCTCTCTCTGTTTCCCCCTCTCTCTCTCTGTTTCCCTCTCTCTCTCTCTCTTGTTTCTCTCTTGTTTCCTCCTCTTTTCTCTCTCTCTCTCTCTTTCTCTCTCTGTTTCTCTCCCTCTCTTTTTCTCTCTCTTTCACTCCGTGCTCGTCTGTCAGTTTTCAGAGCTCTCTGTTTCTCTCTCAGTTTCCCTCTCTCTCTCTCTGTTTCTCTCTCTCTTTCTCTTTGTTTCTCTCTCTTTTTCTTTCTCTCTTTTCCCCTCTCTTTCACTCCGAGCTCGTCGGTCAGTTTTCAGAGCCGAGTTGTGGCTGAATCTTTCTGTCGTTAGCATTAGCAGGACGTCGTTAGCATTAGCAGGACGTCGTTAGCATTAGCAGGACGTCGTTAGCATTAGCAGGACGTCGTTAGCATTAGCAGGACGTCGTTAGCATTAGCAGGACGTCGTTAGCATTAGCAGGACATCGTTAGCATTAGCAGGACATTAGTGAAGAGCTCAGTGTTTAAACACAGAAAGTTACAGTTTGTGCAGGAAACTTTCAAGTCAACATCTTTTTGGCAAATTGAGATGTTTAGACTCTAATTTATATCTCAAAATGTGTAAATACAATTATAATGTTTTCAGCCTTATTTTTACACAATTACAAGATTGCACGAGTAGATTTATGAAACATCTGGCCAAAGCTTCTCTTACATGTTTGGAGTTAACTGACTAAACGTAAACAAGGCACAAAATGGCGACAGTTGCTGCATATGGCTCTGTATTTTATGACACAAATGGCGGCGGTTGCATATGTCTCTGTGTATTTTATGACACAAAATGGCGGCGGTTGCATATGTCTGCATTTTATGGCACAAAATGGCGGCGGTTGCATATGGCTCTGTATTTTATGACACAAAATGGCGGCGGTTGCATATGTCTCTGTGTATTTTATGACACAAAATGGCGGCGGTTGCATATTATTCTGTATTTTAAGGCACAAATGGCGGCGGTTGCATATATCTGTATTTTATGACACAAAATGGCGGCGGTTGCATATTATTCTGTATTTTAAGGCACAAAATGGCGGCGGTTGCATATGTCTCTGTGTATTTTATGACACAAAATGGCGGCGGTTGCATATTATTCTGTATTTTAAGGCACAAAATGGCGGCGGTTGCATATTGTTCTGTATTTTATGACACAAAATGGCGGCGGCTGCATATGGCTCTGTATTTTATGAGCCGTGACATATTTCGTGTGTCTGCCTCTTTAGGATCTTGACTCTCAGTAACCTTGACAACACTTAAGTGGAAAAGTGCTGAGTCTCACGGCTTAAGGCCTCAACGCCTCATTACACAACACGTTTTACAGTCGAAGGTTTCACTGGGGTTTCGTGTGTGAGAAGGAAACAAGGAAGAAGTGGAGGGTTTTTCTACACTGGACTGAGCGAACGCACTTGACTTTAGACCCTGAAGAATAAACCTTGAAGTATCTTTGTTACTTACAACAAAATAAAACTGAGTGAATGTGTCTCAGAGGCTTCTTCAGCTCAAGTTTATTTCTACAACATGTTTAAAGCAACTTGAGCTGAACCAAAGTGTTTCACATAAACGTTAAGAAAAAACAAATATACAGAAAAACAAAACACCAAGATGTAGCTAGTGTTAAATACCAGGGAGAAGAGGCGGGGCTAGTGTTAAATACCAGGGAGAAGAGGCGGGGCTAGTGTTAAATATCAGGGAGAAGAGGCGGGGCTAGTGCTAGTGTAATACCAGGGAGAAGAGGCGGGGCTAGTGTTAATACCAGGGAGAAGAGGCGGGGCTAGTGTAAAATATCAGGGAGAAGAGGCGGGGCTAGTGTTTAATACCAGGGAGAAGAGGCGGGGCTAGTGTTAATACCAGGGAGAAGAGGCGGAGCTAGTGTTTAATACCAGGGAAGAAGAGGCGGGGCTAGTGTTAAATACCAGAGAGAAGAGGCGGGGCTAGTGTTAAATACCAGGGAGAAGAGGCGGGGCTAGTGTTAAATACAGAGAGAAGAGGCGGAGCTAGTGATAAATACCAGGGAGAAGAGGCGGGCTAGTGTTAAATATCAGGGAGAAGAGGCGGGGCTAGTGTTAAATATCAGGGAGAAGAGGCGGGGCTAGTGTTAATACCAGGGAGAAGAGGCGGGGCTAGTGTTTAATACCAGGGAGAAGAGCGGGGCTAGTGTTAAATACCAGGGAGAAGAGGCGGGGCTAGTGTTAATACCAGGGAGAAGAGGCGGGGCTAGTGTTAATACCAGGGAGAAGAGGCGGATCTAGTGTTAATACCAGGGAAAGAGGCGGGGCTAGTGTTAAATACCAGGGAGAAGAGGCGGGGCTAGTGTTAAATACCAGGGAGAAGAGGCGGGGCTAGTGTTAAATACCAGGGAGAAGAGGCGGGCTAGTGTGTTAAATACCAGGGAGAAGAGGCGGGGCTAGTGTTAAATATCAGGGAGAAGAGGCGGGGCTAGTGTTAAATACCAGGGAGAAGAGGCGGGGCTAGTGTTAAATATCAGGGAGAAGAGGCGGAGCTAGTGCTAAATACCAGGGAGAAGAGGCGGGGCTAGTGTTAAATACCAGGGAGAAGAGGCGGAACTAGTAATTAAATACCAGGGAGAAGAGGCGGAGCTAGTGTTAAATACAGAGAGAAGAGGCGGGGCTAGTGTTAAATACCAGGGAGAAGAGGCGGGGGCTAGTGTTAAATACAGAGAGAAGAGGCGGGGCTAGTGTTAAATACAGGGAGAAGAGGCGGGGCTAGTAGTGTAAATACCAGAGAGAAGAGGCGGAGCTAGTAATAAATACCAGGGAGAAGAGGCGGAACTAGTGTTAAATACCAGGGAGAAGAGGCGGAGCTAGTGTTAAATACCAGGGAGAAGAGGCGGAGCTAGTGTTAAATACAGAGAGAAGAGGCGGAGCTAGTGATAAATACCAGGGAGAAGAGGCGGGGCTAGTGTTAAATACAGAGAGAAGAGGCGGAGCTAGTGATAAATACAGGGAGAAGAGGCGGGGCTAGTGTTAAATATCAGGGAGAAGAGGCGGAGCTAGTAATAAATACCAGGGAGAAGAGGCGGGGCTAGTGTTAAATACCAGGGAGAAGAGGCGGAGCTAGTGTTAAATACCAGGGAGAAGAGGCGGAGCTAGTGTTAAATACAGGGAGAAGAGGCGGAGCTAGTGTTAAATACCAGGGAGAAGAGGCGGAGCTAGTGTTAAATACCAGGGAGAAGAGGCGGAGCTAGTGTTAAATACCAGGGAGAAGAGGCGGAGCTAGTGTTAAATACCAGGGAGAAGAGGTGGAGCTAGTAATAAATACCAGGGAGAAGAGGCGGGGCTAGTGTTAAATACCAGGGAGAAGAGGCGGGGCTAGTGTTAAATATCAGGGAGAAGAGGCGGAGCTAGTAATAAATACCAGGGAGAAGAGGCGGAACTAGTGTTAAATACAGAGAGAAGAGGCGGGGCTAGTTATTATTAACACTATTTGGTTGTTAAAGTAGCGAAACATCACAGGACTGACTATAATTTTACAGGATTTGACCAATTTTCCTAAGTTGTTCCCAATTTTTTGAACCTTTTTTTTTTTTTTTTTTTTTTTTTTTACAAGAAATTGAGTCTTTAAAAGGCTCAGATTCTCTCCTTCACTTTCAAATCCAGATTTTTTTTTTTGCCATTTCCTGCTTCTATCGAATTAACATCGATGACAAAATGTTCACTTGTGTTTGATCAGTAGTATCTCGTATGTTGCACTTTTTGTGAGAGTTTTTGTCCCAAAGTTTTTCACAGACGGGACGATGAAGATCAAACACATCGAAATATTGATTTACATATGAGCTGTGGATGAATAATATCGACCAATGGAACAGTTTGTTTCTTCTAGTTCAAGGGTCGGCGACTTTTAACCCCCAAAGAGACATTTGCACGAAAAAAAAAAAAACTAACTTTTTCACATCTAAAATAAAAATAACACTGTATATTTTGCTTTTTTAACCTTTACACTTTGTTTAAACGACTATAGTATCTGCATAAATCTGTCTTTTCTATTTGACAGGGACCATGTACAAATTCATTAATCTTACAAAGAAAAGATGATTTGTACCAGATTTAGCTCCATCTGCAGGTGACACACATAAAAAACACATACCAACAATTACAATATATGACGACCAATCTGCTATACAACAATAACAATTAAATACAATAAAAAAGGAGAAAAAAAAAAAAAAACAAAAAAAAAAAAAACCCAAAAAAAAAAAAAAAAAAAAAAAAAACAAAAAAAAAAAAAAAAAAAACACAAAAAAAAAAAAAACCCCACAAATGACCCCATGTCCAATACAGAATGTTCAGTCCAGACTAATATAAAAACCTTTAAGTTCAGGTTTATACAGCGACAGAGCAGCACCAACTCGACTCATGAGACACATTTGATTATTTAAAATGGACTTTTTCAAATTCTAGTAAAACTATTAAAATCCACAGACAGTTTCAGAGTCTGGAGCTGATTCCAGCCTAAAAGTTTGACAGGAAAAAGCCGCTTGAGCGAAGGCCGAGGATCGTTTCATGTTCCAGGTCTGTGTCGTCTGAGAGTTTTCACATAGATCATGGTGGAGAAAAGCTGCTCACACACGTCTGACCTGAACCTCCACACGACACGGCGCTTTGGCGAGTGTGGCGCTTATTTTGAGTGAAGAAAAAAATATATATATACTTTTATTTTAATATGTCATGATTCCAATTTAAACTACAATTTAAGAAACGAGTAACACAAATAAAAAAAACTTCATCCGGAGTTTTCCTGAGCCGAGAATCTGACGTCACATGAAGAAGAATCGTCTGATCCACTTAAGCCCGACACTAAACACATTTATAAAACTCCTCCCGCCGCGGAGCCAGAGCGGCAGGATCTCTGTAACACGACGCTGTAAACTCACACTCAAAAGGCCTTTCCACAGATCTGACTCGTCTCATGTTTCACTTCAGGGTTTTTGTGAAGCTCAAAGGCACAAAAGCAGAAAAGATCATGGATTTAACCGAGAGAAAGTCTGAAAATCAACAGTGAAACAGAAACTGGTCAATGACGGATTAACCCACGAACAGAACAAGGAAATGGAGACGTGTCCCACAGCGCCCCCTGTGTTCAGAGCCTCGTCCTGCAGGAACAACTCCAACAAAACAGACCTCGAAACCAGGACTAAACCGGGACTAAACCGGGACTAAAACTAGACTAAACCAGGACTAAAACTAGACTAAACCAGGACTAAACCAGGACTAAACCGGGACTAAACCAGGACTAAAACTAGACTAAACCAGGACTAAAACTAGACTAAACCAGGACTAAACCAGGACTAAACCGGGACTAAACTGGGACTAAACCAGGACTAAACCAGGACTAAACCAGGACTAAAACTAGACTAAACCAGGACTAAACCAGGACTAAAACTAGACTAAACCAGGACTAAACCAGGACTAAAACTAGACTAAACCAGGACTAAAACTAGACTAAACCGGGACTAAAACAGGACTAAAACTAGACTAAACCAGGACTAAACTGGGACTAAACCAGAACTAAACCAAAACTAAACCAGAACTAAACCAGAACTAAACCAAAACTAAACCAGAACTAAACCAAAACTAAACCAGGACTAAACCAGAACTAAACCAGGTCAAAACCAGGACTAAAACAGGACTAAACCGGGACTAAAACTAGACTAAACCAGGACTAAACCAGGACTGAACCAGGTCTAGACCACTCTGCTCAGACAGGTTCAGGTGTAAGATTTGTTTATTTCCAGATTAAGTTCACGTCTCTAGACCCGGGGCCGACTCCAGACTCAGTAGAACATTTTTACATTTCGCAGTTTGAGGTTTCGTCTTTACTTTTCCACAAAGGGCTGATTCGCTCGGCTGTAGAGGCGTGTTCTCGATGCGCCGCCGTGTCCGCCGCTCGAGCAGAGTCTGAATTATTCAAACACGACGGGACCACGAGTCAAAACTGTGAACAACATTTACACCTGGGAATCCGGAGTTTCCCTCCTGACTAAAGGTGAAGAGACTGAATATCACTGGTGCTTTTCAGATGAATATGTGACGTCATACTGCCAGAAGGGGGCGCAACAGCCAAAATCCCTCATTGATCACTCTGTATTTTACCATGAAATATCCAAAAGGTAAAGATCGAGGATTAGACCAAGAACTCGCTGCATTACAACTGTAGCAAGAAAAAAAACTTTTACTCTAAAACTTTTGTCCAGTTACAGATTTGAAGATGTTCCACTGCTACAGACGGTTTATATAAATGCACAGAGCTAATCTGTTAGCCACCGCGCTACAAACAGGAAGTGATCATGTCGCACTTCCTGCTCCATCGACTCTGGCTCCAATTCACTTTCTATTGAAAAACTGTGTCTCTCTCTCTCTGTCCCTGCTGCTTCAGACTCATTTTGGTCTTAAATGTTCAGATTAACCCTCTACATGATCCTGGGGTTTTATTTCACTATTGTGTCTGTGAAGAGAGAAGAGAAAGAGAGAAGAAAAAAAGAGAGAGACAGAGAGAGAGACAGAGAGACGTCTCTCCACAGATCTGACCTGTAACTTGGCCTGGTGGTATTATCTGCCTGTGTCCATGGAGACAGACAGACTCTGTGGGGATGAACATGGCCGACCGTCCACCAGAAAAGTTGCGTAGTGAATCTTTAGCATCACACCATCTACAGCAGACATGTCAGACTCAGGCCCGCGGGCCAAATTTGGCCCTCGATATAAATATTTTTGGCCCGTGAGATCATTCCTACCCTCACCTATGGTCATGAGCTCTGGGTAATGACCAAAAGGACAAGATCACAGATACAAGAGGCAGAAATGAGTTGCCTCCGCAGAGTGGCTGGGCGCTCCCTTAGAGACAGGGTGAGGAGCTCAGTCACACGGGAGGAGCTCGGAGTAGAGCCGCTGCTCCTTCACGTCGAGAGGAACCAGCTGAAGCTCGGGCATCTGCTCAGGCTGCTCCCTAGGGAGGTGTTCTGGGCATGTCCCACCGGGAGGAGGCCCCGGGGAAGACCCAGGACACGCTGGAGGGACTGTGTGTCTCGACTGGCCTGGGAACGCCTTGGGGTCCCACTGGAGGAGCTGGAGGAGGTGTCTGGGGTGAGGGAAGTCTGGGAGTCCCTGCTTAGACTGATGCCCCCATGACCCGGCCCCGGATCAGAGGAAGAAATGGATGGATGGATGGAGCTATAAATCGGACACAGATGACGTCTAAGGCCCTCGTTCTGGTTCAGATGGTTTGTGTTTCCAGACAAAAATGGCTCTTTACCTTTAATTCACCCGACGCAGAAGATCGTGACCTCGACGCTAACCAACCCTGTCAAACATGTTCTTCTTGTAAACCCTCTGTCCTGAAGTATCCTCATGTTTGTGCAGATCTTCTAATCCCTCCCGACTGTAACCGGACACTGACCTCCTCCCGGGCGAGGTCAGGAGGTGCCTCTTCGCTCCGGGATTCGACTCCAGATTAAATCACATCAGAAGTGGAGCCTCATAAGAATCTCTCCATCCATCATCTTAAGTGCTCTGCAAAACGCCTTCTATCTAATTTATTGACACGCACACGGCTCGAGGAGGCGAACGAGGCAGCGCCGAGCTCCAGCGAAGTGCAAATGTGTGTTTCATATTTGGAAAAAGATTTGAGTATTTTAATCCCGACAGTTCTGGTCCTGAGAGGTTTGGGGAGAAGATCATGTATAATCCACTTCTGTAACGACTCCGCGGTAAAAACGACGGATGTTTGGAGGCGTTTGGAGATTTGCAAACAGCCCCAGACTCACAAAATATAAATACAAACTTATTTCCAAATAAACTCACATTTAAAGGCAAGTTTAGGTGGTTGATGGTTGTTTTTGACTCTATGATCAGATTTAAGCAAATTTTTGGTTATTTCTTGGTTCTATGTTCAGATTTAAGTACTTTTTTTTTTTTTTTTTGCATTAGTTGGAAATATTTGGTTATTTTTTTAGCTTTATGATCAGATTTAGGCTTTTTTTTTTTTTTTTTTTTTTTTTTTTTTTTTTTTTGCATTACTAAGAATTTTCTGGTTATTTCTTGGTTCTATGATCAGATTTAAGTAAAATATTTTTGCATTAATAGGAATTTTTTGGTTATTTTTTTTACTCTAGATTTCTCAGATTTACTCTAGATTTTTACTCAGATTTAAATACTTTTTTTACATTAAACGATTTTTAAAAATTATTTCTTGGCTCTATGATCAGATTTAAATACATTTTTGGTTGTTTTTTGACTCTATGATCAGATTTAAATACATTTTTGGTTGATTTTTGACTCTATGATCAGATTTAAATACATTTTTTGGTTTTTTTTGACTCTATGATCAGATTTAAATACATTTTTGGTTGTTTTTTTGGCTCTATGATCAGATTTAAATACATTTTTGGTTGTTTTTTGACTCTATGATCAGATTTAAATACATTTTTGGTTGATTTTTGACTCTATGATCAGATTTAAATACATTTTTGGTTGTTTTTTTGGCTCTATGATCAGATTTAAATACATTTTTGTTGTTTTTTTTGGCTCTATGATCAGATTTAAATATTTTTGGTTGTTTTTTGACTCTATGATCAGATTTAAATACATTTTTGGTTGATTTTTTGACTCTATGATCAGATTTTAAATACATTTTGGTTGTTTTTTTTTTTTGGCTCTATGATCAGATTTAAATACATTTATGGTAGTTTTTTGGCTCTATGATCAGATTTAAATACATTTTTGCTTGGTTTTTGGCTCTAAACAGGTAGGAAAAGTCTGCACATGTCAAACAACGAGGACACATGGATAAAAAAAACCTTGTATCTCCCGTAGCGTCTCTGCCACTTTTATTACAGCTGCTGAATCATTAATAACGCAGTGCATTATGGGTCTTAAATCAGCTCTAAGTCGTGCCGAGCGGTGCACAAGTAGAGTTTAATAAGGCAGACGGCTAATTTGGCTCACTTTTAATAACGATAATGCCAAGTCCATTTAGCAGAGCCGAGCCGTGTTCAATCTCGCTGACAGCTGTCGATGCGACTTTCACTGCGCTAATCACCGCTCACAGCACTTTTGTATTTTCAGCCGTGGAGACGTTCACAAACAGGCCGCAGTGGCTCAGTTGGTAGAGCGTTTGCCCGTTGAGCTGAAGGTTGGTGAGTGATGAGCCTAAGTCTTTCCCAAACTGTGAAACTGACTCTCGATGTCGACGTATCAGGGCAGTTATTCATCGTGGGAACATTTTCTTTGAACCACTTGAATTTTTGTTTGTGTTACTAGGAAATTTTGGTTATTTTTTGGCTCATGATCAGATTTAAGTACTTTTTTTTTGCATTAATAGGATTTTTTTTTATTATTTCTTGGCTCTATGATCAAATTTAAATCAATTTTTTGTGTTTTTTTGACTCTCTAATCAAATTAAATTTATTATTATTTTTTTTTTTTTTTTTGCATTACTAGGAAATTTTTTGTTGTTTTTTGACTCTATGATCAAATTTAAGTACATTTTTTTGCATTAGTTGTAAATTTTTGGTTATTTTTTAGCTCTTTTTTTTGCATTACTAAGAAGTTTTGGTAGTTTTTTGACTCTGATCAGATTTAAGTACATTTTTTTTTTTATTTTTGCAAGGAATTTTATATTTATTTCATGGTTCTATGATCAGATTTAGGTACTTTTTTTTTTTTTTTTTTTTTTTAGGATTTTTTTGGTTATTTTTTAAATAATGTAATGCAATAAAATTTGCTTAAATCTGATCAGAGTCAAAAAACAACTAAAAACGTCTTGGTTCTATGGTCAGATTTAAGCTGTGGTTAAGTTTGATTAAATAACTTCTCTGACTCATTCCAGATGGAAACTAACGATGAAAATGTTTCATTCTGCTGTTTATTTCTTGCAGCTCATGATTTTTAGAAATATTGTAGATTTAGAATCATTTTTGTGGTTTAAATCTGCTCTTCGGCTTTAGAACGACTCTTCCCACATTAATCTGAGCAAATCCAGCACCGAGGAACGAACCCTCATTGTACAGTGGTACTTTGAGTCACATGGGTCAAATTCACAAAGTGGTGTTACCGTCGACATTTTAATACCAGAGATGCCCCAAGAGTAAATGCCATTAAAGGAATAATAAGTGTTTTTCACAGACAGGGGGCAGTATGTGATCTCCACAGACCTGACTCGTCCTGATTTCTTCTTAAAGAAAAGATGTTTGTGAATAAACCTCAGACAATAAATCAAATTAGGATCAAATAAGAGACATAAGACATTTTTACTTCCTCTAGTTTAAGTCGTGATAAGTTCAAGTGTAAGTGAACAATTATAACTGTTTATACTGACAAAAATCTGGGAAGGTTCAGTTTATCTACTGCTAAAATTTGGTCAGTTTAACTTAAGAATTAAAGGAGCTACTGAAGATTTAAAAGTGTCAGTGACTTTTGGGCCATGGTGAGTTTAGTCAGTTCATCTTTTACATTAATAAAGTGTAAAATGAGGCAGAGTTTTCAGTTTAGTTTTTATGTTTTTAAAGCTGTTTATGACGCTATAAATCGTGCGTAATGTGAACACACGAGCAGAACGAGCCCCCAGAGCCGTCACAGTTGGAATCATAATGGAGTTTAAACCATGCGCCTTCTGCTGGGGGGTCCCACTGAAGCAGGTGGAGAAAGAGGTGGAGGAAACTGGAGAGTCGTAAAGCCTCACATGGGCCTGGTTTAAAGGAACAAAACATCATCAGCGAATAAATAAAAGTGTTTAATGTTTATTCACATTCCTCTAGAGCAGAAACGAGGAAAAGGATCTTAAAAGGATCTGGATACTGAAGTTTGGCGTCTGTAGTAACGTCTGAGGGGACGGCACATTCAGACTCCAGGTTAGAGGTCGAAGTTTATTCACTAAAAACAGAAAAGTAAATGTCGGTTGTAGCTGGTGGTTGAGGCGGAGTCGTGTGGAGCAGGTCGTGGGTCGCGAGGTCAGAGGTCGGGCTGGTCAAACTGGTTGTGGAGAGCTGGGACGTGGAGGCTGAGGCTGGATGCAGATCGGCCGCTTTGTGGGTGGAGCCTGAATCTCCGCCCAGCTCCAGGCGAGACACAGAAGAGAGGAGGGAAAAACAGCACAGAAACACAAAAAATCAAAATCCTGACAGTGTCACGAAAGTAATTGTGATAAACGATTATATCACGCTAATTATTAAAGTCCCCTCCCTGAACCGCCACCTTACCGCGGTGGAGGGGTTTGAGCCCGAATGATCCTGGGAGCTATGTTGTCGGGGGCTTTATGCCCCTGGTAGGGTCACCCATGGCAAACAGGTCCAGGGGGACGGGTCAGACCAAGAGCGGTTCAAAAGCCCTTTATGAAGAGAGAAGAGAAAAGGTCAGTTACGTCGCTCGGACCGGCGTCACCGGGGCCCCACCCTGGAGCCAGGCCTGGGGTGGGTGCTCGAGAGCGAGCTCCTGGTGGCCGGGCCTTTCCCCACGGGGCCCACCACCCGCGGGCTCAGCCCGAAGGAGCGACGTGGGGCCGTCCTCACGTGGACCCACCACCCGCGGGAGAATCCATAAGGGGCCGGTGCAGAGAGATCCGGGCGGCAGTCGACGGCGGGGGCCCCGACGACCGGATCTCTGGACATGGAGACTAGCTCTGGGGACATGGAATGTCACCTCGCTGGGGGGGAAGGAGCCTGAGCTTGTGCGGGAGGTTGAGCGTTACCGACTAGATATAGTCGGCCTCGCCTCCACGCACAGTTTGGGCTCTGGAACCCAACTTCTTGAGAGGGGCTGGACTCTCCATTTCTCTGGCGTTGCTTGCGGGGAGCGGCGGCGAGCTGGTGTGGGCTCATTGTCCCACAGCTCAGCCGCCACGTGTTGGAGTTCTCCCCGGTGAACGAGAAGGTCGCGTCCCTGCGCCTACGGGTCGGGGACAGGTCTCTCACTGTTGTGTTGCCTACGGGCCAAACAGCAGTGCAGAGTACCCGGCCTTCTTGGAGTGCCTGGGGGGGGGTACTAGACAGTGCACCCACCGGGGACTCCGTTGTTCTCCTGGGGGACTTCAACGCCCATGTGGGTAACAACAGTGACACCTGGAGGGGCGTGATTGGGAGGAACGGCCTCCCTGATCTGAACCCGAGCGGTGTTTTGTTATTGGACTTCTGTGTCACAGTTTGTCCATAACAAACACCATGTTCAAACACAAGGTCCATCAGTGCACGTGGCACCAGGACACCCTAGGTCGGAGGTCGATGATGAGGGTCTGTTGGGAACGTCTGGCGGAGTCTTCTGTCAGGGGGGTCTTCAACTCACACCTCCGGGAGAGCTTCTCTCTGATCCCGGGGGAGGTTGGAGACATGGACTCTGAGTGGGCCATGTTCTCCACCTCCATTGTTGATGCGGCTGCTCGTAGCTGTGGTCGTAAGGTCTGCGGTGCTTGTCGCGGCGGCAACCCCCGAACCCGGTGGTGGACACTGGAAGTAAGGGATGCCGTCAGGCTGAAGAAGGAGTCCTATCAGGCCTTGTTGGCCTGTGGGACTCCTGAGGCAGCTGACCAGTACTGGCGGGCCAAGCGTGCTGCGGCTCGTGCTGTCGTGGAGGCAAAAACTCGGGGTTGGGAGGAGTTCGGGGAGGCCATGGAGGAGGACTATCGGACGGCCTCAAAGAAATTCTGGCAAACTGTTCGGCGCCTCAGGAGGGGGAAGCAGTGCTTCACCAACACTGTTTACAGTGCGGGTGGAGAGCTGTTGACCTCGACTGGGGATGTTGTCGGACGGTGGAAGGAATACTTTGAGGATCTCCTCAATCCCACTGTCACGTCTTCCAAGGAGGAAGCCGAGACTGGGGACCCGGAGGCGGACTCGTCTATCACCCTGGCCAAAGTCACTGAGGCAAGCTCCTTGTTGGCAAGGCTCCGGGCGTTGATGAGATCCGTCCTGAGTACCTCAAGTCTCTGGATGTTGTGGGTCTTGACTGACACGTCTCTACAACATCGCATGGCGGTCGGGGACAGTACCTCTGGACTGTCAGACCGGGGTGGTCCCTCTGTATAAAAAGGGGGACCAGAGGGTGTGTTCCAACTACAGGGGAATCACACTCCTCACATTACGCTGGACAATAACGCACCAAAAACGTCACATAGTTTTATTTCAAACAGCAGTGATGAGCCCATAAGTGTAAAAAACGATCTTTTTATTTTGTCGTCTCGTTAGAACTTTTATCTCAGGTTTGTCTCAGGTTATTTTCTTTATAAATATCACAGTCTGCATGAGTCTGTAGGTCAAAGGTCGCCCCTCGTCTTACACTTACACTGCAAACCTCCCGGAGCGTAAGAAGAGACAGTGAGAACCTTCATTCATCTGGAAACTGTCAGGACGTCGCTCAACCCCTCGACGTGATTATCTCGTGTCGCTGCAGCTGGTCACTGGAGGAACATGGCCGCCCCTCGTCTGCGGTTCATCGAGGCCTCCGCCCACGCGATCACATGACCCGAGTTGTGACAGAACGCTCGGCGCTTTAAGGGTCGTCGACCACGTTTCCTCTGTTCAAACACATTTGCATCAGTCTGACAGCTCCGCCTCTCGTTCCCAGAGTCCGCCACGACCCGAGTGTCCCACAGAGACGCAGGAACTGTGTTATTCTGTGATATTAAAGATGTCGACGGCTCGGCTCGAGATGTGCAGAGTGGATGTTCTCCAGATGGAGCGAGACCAGGGTCAAGAGCTGAGAGTTTGGACTCTCGTGAGGTTTGAGCCTCGTTATCAGGCTCGTTAAATCTGACCTGGACGTGAGTTTTGTGTCATTCACATGTGTAAATAAGCTCAAAATGCTCCGTTCCACCTCGTGATGTCATCAAGCTGTGGTTTAAGTGAACGTCTTTTAACTTCAGCTCAGTGGAGAGACGGAGAGAAAGACAGAGAGGTTTTAATCCTAGTTTAGTCCTGGTTTAGACCTGGTTTAGTCCTGGTTTAGACCTGGTTTAGACCCGGTTTAGTCCTGGTTTAGTCCTGGTTTAGTCCTGGTTTAGTCCTGGTTTAGACCCGGTTTAGTCCTGGTTTAGTCCTGGTTTAGTCCTGGTTTAGTCCTGGTTTAGACCCGGTTTAGTCCTGGTTTAGTTCCGGTTTAGTCCTAGTTTTAGCCCTGGTTTAGTCCTGTTTTAGTCCCTGTTTAGTCCTGGTTTAGACCCGGTTTAGTCCTGGTCTAGTCCTGTTTTAGTCCTGGTTTAGTCCTGGTTTAGACCCGGTTTAGTCCTGGTTTAGTTCCGGTTTAGTCCTAGTTTTAGCCCTGGTTTAGTCCTGTTTTAGTCCTGGTTTAGTCCTGGTTTAGACCCGGTTTAGTCCTGGTTTAGTTCCGGTTTAGTCCTAGTTTTAGCCCTGGTTTAGTCCTGTTTTAGTCCTGGTTTAGTCCTGGTTTAGACCTGGTTTAGTCCTGTTTTAGTCCTGGTTTAGTCCTGGTTTAGACCTGGTTTAGTCCTGGTCTAGTCCTGTTTTAGTCCTGGTTTAGTCCTGGTTTAGACCTTGTTCAGTCCAGGTCTAGTCCAGGTTTAGTCCAGGTTTAGTCCAGGTTTAGTCCTGGTTTAGTCCAGGTTTAGTCCTGGTTTAGACCTTGTTCAGTCCTGGTCTAGTCCAGGTTTAGTCCAGGTTTAGTCCAGGTTTAGTCCAGGTTTAGTCCAGGTTTAGTCCAGGTCTAGTCCAGGTTTAGTCCTGGTTTAGACCTTGTTCAGCTCCAGGTCTAGTCCAGTTCGTTTAGTCCAGGTTTAGTCCAGGTTTAGTCCTGGTTTAGTCCAGGTTTAGTCCTGGTTTAGACCTTGTTCAGTCCTGGTCTAGTCCAGGTTTAGTCCAGGTTTAGTCCAGGTCTAGTCCAGGTTTAGTCCTGGTTTAGTCCAGGTTTAGTCCTGGTTTAGTCCAGGTCTAGTCCAGGTTTAGTCCTGGTTTAGACCTTGTTCAGTCCTGGTCTAGTCCAGGTTTAGTCCAGGTTTAGTCCAGGTCTAGTCCAGGTTTAGTCCTGGTTTAGTCCAGGTTTAGTCCTGGTTTAGTCCAGGTCTAGTCCAGGTTTAGTCCTGGTTTAGTCCAGGTTTAGTCCTGGTTTAGTCCAGGTCTAGTCCAGGTCTAGTTTTCATTGTGGAACACTTCAGAACTGCCAAAAATAATGGTGAAAAGGAGCGAGTCCGAGCGTCGGGGCCGTGTTGACTTGGCAGAATAGTTGCTGAGGTTTTCACAGACTCGTGTCCTCTGTGACGGGGCTGTGCAAACATCTCCCGCTGATCTGAGTCTGTGAGACACGATCGAGGTCCCCGCTGCTCCAGAGCCTCATGTTTATGGATCGTGGTGAGCGCAGGGGGCAAACAGAATCTGATTTCAAGCGCCGCTGCTGTGGTGGTTTAATATTGTACAAATGTAAGTCGGGAGCGAGGTGAAGATGTGCGGAGCTTCATCGAGACGAGCGGGAGCCTGACAAAACAGAATGTGAGACACCGGGATAAAGAGGCAGGTCTAATGTCACACTTCAGCAGAAAAGTCAAAAAACAGCTGGACTCAGTCGGATCAGAGCAGCTCCACGAGAGAAGGAGAAAGAGAAAGAGAAAGAGAAAGAGAAAGAGAAAGAGAGAAGGTCCTGAGGTTTTCAGTCGTTCATTTGCAGTTTTAGTCTGACTGGAGAAGAATTTTAGTTTTACATGTTATTAGGTGAGTCCCGGTTTAATCCAGGTTTAGTCCCGGTTTAGTCCCGGTTTAGTCCAGGTTTAGTCCCGGTTTAGTCCCGGTTTAGTCCTGGTTTAGACCTGGTTTAGTCCTGGTTTAGACCTGGTTTAGTCCTGGTTTAATCCCGGTTTAGTCCCGGTTTAGTCCCGGTTTAGACCCGGTTTATTCCTGGTTTAGACCTGGTTTAGTCCGCTGGTTTAATCCTGGTTTAATCCCGGTTTAGCGCAGGGGTCCCGGTTTAATCCTGGTTAAATCCCGGTTTAGTCCCGGTTTAGTCCCGGTTAAGACTCGGTTTAATCCTGGTTTAGACCTGGTTAGTTCTGTTTAGTTCTGGTTTAGTCCCGGTTAGTCCTGGTTTACTCCTGGTAGTTTAGTCCTGGTTTTAGACCTGGTTTAGACCTGGTTTGTCCTGGTTTTAGTCATGGTTTAGACCTGGGTTTAGTCCTGGTTTAGATCTCTGTTTCTATCCTCACTTATGGTCACAGTTCTGGTGATGACTGAAAGAACACGATGACAGATAGAAGCGTTTAAATCGTTTCCTCCTCCGGCTGGTTGCTCCTCACAGACGGGGGGAGGAGCTCAGTCACACAGGAGGAGCTCGGAGTAGAGCCGCTGCTCCTCCACGTTGAGAGGAGCAGCTGAGGCTCGAGCTTCTGTTCCAGCCTCCTGAACTCCTTCTCGGGGAGGTGTTCATGTCCCACCAGGAGGAGACCCTGAAGACCCCGACCACGGTGGAGGGACTCGTCTCGTCTGGAGCTGGGAGCTGGAGGAGGTGTCTGGAGAGGGAAGTCTGCACCTCCTGCTCAAACTGCCGCTCCGCCTGGTCCCAGAGAAAGAGGAAGAAAATGGATGGATGGATATTATTAATTACTATCTTTATAAAACGAAAAACCGCAGGTCGTTAAGGGTAAAAGGTGTGTGTCTCTGAGGAGCCTTTTCCAGATCTGGAGATATCAGCGGGTTTCAGAGTGATGGAGAATTAGCACCGTTACCATAGAAATTAACAATTCAAAGCACAATAATATTTTTTTCTGACTGGGGAAAAGTTCCAGATGGTGCAGGAAGTTTAAGTCCATGATCCGGATCTTGGTGAGAAGAACCTGCAGCTCCAGGCTCCATCAACATTTCTCAGGAGGTTTGTGGACTCCTCCTTGGAGAGATGTTCACGTCCCACCAGGAGGAGCCCCAGGAATGTGTGTCTCTGCTGGGCTGGGGACGCTCTGGGATCCCTCTGGAGGAGCTGGAGGAAGCGTCTGGGGTGAGGCAGGTCTGTCACGATAATCACCACATCAGCGTATCGTTCAGTATGTAAAAGCTGGAACATTTTCTGGAGTCAGTAGTTACTTTTTCTTTGCTCTACTGGCAAATTTGTATTATTTTTTGTCGAAAAAATCAGATTTAATCCATAAAAGTTTGAAAAAATAACGTGTCTGACTCAAACTAAACTGTTTCATTCTGCTGTTTCTTTTCTTGCAGCTCATGATTTTGAACAATATTGTAGATTTATAATAGTTTTTGTGCTTTAATCTGCTCTCGAGTTTCAATATTATCGTTTATCGTCTGTTTTTACTTCAGAGATAAATCGAGAAGAAAATTGACGGGATTTAAATCATAATTTGATCTGAAATTAAAGCGATCGCAGCATTAGTTTAGTTCATATTTGATTCTTTTCTTGGTTGTTTCCTGAATCGTGACGCCCTGAACTCCATAAAAGTGAAAATGTTCCTCTATAAAACCCGTAAAAGTCTGTATTTGTCTGTTTTTCATTTTCCGAAGCAGAGCAGCTCTCGTCGTTTTAAAGCACAAATCCGCTCAGTGAGTCGGTAGAAACACCAGACGCTTTAAGGTAGAGTCGCTCTGAGGTCACGGGGTCACGCTCCGCCTCCGTCTTCTTCTCAACGGGTCATGTGTTCATTTATTGTGAGGGCGACGCACAGAGGAGAGCTCCCCCTGGAGGCCTGGAGTTTTCAGATGTTTTTCATCGTCTCAGGCGGAACTTAACTCCACAAACACGAGGTGAAGGTCGACAAAACTCACTGTGTTCTGCTGTTCTTTAGGTGAAAAGTCTTTAAAACGCCAGCTCCGCCTCAGCCCCATGACCTCAGTGTGACCTCAGTGTGACCTCAGTGTGACCTCAGTGTGACCTCAGCGTGACCTCAGCGTGACCTCAGTGTGACCTCAGCGTGACCCTGGATTTTACACCGATCATGACGTCATCGCTCGACAAAAAAGGAGTTGAGTTTAATCTTTACTTGTGAGTATATGGTCTAAAAATAACCCACAACAGGCGAAATCCGTGAAGTATCAGCTTTATTTTTACATTATTCTCTCCTGTCTCTTGTCTGTAAATCCCCTCACCACACACTTTATACACTTTTCTCACACATTAACATTTTCTCACATTTCTCTCTTGTTTAAACACAAAGTTCAAACCTTCGTCGGTGCCTTTGTCGGTGCAGAACGTTTCATCGACATTGTGGGTTTTGTCGGGGAGAAAACTTGCAAACATACAGCACTTCAGAGTCACACTGATCCAACATTTATGTAAATTTGTCTGACACATTCTGTACTGTACAGGAGACACGGAGGAGACTGATGGACAATGGTCTACAGTCCCTCAGCCAATCAGGACGCAGAACACAATGGTCTACAGTCCCTCAGCCAATCAGGACGCAGAACACAATGGTCTACAGTCCCTCAGCCAATCAGGACACAGAACACAAAGCATGTTAATACGCTGTAAAAAAGCACGAAAAATCGCACTAAAATAATCTGCAAAACAGCGAAAGATGAACCGTGACATAGTGAGGGACAAGAGTATCATGAAGAAAAACTCGACATAAGTATGAAAGTACATGTTTAAAAATGTACTTAAAGAGTAAAAAAAGTATTTCTCACAGATTTTGAGTCTTTAAAGCTTCAAATGTGGAGATTTTGATCCAGATTTGAGCTAAAATTTGGTTCAACAGAAACAACTGAATCCATCATCTTTGTGTAAAAGTAAAAAGTACTCAGATTACTCCAGAAAATACCCAGAATGCCTCGTGTCCGTGTGTGTAAAGTCTTAGTTAAACGGCGCTGACAGACGAGTATGTGGCCCCGGAGGAGAAGGTCACGTCTGCTCCGTCATCATCTCCACCGCCGTCCCCCACCGCCCCCCGAAGTCGTCCTCCGCCGTCCCCCGTCCTCCACCTCCTCCGCCCTCCTCCGCCTCTCATTACCCAACCTCCCTCTCCCCAGACGCCTCCACCTCTGCTCCCGGAGCCAGGAGGAGACGGAGAACAGGAAGTAATGATCCCACTGTCCAGGTAAAATTAGCTCCATTAATCACAGCATTGATTACTCAGCTGAGTCCTGTCCCACAATGCACCGCTCCCCTCTGTGTGTGCGGCGGGATAAAGGGCCCCACCCCCCTGGGACCGTCCCGGGCCCCTGGGCGATAATAACGGCTCCGTTTTGAGGAGAGGGCCGAGTTCGGGGGAAATATCTCTGTTTCCTTCCTGCCGTGTCTCCGTCTGGAGCAGATCCGTCGATACTCGTCTCATTAGAAACGAAGAAGAAATGTTCTGGAGAAGTGAGTCTGAAAACAAACCCGACTCTGAACGAGACGAGCCGCCGCGGGGCCGAGAGCCGAGCTACGGGTCAGATCTACGGAGAGGTGTCCCCCTCTCCGCGAGGCTACGAGATATTTTAGAGCAAACGCAAAAGAATAAACGAAAAAGGCAAAAGTTTGGATCTTTTATTCAGGGTTTTTTTTTTTGGTAGTTTTACTGTTTTATACATTTTATATAAAAACTGAAAAGAAGAAAAATGAAAATGTAACGAGGACTGAACCAGGTCTAAACGAGGACTAAACCAGAACTAAACCAGGACTAAATCAGGATTAAACCAGAATTAAACCAGGACTAAACCAGGATTAAACCAGAACTAAACCAGGATTAAACCAGAACTAAACCAGGATTAAACCAGAACTAAACCAGGATTAAACCAGGATTAAACCAGGATTAAACCAGGACTAAACCAGGATTAAACCAGACTAAACCAGGATTAAACCAGAACTAAACCAGGATTAAACCAGGATTAAACCAGGACTAAACAGGACTAAACTGGATTAAACCAGGACTAAACCAGGTCTAAACCAGGACTAAACCAGGACTAAACCAGGACTAAACCAGGACTAAACCAGGACTAAAATGTGAGGGTAGGAGCAGTAAATCCTTTGCCTTTCAAATCTTTTGGAGGTAAAGTTTCTCTTGTGCTGCTCCGTCTCGTTTCTAAATCCTTCTCTCTAAATAACCTCGTGTTTCTCGGGTCGTGGGCGTTTTCTCTTCATGTTTCTCGCTCTTTTCTCGACCTTAGGCCCGTTTCCTGGTTCGGTGGCTGTAGTTAGTGCCGCTCGGCTCAGGGCTGGACTGAACCGTCTCTTTAATGCGTCTGTAGTGACTTAAATCTCCTTCCTGGGTCCAATTTATCAGCCCCAGTGAAGCTAATGGGCTGGAGCGAGTCGACAGCTGCTCCGAAGAGAAACATCTGAACCAAAACATGGAAAAAACAGAATCAAAAGTTAATTAGTAAAAGTATGTAAATGTGAAAGTGCAGCGGGAGCGTCGCAGAACGAGCTCGTGGAATGTTTGGTTTGGGTCTCGGTTTGTCCTGAGGATTTGAGTGAAAAGGTGACGCGCCTCGGAAAACCCTCTGGACGCTGCTGAATGGAAACACAAAATGAGAACTGGAAGCACAAAGTGTCGTGTCAGTTTAAGGAACGAAGTGAAGGACGGATAAATGAGAGAGCGGGAAGAAGGAGGAAGGAAAAGGACCCGTGTTCAATTAAGTACTGCTGCTTTAGACCAGGGAGGGGAGGTAAAAGTACTTAAATACTAGACACACTGGATACTTTTACCTGAGTACACTGTGAGAGACAGAATAGGGAAAAGGATCCAGGGATTGTCTGATTTTTTAAGAATTTATTTGCAAATTATGGTGTAAAATAAGTATTTGGTCACCTACAAACAGCTGTGACTTCTTCTTTAAAAAGCTCCTCTGTCCTCCACTCGTTCCCTGTATTAATGGCTCCTGTTTGACTCGTTCTCAGTATAAAAGACACCTGTCCACAACCTCAAACAGTCACACTCCAAACTCCACTATGGCCAAGACCAAAGACACGTCAAAGGAACCACAAACAAAACTGTGACCTGCACCAGGCTGAAGACTCAATCTGCAACAGGTGAGCAGCTCGTGTGAACAAATCAACTGTGGAGAATTATTAGAAAATGGAAGAAAGACACTGATAATCTCCCTCCATCTGGGGCTCCACAAGATCTCACCCCGTGGGGTCAAAATGACACAAGAACGAGGAGCAAAACTCCCAGAACCACACGGGGGACCTAGTGAACGACCTGCAGAGGGACCAAAGTAACAAAGGCACCATCAGTAACACACTACGACCAGGGACTCAAATCCTGCAGAGACGTGTCCCCCTGATTAAGGACATGTCCAGGCCCGTGTGAAGTTTGGATTTGGATGATCCAGAAGAGACTGGGACAATGTCAGAAGATCAAACCAAAATACAGATACCAGACCGACTGTGGAGCATGAGGAAACATCAGGCTCTGGGCTGTTTTTCTGCAAAGGGACCAGGAAATATGATTGGCCTAAAGAAAGTGATGTCATAGAATGTGGTGATGTCATCTGTTTTAAATATGATTGGCTGTAGAATATGGTGACATCATCTATGTCATCTATAGAATATGATGATGTCATCTATTGAATGTGGTGATAGATGGTCACATCTTTATATGCGCTTTTCCACCTAAAGGACTCAAAGCGCTTTACAACAAGGATGTCACCCATTCACACACACATTCATACACCAGTTGGTGATGTCATCTGGTGGGTTAAGTGTTGCCCAAGGACACAATGACAGCATTCATCTGTGAGGGCTGGTGCACCATCACCTTCAAGTCATGGATCTAACCACTCAACCAATGATGTTTTAAAATGTAGAGAGCGGGATTTGAACCACCAACCTTCGGATCAGTGGACAAACACCCAACCAACTGAGCTACTGTCGCCCCAACAGCCCCTGAGCTACTGTCATAGAATGTGGTGATGTCGCACAATAATTGGCTGTACAATGTGCCGCTCTCACCTGAAACAGTCGTCAGATTTATCTGAATTTCACATGAGGTGAAATACGTCTCGGAGCCACAGGGGATAATTCTGCAGAGGAAACATTTTCTTAGGGATGTTTCTTCAAAACATCTAAACAACTTAACACAGAATTAAATTTTATTAGACAAACGCTGACGGTGCTTTATTTGAACAGGGCTCCGAGGCGGCACAGAGCTACACCTGGAGAGACTGAGGTGCAGGCTGTCCCAGGGCAGGGTGTGGCTTTAACGTGACGGCTGAGTGAAAAACAAAAACACTCTTTTGTGGTGATTTGTGACCTGCTTGTTTCCATGGAGACGATGCATTTATTCCATCACGTGTATTTATTTAACTTTTGGGATAAAAACTTTGGGGCTTCTTACTGTGAGCTGAGTCGCCTCAGCCCCATGGAGCCGTCGCCGTGGAGACAAGCAGGTGACGTAACTTCCACTGAGAAAGTTACACAGTCCAGCTTTAATTTAGTTGAACAGTTTTTTTTAGAATCAAACATCTCAACTATTCAAGAAAAAGTTAGTTTTATTTCTTTTTTCTACAGGCAGTTGGCAAAATAACACAAAAATAACACAGCACTTCAGTTATTTAACAAACCACAGACTTTTTATATAAATGGATGTAGCTAACGAGCTAACGAGCTAACACCGCCTCCAAAACAGGAAGTGACTGGGACTAAACCTGGAGTAAACTAGGACTAAACTGGGACTAAACCTGGACTAAACCTGGTCTAAACTAGGACTAAATCGGGACTAAAGCTGGACTAAACCGGGTCTAAACCTGGACTAAACCTGGACTAAACCAGGACTAAACCGGGACTAAACCAGGACTAAATCGGGACTAAAACGGGACTAAACCAGGAGTAAACCTGGACTAAACCGAGTCTAAACTGAGACTAAACCTGGACTCAACCAGGACTAAACCGGGACTAAACCTGAACTAAACCAGAACTAAACCTGGACTAAACCGAGTCTAAATTGAGTCTAAACTGAGACTAAACCTGGACTAAACCGGGTCTAAATTGAGTCTAAACTGAGACTAAACCAGGACTAAACCAGGACTAAACCTGGACTAAACCTGGACTAAACCGGGTCTAAACCGAGACTAAACTGAGACTAAACCTGGACTAAACCGGACTAAACCGAGACTAAAACCGAGTCTAAACCAGGTCTAAACCGAGACTAAACCAGGTCTAAATCAACACATGAACATTAATCACAGACACATCGGGTCCTTCTTTCCCCGCGGTCTCTCCTGTAGCGTTAGCAACAACAGCCTCGCTCCTGATTGGCTCTCTGGTTGCTATGACACTCACAGTTGTATTCCAAACATGGATCTCGACTCAGATTCACTGATGAGCTTCATTGGCGCCGAACGCTGTGGGCGACGTCACACTCACTCAGTCCACGTCTTCACGCCGCCTTAACACATCCGCCACTTCCTCCGTTTTGTTCATTTTCTGTAGAATCATGTGGATTTTCCGTCTTTTTTGCAGGTTTCATTCACGTCGTGTCGTAATGTGAGTCTCGAACTGTTGAAACCGTGATGTAACTCGTCTGGTGTGATGTAAACCCTGCACAGAACCACACGAACCCACCGCTTTAACCTTGTTCATCGCCACGGCAACAGCTTGACTCCGGCGTGACCTCTGACCTCGCCTCATGAGCAGCACAAAACGCAGCACACTTCGGCCGTACTCACTCACATTTTGGAGCTGCAGGAAACGAGACGGAAATAACCACAGAGAAAACGACCCCGGTCAGCGCGAGGTCAGCTCCGTGTTTCAGCGTTGGCGGAAAAAAAACGAAACGCTGCGTCAAATCTGCGACAGGATGATGGAGCCAAACCGTGACTTTTAAAATATTAAAAGTGACGTCTTGGCTCCGGCTCCGGACTCGTGTCGTTAAGAAACAGCAGAGCAGGTTCTCACGAGTTTGGATCAATCTGCAGCTCCACCACGACAAGCTAACGGCGTTTAGCTAATGTGTCACAGCAGGTGAAGAAGTGATCAGTCTGTGTGAGGAAAAAGAGAGAAAGAGAGAAAGAAAGACAGAGAGAGAGAGAAAGAAAGACAGCGAGAGAGCGTGAGTGAGAGTGAGAAAGAAAGACAGAGAGAGAGAGAAGCAAAGAAAGAAAGAAGAGAGAGATGAAGAGAAGAGAAGAGAGAGAAGAGAGAAGAAAAAGAGAAGAAAGAGAAAGAAGAGAGAAAGAAAGAAAGACCAGAGAGAGAGAGAGAGAGAGAAGCTCCACAAGACAGAGAAGAGAGAGCGAGAGAGAAGAAGACAAAGAGACATCCAGAGAAAAGAGAAAAAGAGAGAGACAGAAGAGAGGAGAGAGGGAGAGAGACAGAGAGAGACAAAAAAGACATAGAGAGAAAGAAAGAAAGAAAGAGACAGAGAGAGAGAGAGAGAGAAAAAAAGAAGAGAGAGAAAGACAGAGAGAGAGAGAGAGAGGAAGAAAGAAAGAGAGAAGAGAGAAGAGAAAGAAAAGAAGAGAGAAAGAGAGAAAGAGAAAGAGAGAGAAAAGAAAGAGAGAGAGACAGAGAGGAGAGAGAGAGAAATAAAGAGAGAGAGAGAAAGACAGAAAGGAAAGAAAGACAAAGAGAGAGAGAAAGACAAAGAGAGAGACAAAGAAAGAAAAAGAGACAGAGAGAAACAAAGAGACAGCCAGAGAGAGAAAGACAAAAAGAGAGAAACAGAGGGAGAGAGACAAAAAAAGAGACACAGAGAGAAAGAGAGAGAAAGAAAGACACAGAGAGAGAGAAGCAAAGAAAGAAACAAAGAGAGAAATGAAGAGAAAGAGAGAGAGAGAAAAAGGCAGAGAAAAAGAGAAAGAACGAAAGAGAGAGACAGAGAGAAAGATAGAGAGTCAAAAAGAGAGAGAGAGAGAAAGACAGAGACAAAAAGAGAAAGAGAGAGGAAGACAGAGACAGAGAGAGACAAAGAAAGAAAGAGACAAAGAGAGAGAGAAAGAGAAAGACACAGAGAGAAACAAAGCGAGACAGAAAGAAAGAAAGAAAGAAAGAAAGAGAGACAAAGAGAAAGAGAGAGACAAAGAGACAGAGTGTTAGCAACAGGTTTGATTGACAGTGTTGCTAAGCGCTCGCTCCCTGTTAAAACAGTGATGCGGGAAGGGGCGTTACCTTCAACATCCTCGCTCCTGATTGGCTCTGTGGTTGCTGTGATACTCGAGGTTGAATTTCAAATATGAAACTCTGCTCCACATTAAACCTGCTCTGGCCTCGATGAGCCTCATTTGGAGCTGAAGCTGTGACTCTCTCTCCGTCTCGTCTCGTTCTTTATCAAAATGGAGTTTGACATTTTCAGTTCTGTGTCAAAACTGCAAATCCAACAAACGTGTTCAAACCTCTGCTGTTTCAGGGGTGACATTTCCATAAACTCAAACACATTTCCAGTATCTTCCGTCTGGCGCTGCAGACTCGTAATCGCTCCATCAGAATATAAACGTGAGTAAACAGAGACGGCGGGTCCGGGGCAGATAAACGTGGACGGCGTTCGGTTTCATACGCTCTGGGACGCCGCGTATTTTGGGCCGTGATACCATCTCCACGTCTGATGCACCAACCCGGCAGTAGTGACATTTCACCACGAGCGGCTCTGAAACAGGAGCCGTCCGCCGGGTTTATTCTGCTTCACTTTGACATATTCGGCGTGCAGATGGCGAGGACGCGAGCGGAGGTCACTCGAGTTTACTGACTGCAGCTACTGGGCATAAAACGAAAACGCCAGCGGCAAAACCGAACTAAAAAACGCTCCATTGAAACGAGTGAGTCATTGTTCACCATTGAAATGTCATCACAAAGAAGCGACTATGTTTAGACCCGTGTTCTTTCCCAAGGCCACTCCTCTTTTCAGCTCGCCGTCATGTCAGCGGCGGCGCATCCACTTCGCCCGCCCGCCCGCACGCCCGGTTAAGTCAGACTCAGCTCGGACCATCGTTTGTACAAAGAAGTGAACTAAGTGAGAGTGAATATGGTTATACTCAATATTCCAACATCACAATGACAACGGGCAAACTACGGCCCCGGGGCCACATACGGCCCGTCGGGCTTATTAATCCGGCCGAACGTGACCACATGATGGCGCACTTCAGCTACATCAGCCGTGTGTTACTCTCTTATTCTCTTCCTTCTTTCAAAGGTCTTTTAATTAAGCAGTAAAAGGTACAATGAGCGTACAATACTTATAATTATAACTTTTTCTTTTTTCAAATAACACAAGAAATTTAACAAAATTACAGACCAGCTGCAAAAAAAAAAAAAAAAAAACCTAAATAAGACATGCATGTAATAAATAAAGAGTCTGGAGTGATGAAGAGTCTGGAGTGATGAGGAGTCTGGATGATGAAGAGTCTGGAGTGATGAAGAGTCCGGAGTGATGAAGAGTCTGGGGTGATGAAGAGTCTGGAGTGATGAAGAGTCTGCAGTGATGAAGAGTCCGGAGTGATGAAGAGTCTGGAGTGATGAAGAGTCTGCAGTGATGAAGAGTCCGGAGTGATGAAGAGTCTGGAGTGATGAAGAGTCTGGAGTGATGAAGAGTCTGGATGATGAAGAGTCTGGAGTGATGAAGAGTCTGGAGTGATGAAGAGTCTGGATGATGAAGAGTCTGGAGTGATGGATGATGAAGAGTCTGGATGATGAAGAGTCTGGAGTGACGTTGTGACTGGCTGAGGTCACACACTCGGGAGAATCCCCGTTGGCGTCGTGGACTCGCCGGTGCAGCAGAGCCCGACAGGTGTTTGGCGACACTGAGCGGCGCTGAGGAAACCGAAGGCGAAACGCTTAAACGAACCAGAACAAACATGGCAACGCCGACAGACCAACTTCAGCCTGTTTGAGGAATATTTAGTTTGTGAAAAACGAGCAGAAGGTCAGAGTTTTGAGCTTTTGTTCAATTCAATTTAATTAAATTTATTTTTGTAAAGCCCAAAATCACGACAGCAGTCGCCTCTTAGGGCTGAACATGGGGTTGATTAACCAACAGAATTAGAAAATCAACAATGAAACAGAAACAGAAGCAAATTAATCAACAGAAAATAAGCGATGAATAACTGTCCCAGAACATCCCCCCTGTCCTCAGACCCTCCTTCTCCAAAGGAAAAACTCCAAAAACCCAGTGGGAAAAGGAGAAACCTCGAGGAGAACCACAGTGAAGGAGAGACCCTCTCCCACAGGACGGACAGGCTGCAGATGTGTCCAGGACTAAGGAGCATCCAGTTCAAGTCTGTGGGGCCAGAGCCCAACGAGCCGTCCAATCAGCAAGAAGATCTAGAGTCCAGCCATCACCGGACGGTTTCACTGAGAGTCCGGTTCAGCCAGTTCCCTAAATATCTGAAACGCTGAATTGTCTTTAGCTTGTAGCATGTTAGCTCCCGAGTTAACTCACGAGTTAGCTCCCGAGTTAGCTCCCGAGTTAGCTCCCGAGTTAGCTCCCGAGTTAGCTCACGAGTTAGCGCTTGGTTTCACTCACCAGGTTGATTTAAATCCACATGTTCAAGTGTTGTTAATTTCATAAAGTGTAAATGTAGTGATACAGATTCAAAATTATTCATATTTTGTAATGATACGAATCAGTGTCTGAACTTTTCTCATGAATTTTGTGTTTTTAATTTTGTTTTAATCAAAGTCAAAGCTTGAACTCGAAAACTTTAGTCAGGATTTTACCACAAACATGTTAAAAATAACCCCTCAAATCAAATGAAAAGTACTTTTTACTTTTCAGTCCTGTTCATAAATGTAGTAGAGTAGAAAGTACAGATACTGCTCTCAAATGTACTCAAGTAAAAGTAAAAAAAATCTACTACTTGTACTTTGTCACCCTCTGACCTTCAGCAGCTCTTCATCACCGTCTCAGAGGCACCACGACTTTTACTCAAGAAAAGCTCTTTTAGAACGTTCCATGTGTCTGTTGTCACCACCTCATTTTGCAAAGTTAATGACATGGAACAAGTTTAGTAAAAAGTCGGTTTCCATCAGGTCAAAGATTTCCTGACGTCCGGGTTTGACTTGGATCACGCTCGGACTTCCAGACGGGCCGATGACTCCTCACCTTTAGACCGAGTCCAACCCTCCGACCGCAGCCGTTTTGTCAATACTGACGACAGTTGACATTTCAGAAAATTCAAAGGTCAAATTCTTCCTGGACACGATCGTAACCGACGGCGAAGTTCAAGCATGTTCAGTTTCCACACGACTCTGAGCGAACTGTGAGCGTCACTACTTCCTGTCCAGTTGTGTCTCTATGAGGTTTTTGCAGAGTGACGCTAAAATCATAGACTGTTTAGATAAATGGACGTAGCCCAACTGCTAACTGCTAACTGTTGTGTTCTAAACAGGAAGTGATCATGGGCGCACCTCCGGCTCCATCGACTCTGGCTCCAATTCACTTTCTATTGAAAAACTGTGTCTCTCTCTCTGTACCTGCTGCTGTCAGACTCATTTTGGTCTTAAATGTTTGTATTAACCCTCTACATGATCCTTCTTTTTTTTTAGTTTATTTATTTATTGTTATTTTGAATACATTTTTTTTATTTTGAGTTTTTTTTTTTTTTTTTCAAAAGTTTGAGGGTTTTTGTTTTTTTTTGTGTGTGTGTTTTTTTAGTTATTTTGAGGGGTTTTTTTTTTTTTGTTTTTTTTTAAATATTTTATTTTATTTATTTGTTTTTTGTTATTTTGAGTTTATTTTTTTTCTATTGATAAACTGTGTCTCTCTCTGTACCTGCTGCTGTCAGACTCATTTTGGTCTTAAATGTTTGTATTAACCCGCTACATGATTCTGGGGTACTTTTTTTTTTTTTTTTTTTTTTATTAATTCATTGTTATTTTCAGTTAAATTTTTTTATTTATTTTGTGTTATTTTGATGTTTTTTTTGTTTTGTTTTGTTTTTTAAGTAATTTTGAGTTTTTTTTTTTTTTTGTTATTTGAGTTTTTTTTTCTGTTTTTTTTTTTTAGTTATTTTGAGGTTTTTTTGGGGTTTTTTTTTGTCATTTATTTTTTGTTATTTGGAGTTTTTATTTATTATTTATTTTTTGTTATTTTGAGTTGTTTTTTTAAACTTATTTTTTGGGTTTTTTTTTTTGAGTTTTTTTTATTTTTATTTATTGTTTTTGAGTTGGTTTTTTTGTTATTTTGAGATTTTTTTTGTTATTTGGAGTTTTATTTATTTATTTAGTGTTATTTTCAGTTTCTGTTTAGTTGATAAACTCTGTCCCTCTCTGCACCTGCTGCTGTCAGACTCGTCATGTTGGTCTTGAATCAAGATATGAACATTAATAACAGACAAATCAGGCCGTTAGCGTTAGCAACAGGTTTGATTGACAGTGTTGCTAAGCGCCCTCTCAGTGGTGAACCGGCGGTGTGGGCGGGAAGGGGCGTTACCTTCAACATCCTCCCTCTGGATTGGCTCTTTGGTTGCTAGGATACTCGTGGTCGGAATTCCAAATATGGAACTCGGCTCCAAATTAGCCGAAAGTAGCTAAGTTCACACTCAGTCCACTCCACTTTTTTACACAGTTTATGGTTAAAACTAATAAATATTTAAAGATGAGGCAGTGGATGTTTAACACGACACACAAATACTACACAAATAAAAACACTTCACCAGAGAAGTTTTTAGAAAGAGACATGTTTCTGACTCAATGCTAACGCTAAAGCTAATTTCGAGGCATAATAAACATCAAAAAAACACCACAAACTGAAGTATTCCATGTATAAAAATAACTGTGTAGTCTTTATCTTAATTAATTTGAATTTTCATAGGTTGTTTTTCGATTTTAATAAAAGCGACTGTTAGCTTTGCGACACAATGAGCTAGCTAGCGTGCTACCGAGCGTGTAATAAAGAGTTTGAGGCAGTCGGTTCGTTGAATATGGATCAGTTTATTCATTCTGTAGGGCACATGTTCGTCCCGTAGTCTTACACAAAGCATCGTTGTGAAATGTCCCGTTTGTTTTGACCAGAAAACACTCAAGAAATAAAATAAAATAAAAAAAAATACATAAGCGATCATGACAGACACACATTCAAAGACACTGTTTGCGATGCGCTTTAAGGCCAATTAGTTCGTTCACCAAATCATTTCACAAATACCACTTGCAAATTTTCAGTTTAAAACATATTGGTACCTCGGGATGAAAATGGGAAGAAGTTTGGACGTTTTAGTAGCGGTTTTGAGGAGTGCGGTTGCTAGCATGCACATGGACACAGGCACTGATCTTGACTTGGTTGTGTCATGTTGTAGGTCCTCAAAGCATTCTGGGTAATGTAGGCGTCTGTGAACTCCCTCAAACAAGGCGGTCGATTGTTCCGTTTAACGAAGCCAAACCGCGACGCCGAAATGTACGAACGTGAATTAGTTAGCTAACAAAAAAAATATCTTAACACACAAAAATAGTGGCTTTACTCCAAGACTTTTCCTTCACGATACGTTAGTCTCAAAACAGGCTGACCCTACGGTAATATTCAAGGCCCAGACGCGCTCAGCAAGCCAGTGCCGAGGATTCTGGGTAACGTAGTAAATCCAGAAATCACAGGAAGCTCGACGGCTCCTTTTTACAAACAAAGAAAAAGTATACAAATAAAAACAACACCAAAAAAACATCAAAATCAAGCACGAAAGTCGTATGATTCGTAATTAAGGCGAGTTAAAATATTGCAGAATATTTTGGCCCCTGCGTCGCCGACAGACGCCACAACAGTCACGGCTCCCTGACTCCTGTACGGGTCCAGAGGAGGGACAAAAAGGTATCTCAAAACAAGAATTATTCAACTCATAAAAACGTGATCCTCTTTGGAGAGACATTTTTATTTGGTTTCCTCGGCCTCCACCTCAGTTATTTTAAAGGGACGATGAGGACCGTGTTTCAAAAAACCTCAAATTAAAAACATGGGGGAAGTTCGTAAAATACAAAATTGTCGTTTTTGTCAGTCGACGACCCGGTAGAGTCGACGCCGTTGCAGTTAGCGGGAAGAGTTTGCGTCCCCCTGATTACGAGCGAACTGGGCGTGAAACCAAAACAGATCAAAATAACGAGTTACAAAGTGATGCGGACCCCCTTCGTTTTCCTCTCGAGGGTCGTTTTAGGCAAATATTCCCGGCGCCGTTTCCCTGTCGTTCAAAAAGGCCGAGGTTTTCGCGCGATCCGTCAACCTGACCTCATCCACAAAAAGAGGACACGCGGTTTCGCTTCGCACCGTCCATTTTGAAGTCCTCCTCTTTTTGCTGAAGTACAAAACACCCCTGTCCTCCGGGTGGCGCTGTCGTTTTTACCCCTTTTGCATTTTGTCCTTTTTGTCCCAGGTCAGACCCACTCCTGCATGGAGCGTTTGCAGTACAGTATGTGTCGCGGCGTGCCCTTCCGCTTGAACTGGACCACGGTATAAACCAGGACGAGTAGACACAACGCCAGGACACACGGGATGACGATGGCGATGGCTTTGACCGTGCTCGCCTCGTTCTCCAGCTCGATGATGACGTCCGAGTTGCCGTCGTCGTGCGGTTGGCGGTTGGGGTCGATCGGCATGAGTTCGCAGCCCATGAAGTCTTTGAGGATGGAGCGCGGGTATCCGGGCTCCACTCGCAGGAACTGGTTGTTGAACTTCCAGTACTCCTTCCCTTTGTAGAAGTACGTGAAACCTGCGGCGAGAAAACACAAAACGTCAGGACGAAACGGGAATAGAACCCACAACTTAACAAAAGGATGGATCAAATCTGAATGCGGCGCTTCGAGATGTTTATGGTCACGGTTTTATACAGAACTTTTCATCTATAAGTCACTCAAAAACACTTTACGTCAAGGAAAACCAGAGGAGAAGTGTCTTGCCCAAGGACACAACAGCAGTATCGTCTGTGGGAGCTGGAATCGAACCGACAACCTGTGGGTCATCGGATCTAACTGCTCTTGTGAGTTTTAATCCATGTCAAAATGCTCTGTTCCACCTTGTGATGTCATCAAGTGGTAGTTTTCAAGGAGTTAACAGCGACTTTTTAGTTCAGTCGAGAGAGAAAGAAAAAAAGAAGAGGG
Source organism: Periophthalmus modestus (assembly GCA_019594935.1). Lineage (NCBI taxonomy): Eukaryota > Metazoa > Chordata > Actinopteri > Gobiiformes > Gobiidae > Periophthalmus > Periophthalmus modestus. The sequence continues at coordinate 82,861 of JAIEZT010000059.1, forward strand.
AAGAGAGAGAGATGAAAGAGAGGATGGGGAGAGGGAAAGAGAGGAGAGAGAGACAGAGGGGGACAGAAAGAAAGAGAGGAGAGGGACGAGAGAGACAGAGCAGAGGGAGGAGAGAAAAAGTAGAAAGATGAGAGAGGATGGGGAGAGAAAAAAGAAAGAAGAGGGAGGAGAGGGGAGAGAGAAGAGACAGAAAGAAGAGAGAGAAGAGAGAGAGAGGAGATAAGAGAGAGAGGAGGGGGAGAGCGGAGAGAAAAAGTGAGAGTGACGGGAGACAGGACACAGAGAGATGAGAGAGAGGACGGGGAGAGAAAGAAAGAGATGAGAGGGAGAAAGAGAGAACAGGGAGAGTGAGGTGGAGAAAGAGAGGAAGGAGTGAGAGGAAGAGGGGAGGGAGGAAGAAAGAGAGAACAGGGAGAGAAAGGCAGATAAAGAGAGAGGAAGAGGAAGTGGAGAGGGAGAAAGAGAGAGGGGAAAGAAAGAGAGAGACCAACAGAGAAATAGAGAGAGGGAGAAAGTTAAAGGGGCAGAAAAAGAGAGACGGAGAAAGAAAAGAGAGAGAGGGAGAGAGGGAAGAAGAGAGGAGGGAAAGAAAGAGAGATAGAAAGAGGAGAAACAGAGAGGGGGAGGAGGAGAGGAGAGAGAGGGAAAAAGAGAGAAAAGGGGGAGAGAGGCGTGAGTGGGCGGGGCCTGAGGGTCACATGTTGTGGGCGGGGCCTGAGGGTCACATGTTGTGGGCGGGGCCTGAGGGTCACATGTTGTGGGCGGGGCCTGAGGGTCTGTCTAATGTAAGTCAGTGATCAGCAGCGTTTTCTGTTACAGCGGCGGATCTGGGTCACTGTTCCAGATCGGGTCTGTGGAGCAGTTACACGGGTGAATAAACAATAAAAAAACAAACAAAAAAAAACCAAGTATGTGCTGCCACTAGGGGGAGTTACATATCAGATCTGTGTGAGCGGCGAGCTCCATCACAGTAAGAATAAAAGCTGTTTATGATGTTTTTGAGCAGTTTAAACACTCACATAAATGGAAAATACATGAGTTAAATGTCAAACTGTGGAACATTTTAAGTGACATAATAACATCTCCATAGAGACAAGTAGGTGGCGCCGCAGGGTCAGTTCAACGTCAGCAGAAAACGACACAACGCTCACGTAAATCTGGACGAAATGTCGCTCAAACGCAGCAGAAAATCTACAGCTTCTGATCAAATAAATAAAAAAAGATAAAAGATAAAACGCGATTGGGTCTGGAATATTCTACTCTTCCTGTTTAAAGCTGCACCCTGTAACTTTTCTGGCCCGCCATCTTCTTGTCGTTATGGAGATGTTATTGCGTCGCTTAAAATATTCCACAGTTTGGCATTTAACTCGTTTATTTTCCATTTATCTGAGAGTTTAAACTGCTCAGAAACACCATTCGTTCTTACTGTGATGGAGCTCGCCCCTTACACAGATCTGATATGTAACGAGCTCTAGTGGTGCCACCTATGTGTTTCCATGGAGACAGGCAAGTTTGAGGCCGTACTGTGGAACATTCAAGGCGAGGTAATGATTCTCTATTAGAAAAGCTCCACAGTGAAGCATTATTCCGCTGTAAAAAGTTCCTGCTTCGTCTTTTCCGTGTGTCACTGACGTCGCTCGTTCGCTCGCCATTCGCTCGCCGTTCGCTCGCCGTTCGCTCGCCGCTCGTCCGTCGCTCATGATGCCGTTCGCCGCTCACCCTTCACGGTTGGGTTGGCGCCCGCCCTGCTCTTGGCACCGCGACACGCCGCAGATGGCATCACTGTTCTTTGCCACCTGGACGACTTTTTTCAACCTGAACCGAACCGCGCCAAGTCCCCGTCCCACCTGGCACCGGGCGTCCAACGGGAGCGAGCCTGGGCCCCCGGGAGCCGCCCCATTGGTCGATGGAGACGCTCTGAGACGCGTTTGGACCCGCCTCTTTGGATATCTGGCGAGGTCGGTCTGGATTACACCGGAATAAGCTCACAGTGGTGGGCATGTTCATTTTTGCTTTCCACGATCTGAGCCAAATGGTTCAAAGTGACACAATGTGCTGCTGGGACGAGGAGTTTGAGCCCGAAAACATGAGAAGGTACAAGGAAAGGAAAAATAAAATAAAATAAAATAAAATAAAATAAAATAAAATAAAATAAAATAATGATAAAAGTCTATAGTTTTATTCCAGATTAAATTTAGTTTTAATAAATGCTAATTTGTTATCTTCCATTTATTCAAATACAGGTGATTATATTGTTTAAAAATACCTTGAAACACATTTTTATCTTGAGGAAAGATTTAAACCCCAATAACATGTGCAGTTCCGATTAAAAAAATAAAAATAAATAAATAAAATAAAATTAAAAGTAATAAATAAATAAGTAAATAAATAAATAAAAAATACTGTATATCTTCCATTTATTCAAAAACAGGTGATTTTATTGCTTAAAAATACCTAAAAACACATCTCTCATTGTGAGCGGAGGCGTCTCTCCACAGATCTTACCCGTGACGTGGCCCGCTGACATCACCCCCCCCCCGTCTCCATAGAGACAGAAAATACTGTCACGCCACGACTGAACCTCAACACTTTTTATGTGGATTTTAAAATACTGTTGCTATAGAAACGCCATCGTTTCTAAAACATCACTGGAGGAAATGGAGTCGACTTAAAGATGTTTAAATGCACTTTTTAATTTTCTTTATTTTTAGACTTGAGACATCAAATATATGAAGTCAAATATTTAGAATTCTGAAGTAAAGAAAAAAACTGAGTATATTTCAGCAAAGTGATGAATGTAAAAAATAATTTAAATACATAAATGAAAAAAAAAAGTCAAGTTTTTTCCTGTTTTTTCTTTACTACATAATTCCATATATTTTACTTCATATTATCTGATGTCTTCTGTGTGTTTATAAACTGTAGAAATGTGGTCTGGCATTTGGATGTTTCTATAGCAACCGACATTTTAAAACCGGGCCATGTCACGGGTAAGATCTGTGGAGAGACGACGTGTTTCAAGGTATTTTTAAAGTAAGAAAATCACCTGTAGTTGAACAAATGTAAGATATTTTAATGCCATACTGTGGAACATCTCATCACATCTGCAGTAGCAGTAGTAGTAGTACTAGTATTAGCAGTAGTAGCAGTAGTAGTAGCAGTAGCAGTAGTAGTAGTAGTAGTAGTAGTAGTAGCACTAGTAGTAGCAGTAGTAGCAGTAGTAGTAGTAGTAGCAGTAGCAGTAGTAGTAGTAGTAGCAGTAGCAGTAGTAGTAGTAGTAGTAGTGGTAGTAGTAGTAGTAGCAGTAGCAGTAGCAGTAGCAGTAGTAGTAGTAGTAGTAGTAGTAGTAGTAGTAGTAGTAGTAGTAGCAGTAGCAGTAGCAGTAGCAGTAGCAGTAGTAGTAGTAGTAGCAGTAGTAGTAGTAGTAGTAGTAGTAGTAGTAGTAGTAGTAGTAGTAGTAGTAGTAGCAGTAGTAGTAGTAGTAGTAGTAGTAGTAGTAGTAGTAGTAGTAGTAGTAGTAGTAGTAGTAGTAGTAGTAGTAGTAGTAGTAGTAGTAGTGTTACACCTTTAATAACTCGCTCTGACCCAGTTCCACAGCGGTGCCAGGCCCTGCCCTGTTTCCTCGGGTCCTACACGTGAGGAAGTGCCGCCCGCCGCCGCCGCCGCCGCGCGCTCAAACAAATAGGTCAAATTCCAGTCGATGCTAGCTAGCGTGCTGCGTTAGCTCCCCGCGCTCGTGCTTAAACAACTGTATCCTGGCACCGCGCCGCACGACTGCTGCCAGAGACGAGAGAGAGACTCACAACCACAGACTTTATATAAAAGGACAAAGCTGCAGGAAGTGCTCCATGATCACTTCCTGCTCCATTGACTCTGACTCCAGTTCATTTTCTATTGAAAAACCGTCACCCCTGTCTCTGTCCCTGCTGCTTCAGACTCATGTTGGTCTTAAATGTTCAGATTAACCCTCTACATGATCCTGGGGTTTTTATTTCACTATTGTGTCTGTAAAGAGACAGAATGACAAAGAGAGAGAGACAGAGACAAAGAGAGAGAGACAGAGAGAGAGACGGAGAGACATAGAGAGAGAGAGAGAAAGACAGACTGCAAGAGAGAGACAGAAAGAGAGAAAATGAGACAGAGAGAAACTATTGTGTCTGTAAACAGACAAATCTAAGACCTCCACCGTGTCCCAATTCAACACTCTCTCTCTCCATCTCTCTCTCTGCTTCTCTCTCCATCTCTCCGTCTCTCTCTCTCCGTCTCTCTCTGTCTCTTTGTCTCTTTCTCTCTCTCCATCTCTCTCTGTTCCTTTCTCTCTCTGTCTCTCTCTCTCTGTCTTTCTCTCCATTTCTCCGTCTCTCTCCATCTCTCTGTCTCTCTGTCTTTCTCTCTCCATTTCTCTCTGTTTCTCTCTGTGTCTCTCTCTGTTTCTCTCCGTCTCTCTCTCTGTCTCTCTCTGTTTCTCTCTCTCTGTCTCTCTCTCTGTTTCTCTCTCTCTGTGTCTCTCTCTCTGTCTCTCTCTCCATTTCTCTCTCCATTTCTCTCTCTGTCTCTCTGTCTCTCTCTCTCTTTCTCTCTCTGTCTCTCTCTCTCCCTGTCTCTCTCTGTGTTTCTCTCCCTGTTTCTCTCTCTGTCTCTCTCTCTCTTTCTCTCTCTGTTTCTCTCTCTGTTTCTCTCTCCCTGTCTCTCTCTGTGTTTCTCTCTCTGTTTCTTTCTCTGTCTCTCTCTCTCTGTCTCTCTCTCTGTCTCTCTCTCTCTTTCTCTCTCTGTTTCTCTCTCCCTGTCTCTCTCTGTGTTTCTCTCTCCCTGTTTCTCTCTCTGTTTCTCTCTGTTTCTCTCTCTGTTTCTCTCTCTGTCTCTCTCTCTCTGTTTCTCTCTCCCTGTCTCTCTCTGTGTTTCTCTCTCTGTTTCTCTCTCCCTGTTTCTCTCTCTGTTTCTCTCTCTGTTTCTCTCTGTTTCTCTCTCTGTTTCTCTCTCTGTTTCTCTCTGTTTCTCTCTGTTTCTCTCTCTCTTTCTCTCTCTGTTTCTCTCTGTGTTTCTCTCTCTGTCTCTCTCTCTCTGTCTCTCTCTCTGTCTCTCTCTCCATTTCTCTCTCTGTCTCTCTGTCTCTCTCTCTCTTTCTCTCTCTGTTTCTCTCTCCCTGTTTCTCTCTCTGTTTCTCTCTCTGTTTCTCTCTGTTTCTCTCTGTTTCTCTCTCTGTTTCTCTCTCTGTTTCTCTCTGTTTCTCTCTCTCTCTCTCCATTTCTCTCTCTGTCTCTCTCTCTGTTCCTCACACTCGTTCACTCGTTCACTCGTTCACACGAATCGTACCGTTCACTTTGTCGACGAACGCTCCCTGCGGCGAGTCGGGGAGGCCTCGCCAGATGGAGATGGGTTTGGGATACCCGGGGTCCATGGTCCTCATGTCCTCGTTGTAGCGCCAGTACCTGAAAACGCAAACGCACGATGATCAAGATGAAGTCGACTGAACTAAAGGTAAAAGGAGCTGTGACAACGACCACTTCATGACATCACAAGGTGGAACAGAGCGTGTTTGAAAGCTCTTATATCACACAAAACTGACTCTTCTGAGCTTCAGGTCTGTTGTTGAGAAGATAACAGCGTAAGAACATGACCTGGAGCTGTGTTTTGTTTCATTCACACATGTTTAACCCTTTAAACCCTGAAAACGCTCTGTTTCTCACCTTGTGATGTCATCATGTGGTGAATACAGGAAGGAAGTGCTCCAGTGTGTTTTTAAACTCCACACACCTTCATTTCTAGCATCATTTGGATTATTTCCCCCCTGGAATTACGTAAGTCGACTGAACTTAAGGTAAAAAGGAGCTGTTCACTTGAAAACTACCACTTGATGACATCACAGGTGGAACAGAGCGTGTTTAAAAGGTTTTATATCACACAAAACTGACTCTTCTGAGCTTCAGGTCTGTTGTTGAGAAGATAACAGCGTAAGAACATGACCTGGAGCTGTGTTTTGTTTCATTCACACATGTTTAACCCTTTAAACCCTGAAAACGCTCTGTTCCACCTTGTGATGTCATCATGTGGTAATACAGGAAGTGCTCCAGTGTGTTTTTAAACTCCACACACCTTCATTTCTAGCATCATTTGGATTATTTCCCCCCTGGAATTACGTAAGTCGACTGAACTTAAGGTAAAAGGAGCTGTTCACTTGAAAACTACCACTTGATGACATCACAAGGTGGAACAGAGCGTGTTTAAAAGGTTTTATATCACACAAAACTGACTCTTCTGAGCTTCAGGCCTGTTTTTGAGAAGATAACAGCGTAAGAACATGACCTGGAGCTGTGTTTTGTTTCATTTATTATTCGTCTGTAACATCTTCAAAGCTCAAAATGCGACGTTCCAACTTGTGATGTCATCAAGTGGTAGTTTTCAAAGAGTTAACAGCGACGTTTTACCTTAAGTTCAGTCGAGACAAGTGGCTTTTCAAGGACAGAAATGATCCAAATGATTCTAGAAATGAAGGTGTGTGGAGTTTAAAATCACACTTCCTGTTTTTGTTTTACCACTTGATGACATCACAAGGTGGAGCGGCGTGTTTTCAGTTTGAGAGAAAAATTCCATATGTGTTGATGTTTTTTGTCTGTATTTAAAATGTATAAACTAGTAAAAGTAAAGCGTTTAGCCGCTCGTGTAACAGTGAGGTGGTTTTCGCTCCACGCGGCGTCCTGACCTGTCGCCTTTGAAGAAGTAGGTCTTGGCGACGTCCTCCCACCACACGACCGTGTCCACGCTCTGCGCCGGCATCCCGTGTCCGAACTCCGACATGTCCTTCGGGAACCCGGCCTGCAGCACCGTGTCCTTAAACACCCAGAACTGCTTCCCTGCACAGAGAGAACACGCAGACGGTGAGGACGAGACGCAGAGATAGAACGTCAGAGCGAAGGAGCCCGACCGTGACCTCTGACCTCTGACCTGTCACCTCTGACCTCTGACCTTTGACCTCTGACCTGTGACCTCTGACCTACGACCTCTGTTTATGAACAAACACCAGGGACTTTCCAGAGTGAGTCACCACAGCTTCAGCTCCACATGAAGCTAAACCAGGACTAAACCAGGACTAAACCAGGACTAAAACAGGACACACCCAGGACTAAACCAGGTCTAAACCAGGTCTAAACCTGGACTAAACCAGGACTAAACCAGGACTAAACCTGGACTAAACCAGGACTAAACCAGGACTAAACCAGGACTAAACCAGGACTAAACCTAGGACTAAACCGGGACTAAACCGGGACTAAACCGGGACTAAACCGGGACTAAACCGGGACTAAACCGGGTCTAAACCGGGTCTAAACCGGGACTAAACCGGGACTAAACCTGGACTAAACCAGGACTAAACCAGGACTAAACCAGGACTAAACCAGGACTAAACCTGGACTAAACCTGGACTAAACCTGGACTAAACCTGGACTAAACCAGGACTAAACCAGGACTAAACCAGGTCTAAACCAGGACTAAACCGGGTCTAAACCGGGTCTAAACCGGGTCTAAACCGGGACTAAACCGGGACTAAACCTGGACTAAACCTGGACTAAACCGGGACTAAACCTGGACTAAACCAGGACTAAACCAGGACTAAATCCTCTGTGGCTGTTTTTATTGTGACAGTTTGTTATGTGATGTGTAAAAAGTAAAAAGCATCAGAACTATTACTATTATTTTCAGTTTGTAGGTATAATTTGAGTTTTTTTGGCTCTAGTTTTCACAGTTTGGAGGTATAATCTGAGGTTCTTTCTCTTGTTTTTTCACAGTTTGGAGGTATAATCTGAGGTTCTTTCTCTTGTTTTTTCATAGTTTGGAGGTATAATCTGAGGTTCTTTCTCGTTTTTCACAGTTTGGAGGTATAATCTGAGGTTCTTTCTCTCGTTTTTCACAGTTTGGACATATAATCTGAGGTTCTTTCGCTCGTTTTTCACAGTTTGGAGGTATAATCTGAGGTTCTTTCGCTCGTTTTTCACAGTTTGGACATATAATCTGAGGTTCTTTCGCTCGTTTTTCACAGTTTGGAGGTATAATCTGAGGTTCTTTCTCTCGTTTTTCACAGTTTGGAGGTATAATCTGAGGTTCTTTCTCTCGTTTTCACAGTTTGGACATATAATCTGAGGTTCTTTCTCTCGTTTTTCACAGTTTGGAGGTATAATCTGAGGTTCTTTCTCTCGTTTTCACAGTTTGGAGGTATAATCTGAGGTTTTTTCACAGTTTGGAGGTATAATCTGAGGTTCTTTCTCGTTTTCACCTCGTGCTGAACTCTTTCTCGTTGGGATCAGTTCTTCGGGGCCTCCGCTCGGCTCTTCGTGGATGTTTGAGTCTTGAACCGGGGACTGTTCAGAGCTGATAAAACTGTGGCCCTCCTGGAGAAACTGGCAGCACCAACAGTCAAAGCTTTTCTGAAACTTTCTAAGCCTCTGGGATGAATCACGACTAAAAACACGAAACATCCGCCTCTGTCCCAGAGAACGTCGAGTTTCACAGAAGCTGCGACTCGTTTTTCTCATTAAAACGGTTCCCTCCTTTTTCCTGTGAGGTAATAAGTTTAAACAACGGCTCGATTTGACACAGAGTGACCCCAGGAAATACTCCGACCCTCACTGCAGGAGGAGGAAGAGGAGGAGGAGGAGGAGTAAAACAGGACTAAACCAGAACACACTGCTGCAGGAGGAGGAAGAGGAAGTGGAGGAGGAGAAGGTGCAGAGGGAGTGAGGAGAAGGTGCAGAGGGAGTGAGGAGGAGGTGCAGAGGGAGTGAGGAGGAGGTGCAGAGGGAGTGAGGAGGTGCAGAGGGAGTGAGGAGGAGGTGCAGAGGGAGGGAAGAGGAGGTGCAGAGGTAATGGCGTCGTCAGACTGAGATATTTGGATTTTTAGAATGTTTGAAAATGTCGTTTCCGTTTGACCCACATCTGGAAGTGTCTTAAACGTTTAAACGGCTCCTTTGTGAGTTCTGACTGTGGCTCAGTTGGTAGAGCGTTTGCCCACAGATTCGGGTTTGAGCAAATAAAAATAAATACACAAAATTCGTAAGAAAAATTAAGAAATTGTTTGGTATTTTTACTGCTGACCACATTTTTTTTTAATAATACATTTTTGTATTATTAAAACCCTCAGGATGAGATTATTAGCATGCTAGGCTAATGTCAGCAGCTCTGTGTGTTTTAAACTGGTCTCCATGGTGACAGTAGCCTCAAAATGCTAATTGAAGCGCTAATATGTTCTCTGTTTTCAGATCAATGGGCAAAAGTTTTATGAACTGAGAGGAGGATGAGGAGGAAGAAGAGGAGGAGGAAGAGGAGGAGGAAGAAGAGGAGGAAGAAGAGGAGAAGGAAGAGGAGGAGGAGGAAGAAGAGGAGGAAGAAGAGGAGGAGGAGGAAGAGGAGGAGGAAAAAGAGGAGGAAGAAGAGGAGGAGGAGGAAGAGGTGGAGAAAGAAGAGGTGGACAAGGAAGAAGAGGAGGAGAAGGAAGTGGAGGAGAAGGAGGAAGACGAGGAGGAGGAGGAAGAAGTGAAGGAGGAGGAAGAGGAGGAGGAGGGTGAGGAGGAGGAGGACGAGGAGAAGGAGAAGGAGGAAAAAGAGGAGGAAGAAGAGGAGGAAGTGGAGGTTGAGGAGGAGGAGTAGGAGAAGGAGGAGAAGGAAGAGGAGGAGAAGGAGGAGGAGGAGGCGTAAACCTGGACTAAACGTGGACAGAACATGTTGATAATCACTTGACTGAAGTGGACTCAGTCTGATCTTTTTAATCTTCTCATTATTTCCTTAAAAACTCCTGACGCTGGAGGAACCGACGCCGTGTTCTGCCCTTTACTCTTCGAGCGGACGTCCCTGTCACCGCCCCTCTCCTCACACGCCTTCCTGTGACCCCTGACCCCTGACACACCCGCCGTTCACACTTCATTTCCTCGTTTCCATCCCACATTCACCGAGAAAACTCCCTTTAAAATTCATTTCTTCCACTGAAGCCTGCTCCTCAAACCCTCCACATAAAAGTCTCGTCTCGTTCTTTGAAGTCGCTCCTCTGCCTCCTCCGAACTGTAACACGAGATCAGGATTTGAAATATAGACGTGAGTGTTTTATGTGGGCCACACAGAGGCAGCGTGAGCTCGACAGGAAACATGTGGATTGTATCTGACGCGTTTACAGCTGGTTCAGGGACCTTCACGCCGTAAATCACCTCGACCGAATCGTCTTAATCGTGTCGAAATTATCTTCAAAGTCACGTTCGTTATGAGCACAGACAGTTCGACGACATCTAACTTTATGCTAACTGCTCTCCTTCACTCTATATTCTTCGATAGTAAAACAGTGTCGGTGACAAAAGTGTCTTGCCAAAGGACACACTGGCAGCCTGCAGTAATAACAATAATAGCAGGAAAACAATAGCTGCATAATTTCCATGGGTTTCCACCATAAAACCGTTGCCATGGTGATTAAAACTAAAATATTATCACTGCGCCGTACTGACTTGTCATCTTGGCCTTCATCATCCAAGGTATAATACTCCCTACAATGGAAAAATAGCCAGATCGGACTGGACTAAACTAGCATATGCTGTTTTGACAAAGGTTTTGTTGCCATGGTGATTAAAAACCAAATATTATCACTGCGCCGTACTGACTTGTCACCTTGGCCTTTATCGTCAGAGGTATAATACTCCCTACAATGGAAAAATAGCCAGATCGGACTGGACCAGACTAGCAGAAGCTGTTTTGACAAGGTTTAAAAAAAAAGGGTGTCGTAAAGGTTTTGTTGCCATGGTGATTAAAAATAAAATATTATCACCGCGCCGTACTGACTTGTTATCTTGGTCTTTATCATCAGAGGTATAATACTCCCTACAATGGAAAAATAGCCAAAAACTTACTTACTGAGCAGGCTCGCTTCTCCATAGATCTGACCTGTAACTTGGCCTGCCAGTGCTCTAGTGTTTCCTGCTCGTCTCCATGGATATAAATAGTTTAATTCTTTACTGTGGAACATTTTAAGAAAAGCAATATCACCTCCTTGGAGCAAAGACTGTTTATATAAATAGACGTAGCTAACCTGCTAGCCGCCGCCGTGTTACAAACAGGAAGTGATCACGGGCGCACTTCTGGGTCCGACGACTCGTCATTTTGGTCTTAAATGTTCGTATTAACCCTCTACATGATCCTAGTTTTTTTTTCCTTTTTTTTTTTTTTTTTTTTTTTTTTTTTTTTTATTTGTTTTTTTTAGTTATTTTGAGTTTATAATTTTTTTTTTTTTTTTTTTATTCAGAGTTTAGTTTTGTTTGTTTTTTTCAGTTATTTTGAGTTTTTGTTATTGTTGTTGTTTAATTCATTATTATTTTTTTGTTATTTTGTCTTTATTTTTAATTTTTGTTATCTTGAGTTCATTTATTTATTTTTTGTTATTTTGAATTAATTTTTTTTATTTTATTTTATTTTATTATTATTTTTAAGTTATTTTGAGTTTTCGGGGATTTTTTTGTTATTTTGAATTTATTTTTTGTTTTTTGACAAACTGTGTCTCTCTCTCAGCGTTAGCAACCGGATTGATTGACAGCGTTGCTAAGCGCCCTGCAAAACCAGTGATGTGGGCGGGAAGGGGCGTTACCTTCAACAGCCTCGCTCCTGATTGGCTCTTTGGTTGCTATGATACTCGAGGTCGGAATTCGAAATAGGGAACTCGACTCCAAATTAGCCGCTATAACCGTTAGCCACAATCACTTAGTCTTAGCTGAAACAGGGGATATTTTTATTTCTTACCTATGAGTATGATTAATTATTACAAATACTTTCATTTTTAAACTTAAAGTGTGAGTTTGTGTCTCGATTCCAGTCTCCGTGAAGTGACTCAGGTCGCTTGACGAGGCGAACTATGAGCTGTTTTGTTTCCTGACCGACTTCCATTCAGATATTTCACTCCAAATTGGGGCAGACAGAACAGCAGAGCAGGGCCTCATGGGAAATCAGCTGTGTGTGTATTCAGATTGTACAAATACTCAGAGTCTGTGGGCAGTCCCTCTGGCCTGAATGAAAAGAAGAGCTCCCAGATCACACGGCAACAGCTGGGCCAGAGTCTTTCGAGGAACAGGTTACGTCACGCTCTTGGGTAATTAGATTCATGACATCAGACGGAAGGCAGGGGGCGATATAACTGTTTTTGAACTTAAAATCCACAAATACTGAATCTAGTTCCATTTGTCTGGGATTGGCTCCACACTATTTCCTACAGGGGGCGCTGTTTTGGAGTCTGTTTCAGTGGTGTCCGAATGTCCAGCTGCTGAGAAAATAGTGCTCTCAAAATTTCCCATAATGCATCTTGAAAAGCAGAGGGCATCAGTGGTCACTAGAGCGGTCAATATAGACCACAATGCACTGGGAGAGTCGGAAAAACAACCGTGGACAGAGACGGGTCGTTAACTGGACACGACACGACTGGATGAAGCAGAAAGAAGCTGGTTTAGCACAATGTTGGTCCTGATTATGAATAAAACACGTAAAAATAAACTGTCGCTGTGTAAAGTTGTTAGCGTTAGCCACTTAGCTTAGCCTGAGGTGTTAAAAAAGAGCGAACATTTCCACATCTCAGACAAAAAGCTGATGAATCCAGTCCGTTTGTGTGAAATCCATAGACTGTTTATATAAATGGATATAGCTAACCTGCTAGCCACCGTGAGCATGCATGACTCTGGCTCCAATTCACTTTCTATTGTAAAAATCTCTGTAACTGCTGCTGTTAGACTCGTCATTTTGGTTTTAAATGTTCGTATTAACTCTCTACATGATCCTGGGTTTCATTTTTTATTTATCATTATTATTTCATTTTATTTTATTTATTTTATTTTATTTGTATTATTATTTTTTGAGTTGTTCTGAGTTAATTTTTAATTTTTTGAGCTATGTTGAGGTTTTTTTGTTGTTTTTTTTTAATGTTTTTTAGTTATTTTGAGTTTTTGTTGTTTTTTTGTTGTTGTTGTTTTTGATTATTTTGAGTTTATTTATTTTTGGTTATTTTGAGTTTATTTTTTTTATTTGTTTTCTTTTTTTTGTTTATTTTTTAAAGATATTTTGAGTTTTTGTTGTTTTTTTTGTTTTTGATTATTTTGAGGTTTTTTGTTTTTTTTTAAAGATATTTTTAGTTTTTTTTCCCCAGTTTATTTATTTATTTATTTATTTATTTATTTATTTATTTTAAACAGCGCCCCCTCTCTCTGTAACTGGGTTTTTTATTTCACTATTGTGTCTGTAAATCCACATTAATAACAGACAAATCAGTCAAATCTGATTTTTTTTTTTAAAGACATAAATCAAGTTTCATCAGAGTTTAGCCTTTGGACTGTTTTTCACCCAGACTCTAGAGTCACATGACCCAAATGTAATTAGCTAATTGTCCTAATCTCTGTGTGACTGAGGCTCTGTGGAGAAAACTACAGACTGTGGCTCTGTGTGGTGAATGAGGGGTCAAACTCAGGCCCAGGGGCAAAACCCGGCCCGCTGTGTAATTATATTTGGCCCGTGAGGTCATATCAAACGTGCATTAGAGCTGTTCCCAGAGGTATATAGCACATGTACCACTGATACTACAAATCCCAGAGTGCTTTGCGAGCACGCTGCAGTCGAGACCAGTGAGCGCCGCTTCTTTTTTGTTGACACTCATTAGCGACCAAGCTACTAGCCGCAGAGAGAGACATAATTTATTATATTTACTGTATTTAAAAAAGAAATGAAAACTACTGATGTGTCTTTTATTTCAAATTAAATTTTAGTTTGTAATATCAAGCTTGAGTTGTTCCAGATTTTGTGTTTAAGCTAAATTTAACCCTTTAAGGACTGAGCACATTATCGACTGTTATAGACCTTGACTTTTATTCTTTTTTTTAGCCATAAAAATCAAGTTAAAGGAAGTATCAGTTTGTACTTTTACCTTTTTTCACACATTTTCCTCCATTTTACACCTCTGTCCATCCTTATTTTTCCTTTGACACATCAAATAACTGCGCTGTGATTGGTCGCAACCTCGAGTTTATCGGTGGCGATAGCATCCGGCGCTAAAGGGTTAAAGTATCAGCGCTAATTTAGTGTTTATAGACTGAACAATTACAGAGATATTAACCTTAAACGAAGTCGACACATCTGCACCTGACAGTTTAACAGTTTGGAGTTGAAAATAACCCCGAGTGAAGTCTCGTGTCGAGCTCCCGTCGCTTTCATCAGAGCCACATCTGTAGAGCTGCGTCCGCCCCCCCTCCCTCTGCAGTGCATCATGGGAGTTTTCATGAGGCTGGTCTGTTTGTTCTGTGCCTTTTAAGTCGCTTTTCAGTTTCAGACATAATTAGCGTTAAATGACTGGGTTTCAGAGGCGGACTAGGTCTACGTCTAAACGTCAGATAAGACATGAACGGCTTCTACAAACTGGCAAGACAAATGTTTTTGAACTTTATTTATCCGCGATCCACCGAAGACTGGATTTTATAAGAACAACAACGTCTTTAGCCTGTCTAAACAAGGTCTAAAACAGGTCTGAACTCATCGAGGCTAACAGTTATAGCGGCTAATTTAGAGATGAGTTCTTCTATTTCGAATTCCGACCGCGAGTATCACAGCAACCAACGAGCCAATCTGGAGCGAGGATGTTGAAGGTAACGCCCCCAACGCCCACACCACTGGTTTAGGAGAGAACGAGCGCTTAGCAACGCTGTCAATCAAACCTGTTGCTAAGGCTAGCTGGAGCGACCTCGGGGAAAGAAAGATTTGTCTGTTATTAATGTTCATATGTTGATTTACAGACACAGACGTGAAATAAAAACCCCAGGATCATGTAGAGGGTTAATACGAACATTTAAGACCAAAATGACAAGTCTGAGTCGATAGAACAGGAAGTGCGCCCATGATCACTTCCTGTATGTAACGCGGCGGCAGCTAGCAGGTTAGCTACGTCCATTTATATAAACAGTCTATGCTCTGAGGAGGTGATATTGCTTTTCTTAAAATGTTCCACGGTAAAAACTTAGACTATCTATATCCATGGAGACAAGCAGGAAACACTAGAACACTAGCAGGCAAAGGTAAAGGTCTGATCTGTGGAGAAGCGAGCCAACAGCTCAACAACAACAACAACAAAGACGCTGCTATATGAACAAAAGCGATACAGACATGGTTAATGGGCGACTAGAATTATAATTTACACAAAAGGATGACAAGAACGTTACAATAGGCTCTGTGTACAGTAGCATGCTAGCTAGCTCACTGTGTTTCAAAGCTAACAGTTACTTTTATCAAAATCAGAAAGCAGCAGTAGTAGTAGTAACAAGAAGTAGTGACTCTAAAAAGAAGTAAAGACGCTAAAAGAAAGTAGTGATGCTAACAGGAAGTAGTGACATTAACAGGAAGCAGTGACGCTAACATGACGAAATGACACTAACATGAAGGAGTGACGCTAACATTAAGTAGTGATGCTAACATGATGTAGTGACGCTAACAGGAAGTAGTGACTCTAAAAAGAAGTAAAGACGCTAAAAGAAAGTAGTGACACTAACAAGAAGTATTGATGCTAACAGGAAGTAGTGACACTAACATAAAGTAGTAACACTAACAAGAAGTAATAACGCTAAAAGAAAGTAGTGACGCTAACATGATGTAGTGACACTAACAAGAAGTAGTGACGCTAATAGGAAGTAGTGACTCTAAAAAGAAGTAAAGACGCTAAAAGAAAGTAGTCACGCTAACAGGAAGTAGTGAAATTAACAGGAAGCAGTGACACTAGCAGGAAGCAGTGACGCTAACAGGAAGTAGAGGCACTAACAAGAAGTAATGACGCTAAAAGAAAGTAGTGACGCTAACAGGAAGCAGTGACATTAACAGGAAGTAGTGACATTAACATGAAGTAGTGACGCTAGCAGTAAGTATTGACGCTAACAGGAAGTAGTGACGCTAACAGGAAGTAGTGACATTAACAGTTTAATGCTAAGCAAAAACTAGACTGGTACGTGAGCACAGTTTGAGAAACACTGAAGAAATATTGCCGCAGCT
The DNA here is from genome assembly GCA_019594935.1 of Periophthalmus modestus. Classification (NCBI taxonomy): domain Eukaryota; kingdom Metazoa; phylum Chordata; class Actinopteri; order Gobiiformes; family Gobiidae; genus Periophthalmus; species Periophthalmus modestus. Next base: position 98,887 of record JAIEZT010000059.1, read on the forward strand.
TTGGAATGAATCACTGTTATGTTTTAATAATTAAAATGCAAAACAAATTCCTCCCGCGGTCACGGCAACACCACAGACCACATTACATCATTAAGAGGCCGCAGCGGAACGGCTACTTCTGATCTACTTCCAAACACCGAATGATTTATGATGTATTTATGTTATCAGGGCACTATTTATAATAAGAAAAACTATTTATCACTGCCAGCGCGTTCAAACATACAGCTGCACTTATTAGCATTCAAACAAGGAGTGGATTAAGGCAGATTTTACAGCCAAGTGGGCAAAACATGACTTTAATCTTGTTCTGATTCACACAGCGAAACGCGCTCGCTCTCAGATCCCGTATCGAGGCAGGACGAGAGCATGAAGCAGATATTAAAGATAAAATCCGCTGTTTGTTTTCTGGGAACACGGCGCGGCCTGAATGCTAAAGAGCTAACAGTGTAATCGAATCAAAGCATGACGCTAGCTAACGAGGGTCTGTCCATGGGTGAGCAGGCACAATCGGGGCTGGTTTGGGTTTATTTGGAACATTTTGGAGAGAAACTGACCACGGCGATGGCCCAAGTTGGTCAATATTAATAATAAATGTGTTGGGTTTAAACAGAGTCTTTCAAGATAGTCTTTTTTTTGGGGTTGGATCTGTCTGTTTTTAGGTTGGATTTCCCTGTTTTTAGGTTGGATTTTCCTGTTTTTAGGTTAGATTTCCCTGTTTTTAGGTTGGATTTTCCTGTTTTTAGGTTGGATTTTCCTGTTTTTAGGTTAGATTTCCCTGTTTTTAGGTTGGATTTTCCTGTTTTTAGGTTGGATTTTCCTGTTTTTAGGTTAGATTTCCCTGTTTTTAGGTTGGATTTCCCGTTTTTTAGGTTGGATCGACCTGTTTTGGGTTGGATTGGTCTCTTTTTAGATTGGATTGGTTTGTTTTTGGGTTGGATCTGTCTGTTTTTAGGTTGGATTTCCCTGTTTTAGTTTGGATCGCCGTTGTTTTTGTGTTGGATTAGTCTGTTTTGGGTTGGATCGGTCTGTTTTTAGGTTGGATCGGTCTGTTTTTAGGTTGGATTTCCCTGTTTTTAGGTTGGATTTCCCTGTTTTTGGGTTGGATCGGTCTCTTTTTAGGTTGTATTGGTCGGTTTTTAGGTTGGATCGTCCTGTTTTGGCTCAGATCCCCCTGTTTTTGAGTTGGATTGCCTTGATTTGGGTTGGATTAGCCTGTTTTTGGGTTGTATCGCCCTGTGTTATTTTCATTCGCCCTGTTTTTGGGTTGGATTAGCCTGTTTTTAGGTTGGATTAGCCTGTTTTGGGGTTGGATTAGCCTGTTTTTAGGTTGGATTAGCCTGTTTTTAGGTTGGATTAGCCTGTTTTGGGGTTGGATTAGCCTGTTATTAGGTTGGATTAGCCTGTTTTGGGGTTGGATTAGCCTGTTTTTAGGTTGGATTAGCCTGTTTTTAGGTTGGATTAGCCTGTTTTGGGGTTGGATTAGCCTGTTTTTAGGTTGGATTTCCCTGTTTTTAGGTTGGATTAGCCTGTTTTTAGGTTGGATTTCCCTGTTTTTAGGTTGGATCAGTCTGTTTTAAGGTTGGATTTCTCTATTTTTAGGTTGGATTTCCCTGTTTTTGGGTTGGATCTGTCTCTTTTTGGGTTGGATTTTCCTGTTTTTAGGTTAGATTTCCCTGTTTTAAGGTTGGATTTTCCTGTTTCTGAGTTGGATTTCCCTGTTTTTAGGTTGGATTTCCTTGTTTTTAGGTTAGATCAGTCTGTTTTTAGGTTAGATTGCCCTGTTTTAGCTTGGATCGACCTGTTATAGGTTGGATTGGTCTGTTTTGGGTTGGATCGGTCTGTTTTTAGGTTGTATTGGTCGATTTTTAGGTTGGATTGGCCTGTTTTGGCTCAGATCCCCCTGTTTTTGAGTTGGATTGCCTTGATTTGGGTTGTATTGGCCTGTTTTGGGGTTGGATTAGCCTGTTTTGGGGTTGGATTAGCCTGTTTTTAGGTTGGATTAGCCTGTCTGATTGGCCTCTTTTGTCTCGGACCGGCTCGTTGTTGGGAGCTCACCTTTGAAGAAGACGAACCTCCCCTCGCTGTTCTCGTACACGGCGTCGATCTTCGGGGGCAGGCCTCTCCAGAACACGCTGATGAGCATGGGGTACCCCGGCATCACCATGTTGTCCCTCACACGCCAAAACCAGTGATCCTGAAACACAATCATTACACTTTAACAACAGATTAACACCAAACAGTCTGAGATTATATGAACAAGTCGTGATTTTTTACTATAATCCGAACTCAAACAGTTTAAGAAATGTTTTTAAGTTTGTTTCTACCAAGACAAAACCATTTTCTGATCTGTTCTAACGCTGTTCCCTCCTCAAAAACAGACCTGAGTTGTGTTTTGTCTCATTTATTATTAGTCTGTTACATCTCCAAAGCTCAAAACGCTCTGTTCCACCTTGTGATGTCATCAAGTGGTAGTTTTCAACCATTTTAACATCTCCTTTTACCTTTAGTTCAGTTGAGATAAGTGTCAATTCCAGGCTTTCTGAAATGATCCAAATGATTCTAGAAATGAAGGTGTGTGGAGTTTTAAAAACACAGCGGCGCACTTCCTGTATCACCACTTGATGACATCACAAGGTGGAACATATGACGCTGTTTCTGATCTGTTCTGACGTCGTTTCCTCGTCACAAACAGACCTGGAGTTGTGTGTTTTTTTTTTTTTGTTTCATTCACACATGTTTAACTCACAAACCTGCAGATTTAAGCTGGAAAACACTCTGTTCCACCTTGTGATGTCATCGTGTGGTGATACAGGAAGTGCTCCGCTGTGTTTTTAAACTCCACACACCTTCATTTATAGAATCGTTTGGATCATTTCAGAAAACCTGGAATGGCAACTTATCTCGACTGAACTAAAGGTAAAAGGAGCTGGTAAAATGGTTGAAAACTACCACTTGATGACATCACAAGGTGGAACAGAGCGTTTTGAGCTTTGGAGATGTAACAGATGAACAATAAATGAAACAAAACACGACTCCAAGGCTGTTTTTGATGCTCTAACGACGTTCAAACGTGGATTAAAGCCTCTCGTTCCTCGTCTCTCCTGTAGAAAACGTCTTGCAGCTTTAACACTTTCACCTCTTCGACACTTTCCAGGTCGAACCATAAAAACGTGACGAATGTGAAGCTACTGTGTCCGGCACCTTTACGACGGCGCTCGTCTCCGCCGGGCCAGAAGCGTGTGAGTGTGAGTGTGAGTGTGAGTGTGAGTTGTGCGCGTTCTGAGTGTGTGTTGTGTGTTTTTGATGTCGGGGATGAAACCTGACGACACGCTGAAGCCTTCGGGGGGAAAACCAGCTGTGAAACACATCAAACCCCACCCACCCTTCGGCTCGGAGCGCAGCGCTGAGCCACGGAGCGAGTCTGAGCCGAGACGGGTCCAAAACATCCCCCACTCCGAGAGAAAAAGAGGAGGAGACGCTCACAGGTGGAGCTGACGCATTTACACAGGTGTGTTTAGGACGCTTAGCAACGCTGTCAATCAAACCTGTTGCTAAGGGGAGTGGGAGTGAGTTTGTGTCTGTAATTAATGTTCAAAAAACAAACAAAGATATAAAATCAAAAATATTAAAAAATCAAAATAACTAAAAAATAAATAAATAAAAATCTAAATAACAGATCAAAAAATAAATAACTACTCAAACTATAACTAAAAGAAAAAACAAAACAAACAGCAGCATTTACAGAGAGAGGGAACAGTTTTTCAAAATAATAAACTCAAAATAACAAAAAACAAACAGAAACAATCTAAATAACTCAAAAAAGAAAACAAACAAACAAACAAAAAAAAAAACCAAAACACCAAAACCCAGGATCATGGACCAAAAAAATAAAAAATAAAATAAATAAATAAATAAATACATTAAAAAAAGGTAAAATAAAGTAAAAAAAACAACAACCAAAAAAAAAAAACAACAACAACAAAACAAAACACAACATACAACTTCCTCTACACTCCTCCTCTCTCTTCCTCCTCTTCCTCCTCTCACTCACTCCTCTCCCTCCCTCACTCCTCCTCTCTCCTCTCCATCACTCTTCCTTCTCTTCCTCACGCTTCTTCCTCTACTTCCTTTCCCTCCCTCCTCCTCCTCTCTCCTCCTCCTCTCTCCTCCTCTCCCTCTCCTCCTCCCCTCCCCCTCCCTCCTCTCTCCTCCTCCTCTCTCTCTCTCTCCTCTGCCTCTCCCTCCTCTCTCTCTCTCCTCCTCTCCCCCTCCTCTCCCTCCTCTCTCCTCCTCCTCCTCCTCTCTCTCCTCCTCTCCCTCCCTCCTCCTCCTCCTCCTCCTCTCCTCTCCTCCTCCTCACTCATGTCTCCCTGTTGTTCCACAGATTGTTACATAATCCTTGTGTCACTGCTGAGTGAAAACAAACAAACACGAGAATAAATGAAAAAACGATTCATTTAAATGTGAATAATGTGAGTGGAACAAACTCAGCTCAAATCTGTATCAAAATCACCTCGTTTTAAGTTTTATAAGACTAAAAATCTGTGAGAAATACTCTGACTTTTTACTAGTGAAGGTGGAGTTTAAAAACACAGTGGAGCACTTCCTGTATCAGCACATGATGACATCACAAGGTGGAACAGAGTGTTTTTTCAGTGTGAGAGAAGAACTCAGTGTGTGAAGAAACAAAAAAACACAACTCCAGGTCTATTTGTGACGAGGAAGTGACATCAGAACAGATCAGAGAGCAGTGCATCATGGGACCTTCAAAAGCAAAATATCGGATATCGGTATCGACAAATCCACATGATCCGATTCCCGATACTTCTGATCCGTCCACGCTCCACATCTGTCCTTTTCCCCCGGACCAGCTGCAGCGTCGGAGTTAAACTGAGCCGGCGATGTTCTGTTTTCTGTTTATTGGCGACACTGGATCCAGATCGACCTTTGACCCCGGCTCGACCTTTGACCCCCGCCCGACCCGCCGCCTCCTCCAGCGCCGGCGAAACCGAGCGCTCGTAAAACAGGAGCCTAACGAGCGTGAGTCCAGAAGCCTTTGGAGATCAGCCTGGTCCGAAACGAAGAGCGGAACTCGAACTGCCAGGCACTAAAACGTTTTATGGCGCGGTAAACAACAGGAAAACGGCGGCGGCGCTGCGAGAGCTACGACTTTGATCAGTTTGGCGGATTTTCTTTTTTAAATCGTAGCTTTTCGTAGAATTTTCCCAAAGTTCAGAGTGAGGTCACATGCCCCACAACCCCACAAGAAGAGGACGTCACCCACAGCGTTCAGCTCAAATGAAGCTAATCGAGGCTAGCAGTTATAGCGGCTAATCTGGAGCTAACCACGAGTATCATAGCAACCAACGAGCCAATCAGGAGCGAGGTTGTTGAAGATGACACCCCTGTGACATGAAAACCTAGATGAGTTTAAAAAAACGTTAAGTATAGCATTAAGCTAGCTCTCAGAATGATTTGGCTCTGCAAGACGAGCTAATCTACGTCGTACTGACCTTTATTTGTCCCACAATGACGAAATTTTAGTGTTGCAACGCAAAGTTCAAGTACCGTCAGAAAATAAGAATAAGCTATTTAAAAATCTAGATAAATTATTGTTCAAAAGTTCAAAGTAAACTGCGAGTATCATAGCAACCAAAGAGCCAATCCAGAGGGCGCTTAGCAACGCTGTCAATCAAACCTGTTGCTAACGCTAACAGGAGCGACGTCGGGGAAAGAAGGACCTGATGTGTCTGTTATTAATGTTCATATGTTGATTTACAGACACAGACGTGAAATAAAAACCCCAGGATCATGTAGAGGGTTAATACGAACATTTAAGACCAAAATGACGGCGGCTAGCGGGTTAGCTAATGTCCCTTTAGATATACAGTCTGTGCTATGAGGTTTTTGCCGAGTTGCGCTAAAATTAATACAAATTTGGATGTCGACGTCACTGACAACATGTTAAACACAAAAATAAAATGAAAACTTTACCAGAGACATGTTTGTGTCTCAATGCTAACGCTAATGCTAACTCTGAAACACCACAAACTGAAAATAACTGTTTAGTCTTTATTTTTATTAGTTAGAACTTTAACATGTTGCTGTTAGCTTAGAGACCATGGATCTATTAAAATAACTGGATAGGGTAATGTTAGCTTAGCGCTGTCTCGAGTTGGACTAGTGGCCACTTATTGGTACTATAAAAAAAAAAAAAAAAAAAAAAAAAGACTATCCCATAGAGCGAAATGTGAACCTGACCTTGTACCTAAGCTTTCACAAAGGTCCAATTTTGTGGCGATTTTCAGATCAAAACACTTTTAATCGTTAGCTTCTTCTCCGCTTTATGTCCATGCTAGCTAAACTCAAGCTCTGATTGGTTAGAGCGGTCATGTGACGGGCTTGTATCGTTACCGAGGTGATTTTGGTCGTAAAATAAAGCAGGAAATGGGCAAATAATGTGCTTTTCCATTAAGACGGATCCCAGAGACGACGAGCGGGCGGCCATCTTTATTTAGATCTTTTAACTTTCAACGAATTAATAATTATCTCAACATTCGAATATTTAAAGCCAAACTGCGGGATATTACAGAAACAACAGTAACGTGGACAAAAGTACCAGGAAATTTAAGTTTAAACTGTTTAAATACTGGTGAACCTTGAAACTGTTGAAAAACTAACTGTTGTTGTGTCCTTGAGCAAGACACTTCACCTCGATTTGTCTCAAGTTGAAGTAAAAAGCACGAAATTAACTAACTTATCTGGGACATACAGTGAAATCATCTGGTCGAGGGGTTAGAAACACTGACCCGCAGGTTGATGGTGCGATTCCAGCTCTCGTGTTGTGTCCTTGAGCAAGACACTCACCCCCCTCGCCCTCAGTCTGTGAACTCTCCTTGATGTAAAGAGCTTTAAGTGTCTTCAAGGTGGAAAAGAGCAATAAAAATGTGACTATTTCGTATGTGGAGTTCAGAAAAAGTCAGTTATGAAACACTTTATGTAACGACAGTCGAGGATTTTGAGCCAAACAAACAAAAGCTTCAGTGAAAAACCAAACACGGCCCAAGTTTGATATAATCTATCTCAATCTGGTAAAGTGGTCCCCCCTGTGGCTCCGCTCTCCTGGACCGGACCACCTGAGAACTCTGGGCCATACTCTACCCTTGTCCGGCCCACCTGACCTGAGAACTCTGGGCCCACTCTCTCTCCTGGACTGGCCCACCTGTGAACCCCAGTCCTCCTCACCCCTCACCGCTGGACCGGCCCACCTCTGAACCCTGGCCTCTCCTCTCACCTGGTCCGGCCCACCTGACCTGTGAACTCCGGCCGTCCTCGCCTCTGGACCGGCCCATCTCTAAACCCCAGGCTCTGATCTCCACTGGACTGGCCCACCTGTGAAACCTGGTCTCTCTTCTACTTTGGACCGGCCCACTTGTGAACCCCAGGCTCTCCTTTTCCCTGGTCCAGCCAACCTGTGAACTCTGGGCCCTCCTCTTCCCTGGACTGGCCCAACTGTGAACCCTGGCCTCTCCTCTCCTCTGGACCGGCCCACCTGACCTGTGACCCCCAGCCCTTCGCTCCTCTGGACCGGCCCACCTCTGAACCCTGGCCCTTCTCTCTGTAATGGCCCACCTGTGAACCCTGGCCTCTCCTCACCCCTCACGCCTGGACCGGCCCACCTCTGAACCCTGGCCCTTCACTCCCCTGGTCCGGCCCACCTCTGAACCCCTGCCCTTCTATCCTCTGTGCCGGCCCACCTGTGAACCCTGGCCCTTCATTCCTCTGGACCGGCCCACATATGAACCCTGACCTCTCCTCTCCCCTGGTCCGGCCCACCTCTGAACCCTTGCCCTTCTATCCTCTGTACCGGCCCACCTGTGAACCTTGGCCTCCCCTCTACCCCGGCGCGGCCCACCTGTGAGCCGTGGGCCTGAGGGGCTGCACACATCCACAAAGTAATGAGTTGGCCCCGGTCCGGCCCGCTCGTCCAAGCCCTCGGAGCTGAGCTAAACCATGAGCCCAAATGGACCTGGCGCCGGCCCACAGCCTTCATGCAATCACGAGAACGGGCCACACTGTAAAAACGGGCCGGAGTAAGTGCTGCTGTAAATCACTGAACAGACAGAGTTTTGGCTCGGGTTAAAGTGGATGTATTTAGTCAGGGGTGATTTCAAATCTCCTCAATCAATACAGACACAACGAGCACTTTGAGCAGAAGGGCAAACGAGACAAATACACGACTTTTTGGAGCGTTCGTTTTGTGATAAAATCGGCGAAACGCAAATTTAAAATCTGGAATTATCACTGAGACCAGCTGCTCGATGTGAAAAACTAAAAACTAATCTGAATCCTGGGAAAAGTTAAGCTCTTAAAGATGTTTCTGATGTTCTGTTTAGGCTGAGCTCTTCTCTCCAACTGAAAACACACTGTTCCACCCTGTGATGTCATCATGTGGCGATACAGGAAGTGCTCCACAGTGTTTTTAAACTCCACACACCTTCAATTCTAGAGTTATTTCGATCTTTTCCACTCTTGACTTATCTCGACTGATCTAATGGTGAAACGTCGCCGTTCACTCCTTGAAAACTACCACTTGATGACATCACAAGGTGGAACGACACATTTTGAGCTTTGGAGATGTTACAGATGGATAATAAATGAAACAAAACAAAAGTCCAGGTCTGTTTTTGACGCATTGTAACTGATAAAACTACCTTGAAAACACGTTCATACTGTGAGATGGATTGCCTCTCCACATCTCCAAAGCTCAAAACGCTCTGTTCCACCTTGTGATGTCATCAAGTGGTGGTTTTCAAAGAGTTAACAGCGACGTTTTACGACTTGAGGAGAGAGAAAGAAGAAAGAGGAGATAAATAAGAGAGAGAAGGGACAGAAAGAGGGAGGAGAGAGCGAGAGAGGGGGGAGAAAAGAGACAGAAAGGAGAGAGAGAGAGCAAAGAGAGAAAGAGAGGAGGGGGAGGAGAAAAGAGAGAGAGAAAGGGGGGGGAGAGGAGAGACAAGACGGAGAAAGAGATGAGAGAGAGAGAGGAGAAAGAGGAGGGGGAGAGAGAGAGAGGGAGAGAGAGAAAGAGGGAGAGAGAGAAAGAGGAGAGAGATGACAGAGAGAGAGGGGAGAGAAACGAGGGGGAGAGGGAGAAAGAGAGAAAGAGAGAGAGGAGAAAGAGAGAGAGAGAAATGAGGGAGAAAAGAGACAGGACGGAGAAAGAGATGAGAGAGAGAGGAGAGAGAGAGAGAGAGAGAGAGAGAAAGGGGAGATAGATGACAGAGAGCGAGGAGAGAGACGAGGGGGGAGAGAGAGAAAGAGAGGAGGGGGAGGAGAAAGAGAGAGAGAGAGAAATGAGGGAGAAAAGAGACAGGACGGACAAAGAGATAAGAGAGAGAGAGAGGGGAGAGAAGAGACAGAAGGAGAGAGATGAAAGAAAGAGGAGAGAGAGATGAGCGAGAGAGAGGAGAGAGAGAGGAAAGAGAAAAACGGAGGAGAGTGGGAGGAGAGAGAAAGAGAGAAAGAGAAAGGGTGGAAAAAAGAGACATGAAGGAGAGAGAGATGAGAAAGGGGGAGTGAAGGTGCACTTCCTGTATCCTCACTTGATGACATCACAAGGTGGAACAGAGAGTCTAAATCTGCAGGTTTTGTGTTAAACTTGTGAGAATGAGACAAAAACACTCAGCTCCAGTTTGTGACGAGGAAACGACTTTAAAACCCGCGTAGATCAGAAAACAGCGTAAACTCGGGCGTTTAAGAGTTATCTCGTTTCCATGACGACGAGCAGGTACCCGACCCGGCGCCGGGAGAAGACGGAGTTTAAGTGAACACATGTGTCTCTGGACTGTAATAAAAAGAACAGAGCGAATAGTGAGATGAGATGTTCTGGTCTTAATGATGTGACGCTCTGGTTTTACGAGAAGAAACGATCTGCCACGGCTCAGACTCACTCCGTTAAACAAACACGAGCAACATCTGAGACGGTGTGAGATCCGACAGACGACGAGACACAACCAGCTCCAAACATGATCTGGAACATTCAGAGCTTCACTGAAGGAAAGTCGTTTGAGATCTGAGATTGTGCCAAATGGAAAGAGACAAAAGAGGAGGAGGAGGAGGAGGGAAGAGGAAGAGGAGGAGGGAGGAGGAGGAAGAGGAGGAGGAGGAGGAAGAGGTGAAGGAGAAGGTGAAGGAGGAAGAGGAGGAAGAGGAGGAGGAGGAGAAGGAGGAAGAGGTGAAGGAGGAGGTGAAGGAGGAAGAGGAGGAAGAGGAGGAGGAGGAGGTGAAGGGGCGACTTTTTATACAGCGACTTTTCACCTTCAAGACACTCGAGAACTTTACGACAAGGAACCACTCACACAATTTATACACCAGAGCACACAGAAACTATTTATCTAATTATTTATTTATATATTTTTAATTTAAATTTAAATTTTATTTGTTATTTATTTATTTATAAATTTATATATTTTTTTATTTAAATTTTTATTTTATTTGTTATTTATTTAATTATTTATTTATTTTGCATTTATTTGTTACATATTTTATAAATTATTTATGTATAATTTATTTATTTTTATTTTGTATTTATTTGTTATTTATGTATTATTTTTATTTATTTTTTAATGTTTTATTTTATTATTTTCTTTTTTTTTTCTCTCCATCTATATACTCTACACCTTCTTTTTTCATTTATCACTAGCACTAACTCTCTCCTCTGCCGTGTCCACTGTGTACCACCTCCGTTATTTATTTAATTATTTATGTATAAGTTTATTTATTATTTATTTTGTATTCATTTGTTATTTATTTATATTTTAATTTAATTTTTAATTTTTTTATATTTATCATTAATATTTCTCATTATTATTATTTTTTTCCCGGCATATATATTCTCTACACCTTCTTTTCTCATTTACATATTACTAGTACTATCAGGATCCTCCGCTGTGTCCACTGTACCACCTCTGTTATTTTATTTATTGAATTAATTATTTATATATAATGTTTTATTAATTATTATTTATTTATTGTTTTGTATTTATTTGTTATTTATTTCATTATTTTTATTTATTTATTTTATTATTATTTTCTCATTATTTTTTTTATTATTTCCATTTTATATTGTCTACACCTTCTTTTCTCATTTACATATTACTAGTACCAGGTCTCTCCTCTTCCGTGTCCACGTTAAATCCTCCAAAATCACAGAAATATCACAGACACAGACACAAAACACAAAAAACACACAAAAAACACACAAAAAACACATCACACACAAGTGTTAGTCAAACCGTGTCATGTCTTGGTTTGTTTTATCTCTCACTGTCTTACATACACTGCACGTTCACTATGTTCTTCTGTCTCGCATTAAATAGATTTTTTTTTAAGTGTCTTGCCCAAAGACACAACAACAGTGTGAATCTGTGGAAGCTGGAATCGCACCGTCAACCTGTGGGTCACTGTGACGCTCCACCGCTGATGGTTTTGATCCTGGTTTGACTCTTTCCATGTTTTTCTGCAAAATGAGTCTGGCCCCAGTGCGGTTTAATCAAGAAGTGCGTGGTTAGCATGCTAGTCATTGTTATCTTTACCGCTGACAGCAAATCTTTACTCTCATGAGCTTTAATCCATGTTCTAACACCGTTCTCTCCTCACAAACAGACGTGGAGTGTGTTTTGTTTCATTCACATGTTTGAGTCACAAATAAAAACACTGTTCCACCTTGTGATGTCATCAAGTGGTAGTTTTCACGTTGAACATCTCCTTTTACCTTTAGTTCAGTCGAGATAAGTGGCAATTCCAGGCTTTCTGAAATGATCCAAATGATTCTAGAAATGAAGCTGTGTGGAGTTTAAAAACACTTCCTGTATTACCACTTGATGACATCACAAGGTGGAACAGAGCGTTTTCTCAGCCTGAACCTGCACGTTGTGTGTGTTAAACATGTGTGAATGAAACAAGGGGCCGTTTAAACGCTACTTTGACACATCTGAAACTGTAAAATCTGTTTTTTCGTGCCTCTATTTAACAGAAAACGAAATAAAAACCTTTTTATTTGTGGTTTTTATGTCTCTCTCGTCACGGTTTAAAACGTTTCTAAACAATACAGAGTTTGTGCTGAACTCGGGGCCCGTGGGATCGGCTTTTAAGAGCGCTGCTGCGGACAAGGCTGGCACTTTAAGTTATTAAATCGAACGAAAGAAGTGAAAAGGAAAAGCTAGACGAAAAAAAAAGCGTTAAGTATAGCATTAAGCTAACTGCCGTAATGATTTGGCTCTGAGCTAATCTCTCAATGAGGCTCGGTTTATGTTCACGGATAAAATAAGAACTTTATTTGTCCCACAACGAGGAAATGTCAGAGAAAAGGGATACGCAAAAAATAAACTATCATAGCAACGAAAGAGCCAATCCAGAGGGCGCTTAGCAACACTGTCAATCAAACCTGTTGCTAACGCTACGAGAAGCGATTTTGTCTGTTATTAATGTTCATATGTTGATTTACAGACACAAAAGTGAAATAAAAACCCCAGGATCATGTCGAGGGTTAATACGAACATTTAAAATGAGTCTGACAGCAGCAGTTTTTCAATAGAAAGTGAACTGGAGCCAGAGTCGGTGGAGCTCACTGTCTGGAACGCGGCGCTAGCAGGTTAGCTCTGTCCACGAGTCTGAGAGGTTCAAATCTGTCAAAATCTTGGACGAGAATCACGTTTGACATAAACTTGAAACATCTGTTTTACTTTAGAAAATCCCACGTTTTTCTGGTCAAATCCAAGTCTGTAAAAAATGTGTAAATGTGCAACTTCAGCACTGCAGGAGGAGCGAGGAGGAGTAACACGAGGGAGGAGGAGTAACACGAAGGAGGAGGAGTAACACGAGGGAGGGAGGAGGAACACAGGAGGAAGGAGGAGGAGTAACACGAGGGAGGGAGGAGGAGTAAGACGAGAGAGAGGAGGAGGAACACAAAGGAGGAGAGAGGAGGAGTAACACGAGGGAGGAGGAGAGGAACACGAAGGAGGAGGAGTAACACACGAGGAGGGAGGAGGAGTAAGACGAGAGAGGAGGAGGAACACAAAGGAGGAGAGAGGAGGAGTAAGATGAGGGAGGAGGAGGAGAAACACGAAGGAGGAGAGAGGAGGAGTAAGATGAGGGAGGAGGAGGAGAAACACGAAGGAGGAGAGAGGAGGAGTAGAGGAGGAGTAAGATGAGGAGGAGGAGGAGAAAACACGAAGGAGGGAGAGAGGAGGAGTAAGATGAGGGAGGGAGGAGGAGTAAGACGAGGGAGGATGAGGAGAAACACGAAGGAGGAGAGAGGAGGAGTAAGATGAGGGAGGGAGGAGGAGTAACACGAGGGAGGAAGAGGAGTAACACGAGGGAGGAGGAGTAACACGAGGGAGGAGGAGGAGTAACACGAAAGAGGAGGGAGGAGGAGTAAGATGAGGGAAGAGGAGTAAGACAAGAGAGGATGGGAGGAGTAACATGAGGGAGGAGGAGTAAGACAAGGGAGGAGGGAAGGAGTAACACGAGGGAAGATGGGAGGAGTAACATGAGGGAGGAGGAGTAAGACAAGGGAGGAGGGAAGGAGTAACACGAGGGAAGATGGGAGGAGTAAGACGAGGGAGGACAGTAGGAGTAACATGAGCGAAGTAGGAGGAGTAAGACAACAAGAGAGGTAGGAGGAGTAACACGAGGGAGAATGTGAGGAGTAAGACAAGGGAGGTAGGAGGAGTAACACACGGGAGGGAGGAGGAGTAAGACGAGAGAGGACAGGAGGAGTAACACGAGGGAGGACAGGAGGAGTAAGATCAGGGAGGAGGAGTAACACAAAGGAGGAGAGGGGGACTAAATATAAGTCAAGACAATAGTTCTGTTGTAATCACAGGCTGAACAAACTGGTTTGATCTGTTTTTGTTCTGTGGGAAGATGTATTTTGTGGTTTTGTTATGGATTTAAAGTAGTAGTAGTAGTAATAGTAATAGTAGTAGTAATAGTAGTAGTAGTAGTAGTAGTAGAAGTAGCAGTAGTAGTAGGCCCCATTCATCACCTGAAGAGTAGAACAGACTGGGGGAAGTTCCCTTCAGGCTCCACGAGTTTCTTATTGAACCAATAAAAGTCTATTTATATCCTCACAAACGACGCTCTCACCGCAGAAAACTGAAGATCTGTGAGAACTACAGGTCTCTCAGGGTCCAACATGAACTGAACACACCGAGGAACAACGAGGAACACCGAGGAACACCGAGGAACACTTAGGAACATTGAGGAAGACCGAGGAACACCGAGGAACACTGAGGAACACTTAGGAACATTGAGGAAGACCGAGGAACACCGAGGAACACCGAGGAACACCGAGGAACAACGAGGGATACTGAGGAACAACGAGGAACACCGAGGAACACCGAGGGATACTGAGGAACACCGAGGAACACAGAGGAACACAGAGGAACACTGAGGAACACCGAGGAACACTGAGGAACACCGAGGAACAACGAGGAACATAGAAGGACACTGAGGAACAACGAGGGACATCGAGGAACACTGAGGAACACTGAGGAACAACGAGGAACACTGAGGAACACTGAGGAACACCGAGGAACAACGAGGAACATAGAAGGACACTGAGGAACAACGAGGGACATCGAGGAACACTGAGGAACACTGAGGAACAACGAGGAACACTGAGGAACACCGAGGAACAACGAGGAACACTGAGGGATACTGAGGAACACCGAGGAACAACGAGGAACACTGAGGAACAACGAGGAACACTGAGGAACACTGAGGAACATTCTGAGAAACACAGAGGTACACTGAGGAACAACGAGGAACACTGAGGAACACCGAGGAACAACGAGGAACACTGAGGAACAACGAGGAACAACGAGGAACAACGAGGAACACTCTGAGGAACACTGAGGAACAACGAGGAACACTCTGAGGAACAACGAGGAACAACGAGGAACGAGGAACACTCTGAGGAACACTGAGGAACAACGAGGAACACTGAGGGACACTGAGGGACACTGAGGAACACTGAGGGACACTGAGGGACACTGAGGAACACCGAGGAACACCGAGGAACACTGAGGAACACCGAGGAACACTGAGGAACACTTAGGAACATTGAGGAACACCGAGGAACACTGAGGAACACAGAAGAAAACTGAAGAGCACAGAAGAACACCAAGGAACACTGAGGAACACCGAGGAACACAGAAAGACACTGAGGAACATCGAGGAACATTGAGGAACACCGAGGAATATCGAAGAACATCTAGGAACACAGAGGAAACACCGAGGAACACAGAGGAAGACCAAGGAAGACAAAGGAACACAGAAAAACCCAGAAGAACACCAAAGAACACAGAAGATCACTGAGGAACACCGAGAACACTGAAGAACACCGAGGAATACAAAGGAACAAGAAAGAACACAGAGGAACACTGAGGAATACAAAGGAACAAGAAAGAACACAGAGGAACACTGAGGAACACTGAGGAACACATTTTTTCTCATCGCAAATGGACAACGTGCTGTAAAGTAGCTGCAGTCCATGAAAACTAATGCACAAAGACGAGGCCTCTACATGAAAAAATATGAAGATTTCAGTCTCAGGTATCAGTGATATGGAGTTTTGTTTGATACTCTACATGATCCTGGGGTTTTTACTTCACTATTGTGTCTGAAAATCAAGGTATGAACATTAATAACAGACACATGACTTGCCCAAGAGCACACAGGCAACAATAAAACTGCCAGTTTCCAGATCTTTGGACTTCAGCGTTTGCTCAAGAGCTTCCAAACTGGCAAAACACACAGAATATCCGCCTTTCTGAACTTTATCTTTTGGTTTTCTTCAATATATTGTAGTTGGCGTAAAAATAGCGCTTGCAAGTCACCAAAAACAGACCAGGGACCAGCTAAACCGCAAACAAAAAGAACTTTAAACTTTCATTTTTCACACATTTCCCTCAGACGTCCATAGCATCTGTTTAAGGCCCCAACACGAACTTCTACAAAACACTTTCTCCACCCTCACGGCTCACTTACTTCCCAATTCCCCACAATCCGCGCTCAGATTAGCATTCAACACAGACTTCAGGTAATCTCCACAGCTCAGTGCATATGCTTTAGCTAATTCGGCTAGCTTGGGGCTGTATAATGGCGTTTCCCAGACCTATAGCGCATCCACACCGGTGTAAAACGTGAGATAGGGAGGTCTATTGTTGCTCCCGTCAGAAGATTAGGTTCAAACCGAGCAGAAAGGGACTATTTCTGTATTTCTGTATAAGGGGAAGCGCTATGGAGGGGCGTAGCTAATGCGAAACCTATTCACAAGTCAGAGGGAGTTGGACGAATCGTTAAAAGTTAGAAGCAGGTGCAGTAACGGCGTTTTATTTAAAGCAAAGATGTAAAAAATATGACTGTTTAACTGTGTGTCTCCTGGTAACATTTTAAGACCATCGTACCTTTAATTTAGCCTGTCGAGGGCCACAAAAAATGATGTGGCGGGCCAATTTTAGCCCACGGGCCTTGAGTTTGACACATGTGGTTTAGAGTTTACGTGTATTTCCTTTAAAAAATAAGCAGCAGAAAATGAGAAATGACCCAAATCTGACCAAAGTTTCATATTGTGAGATGTTTTGAGGCAGAAAATTATCTTTAAACCAATTTATAAACCAAAAAGAACCGAAATCTGTGCTGCCTTAGCTTTATTATTACACATTTTACGTCTATTTTCGTCATAAATGCCACTCCTGCTTGGATAATCTGTTAGTTATAAACATTTGCACTGCTTACGCCATTTTGTTTTTCAAATTTTGTAACATTTTCTTTGCGAATAACATAAAAAATACGACATAATTTCATGTTTTATGTCCGGTAGACGACACTAAAGGCCTGGTCATGTTTTTGAGAGAAAAAAAGTTGTGTTTTGTTTCATTCGCACATGTTTAACACACAAAAAGTGCTTATTTAGGCTGAAAACGCTCTGTTCCACCTTGTGATGTCATCAAGTGGTGATACAGGAAGTGCTCCACTGTGTTTTTAAACTCCACACACCTTCGCTAGAATCATTTGGAGCATTTCAGCTTTTGGAATTCTACCGTTGAGTCTTTGATTGGAGCGACAAGCAGCAAAAGTCGGGATGAGCCAATGGATTTTTACCAGTTGAAGTGATATTTGATGTTTAAAAAGACAATTTTACGCCATTTTTTCATCTATTTTCTGATGTTTCCTCGTCAAAAACAGACCTGGAGTTGTGTTTTGTTTCATTCCCACATTTTTAACTGAATTTATGCCACTGACGCAACAATCCTGGAGCACGTTAAACCCTGTAGACTCTTTTCTTTGTACAGTATTGTTAAATCTCTGCTGAACTAAAGGTCAAAGAAGCTGTTAACTCATAGAAAATGACCACTTCATGACATCACAACGTGGAAACAGCAGAAAAACACGACTTAAACCTCACGAGCGTCCATTTTGTGCAACGTAGCGTCTTTAAGTTGTGTTTTGTTTCATTCACACACATTTAACACAGAAATCTTGCTTATTTGGCCTGAGAAAACGCTCTGTTCCACCTTGTGATGTCATCAAGTGGCGATACAGGAAGTGCTCCGCTGTGTTTTTAAACTCCACACACCTTCATTTCTAGAATCTTTTGGATCATTTCAGCTGCTGGAATTGTCAATTTCTGCTGAACTAAAGGTCAAAGAAGCTGTTAACTTGTCGAAAATGACCACTTTATGACATCACAGCGTGGAGGAAACGGCATTATAACACGATTTAAACCTCACAAGCGTCCATTTTGTGTTTTTTCCGGCACCTTGAGGTAAATTGATGGCTCAAAAACAAACGGCGAAAAACAGAAAACAGCCTTGGGATTGTTTTGATGCTCGTCGGCGTCTTACCTTGAAGACAAACATCTCTCTTCGGAGGATGGCGAGCGTGTTGAAGCCGCCGTCGCAGATGTTGGGTTTGGCGTTGGGGTGGGACGGCGGGGGCAGCCTCGGGGGCCGGGTCTGCCTGTCTGGTTTGCGTGGGTCCGACGGCGGATGGGAGCGAGGGGGCGGAGCCGTCGGCAGAGGCTTGGTCGGCTGTGGAAGTTTATCTGGAGGACCTGCGGGAGAAACAGACATGACTGATGCGGCGAAGTGTCGTTTTGAGCGGTTTTGCCTTAAAACGATGGTGCGTTTTCCAGACAGATTTGTCGAAGCGGCGGTTTGTGATTTTGGACAACACCTCGAGAGAAAAACACGAAATGTACCTGGCAACAAAAGCGAAGAGATTACAGAGATGAACAAAACACAGGTGGATTCAGAGGGATGGTTTTTAGTAAAAAGAGGATGAAACGAACAGTCAAAAGGGCAAAAAGACAGAGAATTTGTGCCTCAGAGCGAGAAGGTTTCAGGTTCTATTCCCAGGATGAGTGAGGTGAAGTATGTGCTGGTGTTGTGTCCTTCGGCAAGACACCTCGGACTCAGTGTTTGTGTGAATGGGTGTTGCGAGGAGGAGCGAGGAGGAGGAGGAGGAGCGAGGAAGAGCGAGGAGGAGCGAGGAAGAGCGAGGAGGAGTGAGGAGGAGTGAGGAAGAGTGACAACGAGAAGCGAGGAGGAGCAAGGAAGAGCAACAAGGAGTGAGGAGAAGCGAGGAGGACCGAGGAAGATTGAGGGAGGGTGATGAGGAGGAGCGAGGAAGAGCAACAAGGAGCGAGGGGAAGTGAGGAGGAGCGAGGAAGATTGAGGGAGAGTGACGAGGAGGAGCAAGGAAGAGCAAGGAGGAGCAAGGACTAGCAAGGAAGAGCAGCAAGGAGGAGCAAGGAGAAGTGAGGAGGAGCGAGGAAGAGCAACGAGCAGCGAGGAGGAGGAACGAGGAAGAGCGAGGAGGAGCGAGGAGGAACAAGAAAGAGCGAGGAGAAGTGAGGAGGAGCGAGGAAGAGTGAGGGAGAGTGACGAGGAGCGAGGAGCAAGGAAGAGCAACAAGGATCAAGGAAGAACGTGGAGAAGTGAGGAGGGGCGAGGAAGAGCAAGAAGTGAGGAGGAGTGAGGATGAGCCTGGAGGAGCGAGGAAGAGTGAGGAGGAGTGAGGAGGAGTGAGGAGGAGCGAGGAGAAGTGAGGAGGAGCGAGGAGGAGCGAGGGAGTCGAGCGGCCTCTGAATAATGCAGTGCTGGAGCTGCAGACGCACTATCTGTGAAGATTAGCTCCATGTGCTAATCAGGGCTAACGCTCGAGCGCGGCGTGAACCTGAGACTCGTGTGTCCGTCCTCTGATCTGAAGGTTGCCGGTTCGAATCTCGCTCTCAACACAAACTCATCGTGTTTAGCAAGGAGGATGCTGGGTAAATTCTGGCTCACTGCGTCTTAAAGTGAAGTTTGGACCATTTAGCTTCAACGTAACAGCAGGAAAGTGAATAATATAAACCCTGTGCATTTCAGAACACAAGTTAGCAAAGTTAGCATGTTTTAGCGGGAACTTTTACTTAAAGCGCCTATATTACGCAAACGGAGTAACCCAGGTGAGAAATGAGGATTAGTTGTCCCTCTTTCCTCTCTGCTGTTTCGCTCACGAGTCGGGTACTCCCTTCACGTGGCGTCCAATCAGGGCCCAGTATTAGCCAGCAGCAGGCTAGCGGTAGGTTAGCGCGACGAGCATGTGAAGCCGCTCTCGTTTACCTTCATTTCGCTATAACATCGCTCCAACTTTATTAAACTCACTGTTTCGTCATCCGGTCCTTTGACTCTGAGATATAAAAGGAGGATTGGTGAGTTGGTTTGCTATGCTAACGGTAGCCTAGCACGCTCCATTCATTCTCAATGAGCGGTTAGCATTAGATTTTAAACCTGTTTTCTCCAATATCTTTCACTCAAATGATATGAAACTTATGTCAGGTCTTTTTAACTTGTATCTTTTATGCACCTCAACTTACACAGTGTGAGAATGAAACAAAACACAACTCCAGGTCTGTTTTTGAGGAGGAAACAGCGTTAAAACATGGATTAAAGCTGCAAGAGTCAATTTTCCGTAATATAGGACCTTTAAACGTTCATAATGTCCCACACTATGGCATTGACCTTATCTTTGTTCAGTTACAGGTATATTTATTGATTTAAAAAAAAACCTTGAAAACATGCATTCATACTGCGAGATGGATTGCCTGTCCGCAGACCTGACCTTGGGAACTTGGTTGGTCCACTGTCGCCATGGAGACAGATGTGTTAAACGCCCATTTAAAGGTCTTATATCACACAGAACTGACTCTTGTAGCTTTAAACCATGTTCTAACGCTGTTTCCTCCTCAAGAACAGACCCGGAGTTGTGTTTTTGTTTCATTCACACGTTTAACACACAAACCTGCAGATTTAGGCTGAGGAAACACTCCGTTCCACCTTGTGATGTCATCAAGTGGTAGTTTTCAAGTCATCAGCTCCTTTTACCTTTAGTTCAGTCGAGATAAGTGGCTATTCCAGGTCTGAAATGATCCAAATGATTCTAGAAATGAAGGTGTGTGGAGTTTAAAGACACTGTATTACCACATGATGACATCACAAGGTGGGACGGAGGGTTTTTCAGCCTAAATCTGCAGGGTTTGTGTCCGTTTGTGACGAGGAAACAGTAGAGTCCAGTAAACGGTCAAACAAAAACACAAATGACGCTCATTCATAAGTGAACAGAAACCAGATGACGCTGGGATTAGCACGAGCCGCTACTAGTGCTAGCTACACATGTCACAGTCCGCAGAGCTGATCCGCCCGTCGCCGTGGAGACAGATTTCATGCACGGGCTGAAATCCTCTGAAATACATCCCAGATTAGAGGGACAGAGTTATGTAAGAGCGAGTCTGACCGGACGATACGCGAAAAAACAGCACGATGTGGGACAGGAACGGATCAGGAGTTTCCCCAGCGCCGAGTTTGGATAACAATGCTAACGCTAAAGGGAAAGAAGGACAAAGTGATAACGATGCTAACGCTAAAGGGAAAGAAGGACAGAATGATAACAATGCTAACGCTAAAGGGAAAGAAGGACAGAATGATAACAATGCTAACGCTAAAGGGAAAGAGGGACAGAATGATAACAATGCTAACGCTAAAGGGAAAGAAGGACAGAATGATAACAATGCTAATGCTAACGGGAAAGAGGGACAAAATAATAATGCTAATGCTAAAGGGAAAGAAGGACAGAATGATAACAATGCTAACGCTAAAAAGAAAGAGGGAAAGAATGATAACAATGCTAACGCTAGGGGGAAAGAGAGACAAAATGATAACAATGCTAACGCTAAGACGTTTGGCTGCTCGTCCAAGCCGCTTCTTCAGTTCTGGTCAGATTTACTGCTGGACACTGCCTTATATCTTTCTGAAGGGGGCGCTAACGACACTGAAACTGTAAACAGACCTAGCATACATACAGAAACTGCAAACAAAAGCTATCGAGCTCCTGTTCCTGAGACATACTTAGCATATTCCTTCAATTTTTCACACATATTAGCATCCTGGCTCGCTCTATTGTTCTCTTTGTTGCTTTGTTTGCTTTGGGTCTGATGGTGGAGTTATAAATGGGGGATAGATGAGTCTAAGGCCACATTTCTGTTCAGTTTCAAAGACAGTCCTGCTTGGATCACTGCAGCCTGCACCTGGAAAGCAGCAGTAGCTAAATCTGGTCCAAATCATCTTTTCTTTCGTAAGATTAATGACTCTGCACATGGTCCCTGACAAATAAAGATTAAAGAAAGAAAGAAAGAAGATTCATTCGTTCTCTCGTTGGTTTTGATTCACCAGTTCATTTCTGCGTAAGAGAAAACTCATCAGAACAGAGGAAACCAAAACTTGAGGCGCGAGGAGGATTAACCAGTTAACTGATACCCGAGATTTCAAAATAAATAAGAATAACTGTGAGAATTTTAGAAGCAAAAATACAGTTTCACTGGAATCTCGACCCCCAAAAGTCTTCACTCCTACAACTTTTTGTCCAAACAGATTTTACTGTTTATTTTGTTGTTTATTTTGTTGTTTGTCTCATAAATCCGTTAAAATTTATTTACCTCTAAGATAATTTTATTTTTAAGCATTTTTTTTAACTTTATGCATGCCCTTATTTCTACTGTAATATCTATATTTCTACTTTTTTTTTTTTTATTGTTTGTCTCATAAATGAGTTAACATTTATCTACCTCTAAGTGTATTTTATTTTTAAGCTTTTTTTTTTATTTATTTATTTTTACTTTATGCATAATCTTATTTGTACTGTAATATCTATATTTCTACCTTTTTATTTACTTATTATTTTGTTGTTTATTTCATTGTTTCTTTTGTATTCAGTATTTTTATGTTGCACTTTATCACCATTATTTTATATTATCTTATTTGTTCTCATATCTATATTTCTACTTTTTTTTTTTTTATTTTTTTATTATTATTCAGTATTTTTATGTTGCACTTTATGACCAAAGAAAGTTCCCAGTTTGTGAGCTGTGTTCAGTGACAATGGCAATAAAAGTCTGAAAGATTCTGATTCAAACTAAACTGTGTAATTCCCTTAAGTCAGGGCTGTCCAACCTACGGCCCCGGGGCCAAATGTGGCCCTCAGATTAGTTTTTGTTGGCCGTCATGCCTCCTCCTAAACTGGCCCAATTGATCAGAAAGTATTTTTACAACAAACTGAAGAGATTCTACCTCTATAACCTGAATAATTTCACCTTAGATTGTGACACAGACCTAAAAATAATCGTCCAAGTCGTATTAAAATGGCGCCGTCAAACCTGTATCGACTCAAATATGTTTCAGTATTTGAAAAAAGCTTGAACATCTCAGTCTTATGTGATGGTAAAGCACTATATCTGTCGTCTTTAAACTGTTTTACTGTTTGAACTGGGTCAGTAAATGTTTTAATGCACATTTTACTACTATTTTATTCATTTTAATGTTGTATGTTTTAACTGTTTAACGACCCGTAAATGAGACGCAACCTCGCCGCCATTTTCTGATAAAATACAAAAAAAAAGGTTTATTTAGTTGTTTATCTTGTTTGTTTTGCTCTGTGGACGCGGTCGAGCTCATTTTGTTTTTGTGGCTTTGACTCATTAAGTTTCTCACTAAAACTAAACGCCTCTCGGTCTAAACGCCTCTCGGTCTAAACGCCTCTCGGTCTAAACGCCTCTCGGTCTAAACGCCTCTCGTCTCCGCCGTCGCCACATCTGACGCCGTGGAGCCTCACATTAAGTCTGTGAGATCATCTGATATTCGCCACTTTGTGCTGGACTCGGCGGCGTGTCGTCGTTGACACAGCGAGATTTAGCGACTCACGGAAACAACGAGCAAACCGACTCGGAGAGGACGAAGTGACAAGAACGACAGAGTCAAAGAGGTAAAAATAATGTTTAACAAAAATCTGATACGAAAACTAGAATCAAAACTAAATCAGAACAAATATCGGTATTTAAAAAAGTCCAAACCAGGACTAAACCAGGACTAAACCAGGACTAAACCTGGACTAAACCAGGTCAAAACCAGGACTAAACCAGGCCTAAACCAGGACTAAACCAGGACTAAACCAGGACTAAACCAGGACTAAACCAGGACTAAACAAGGACTAAACCAGATCTAAACCAGGACTAAACCAGGACTAAACAAGGGACTAAACTAGGACTGAACCAGGACTAAACCAGGACTAAACCAGTCTAAAACCGGGACTGAACCAGGACTAAACCAGGACTAAACCAGGTCTAAACCAGGACTAAACAAGGACTAAACCAGGACTAAACCAGGTCTAACCAGGACTAAACCAGGACTAAACCAGGTCTAAACAGGTCTAAACCAGGACTAAACCAGGACTAAACCAGGACTAAACCAGGTCTAAACCGGGACTGAACCAGGACTAAACCAGGACTAAACCAGGTCTAAACCAGGACTAAACAAGGACTAAACCAGGACTAAACCAGGTCTAAACCAGGACTAAACCAGGACTAAACCAGGTCTAAACCAGGACTAAACCAGGACTAAACCAGGACTAAACCAGGTCTAAACCGGGACTGAACCAGGACTAAAACCAGGACTAAACCATGACTAAACCAGGACTAAACCAGGTCTAAACCAGGTCTAAACCAGGACTAAACAAGGACTAAACCAGGACTAAACCAGGTCTAAACCAGGACTAAACCAGGACTAAACCAGGTCTAAACCAGGACTAAACCAGGACTAAACCAGGACTAAACCAGGTCTAAACCGGGACTGAACCAGGACTAAACCAGGACTAAACCATGACTAAACCAGGACTAAACCAGGTCTAAACCAGGTCTAAACCAGGACTAAACAAGGACTAAACCAGGACTAAACAGGTCTAAACCAGGACTAAACCAGGACTAAACCAGGTCTAAACCAGGACTAAACCAGGACTAAACCAGGACTAAACCAGGTCTAAACCGGGACTGAACCAGGACTAAACCCGGACTAAACCAGGTCTAAACCAGGACTAAACAAGGACTAAACCAGGACTAAACCAGGTCTAAACCAGGACTAAACCAGGACTAAACCAGGTCTAAACCAGGACTAAACCAGGACTAAACCAGGACTAAACCAGGTCTAAACCGGGACTGAACCAGGACTAAACCAGGACTAAACCAGGTCTAAACCAGGACTAAACAAGGACTAAACCAGGACTAAACCAGGTCTAAACCAGGACTAAACCAGGACTAAACCAGGTCTAAACCAGGACTAAACCAGGACTAAACCAGGACTAAACCAGGTCTAAACCGGGACTGAACCAGACTAAACATGGACTAAACCATGACCCTAAACCAGGACTAAACCAGGTCTAAACCAGGACTAAAACCGGGTCTAAACCGGGACTGAACCAGGACTAAACCAGGACTAAACCAGGACTAGACCAGGACTAGACCAGGACTAAACCAGGACTAAACCAGGACTAAACCAGGACTAAACCAGGTCTAAACCGGGACTGAACCAGGACTAAACATGGACTAAACCATGACTAAACCAGGACTAAACCAGGTCTAAACCAGGACTAAACCGGGTCTAAACCGGGACTGAACCAGGACTAAACCAGGACTAAACCAGGACTAGACCAGGACTAGACCAGGACTAAACCAGGACTAAACCAGGACTAAACCAGGACTAAACCAGGACTAAACATGTGGCCTTCACAAAAATGAGCAGAACATGCAGGAGCTGTGATCTTCTCTCAGTCTGACGTTTGACCACAGCTGCATGATGGGAAATGTTTTACACCTTGGTAAGAAAATAAGCAATAAGCAACCCACCCAGACACAGGGAGAACATGCAAACTCCTCAGTGAAAGGCACAGGAACTGAACCAGAACCTTAAAATCATTGTGATTTTTTTTGTTTTGTTAGAACAGATTAATTCTAAATCCTGAAATCCCGTTTACTACAAGAAACTCCCAAACGCTCCTCAGATGAATTATACATGGAAACGTCGGAACACTTCTTCAAATATCCCAGAATATTTATAACCCGCTGTTCCAAGAAGAAGTGGCCAAGCGGAAAGTGAAAAGTGATGGGACGGTTTAAAGAAAAGTGACTCACGTCTGCGGCGCAGCTGTACAAAGAGACAAAACGAGCTAATATCTCGGGATTCAACAGAACTTTAAACAAGCACATCTGATACTCGCCGGAATCGCTCCCCAGCTCCTTACGCTAACAGCCTCATGCTAACACAGACTAGCGCTCTTACCGTAGATCTTCTGTATCCCCAGCAGGTCGTCCATGGGGAGTTTGAAGTTGTCCGTGTCCATGTACTGGTAAAACGGAGCCATGATCGCCGTGGGGTCGTTGGAGTGTTCCAGTCCGAGCGCGTGTCCGAGCTCGTGGACAGCGACGAGGAACAGATCGTTACCTGCAGACACACAGGAGAAAACTGTTAAAGCTACAGTACGAGGAGGGTTTTAATAGCATTTTTAGCCTCAGCGTAGAACCCAGGGTAGCATGGCAACCAAAGAGCCAATCAGGAGCAAGGATGTTGAAGGTAACGCCCTTTCCTGCTGGTTTAGCATCGAGTGGGCGCTTAGCTTCACTGTAAGCGTCACTACTTCCTTTTAGCGTCACTACCTCCTGTTAGCGTCACTACTTTCTGTTAGTGTCACTACTTCCTGTTAGCATCACTACTTCCTGTTACTGTCACTACTTCCTGTTAGCGTCACTACTTCTTGTTAGCTTCACTACTTCCTGTTAGTGTCACTACTTCCTGTTAGCATCACTACTTCCTGTTACTGTCACTACTTCCTGTTAGCGTCACTACTTCTTGTTAGCTTCACTACTTCCTGTTAGTGTCACTACTTCCTGTTAGCATCACTACTTCCTGTTACTGTCACTACTTCCTGTTAGCGTCACTACTTCTTGTTAGCTTCACTACTTCCTG
Source organism: Periophthalmus modestus (assembly GCA_019594935.1). Lineage (NCBI taxonomy): Eukaryota > Metazoa > Chordata > Actinopteri > Gobiiformes > Gobiidae > Periophthalmus > Periophthalmus modestus. Next base: position 125,283 of record JAIEZT010000059.1, read on the forward strand.
TGAGTGTCACTACTTCCTGTTAGCATCACTACTTCCTGTTAGCGTCACTACTTCCAGTTAGTGCTACTACTTCCTGTTAGTGTGACTACTTTCTGTTAGCGTCACTACTTCCTGTTCACGTCACTACTTCCTGTTAGCGTCACTACTTCCTGTTAGCGTCACTACTTCCTGTCTAGTTTTATCTCTGAGGTTTTTACGCTGAGTTACTCTAAAATGGATAAATATTTAAAGATGAGGCAGTGACAGGGAGATGCAGGTGGGTCAGGGGTCAGAGGTCAGGGGGTTTGGGTCAGACATGTTTGTGTCTCAATGCTAATGCTAATGTGGGCGTGTCTCAGTGGAGGTTAAACGACAAAATGGCGTCTTGAAAATAGTGGATTAAAGATTAAAGTCAAACATGAATCAAACTTTTCTGATTTTTTTGTTTTTACTTATTGTTTTGTGATTTTAATGTCTTTTTTTTCTGTAAAGCTCTTTGAATTGTAGTATTTTGTGTACAAATTGTGCGTTTTAGATGAATACTGTGATTTAAACAGGGGTCAGAGATGAGAACTATAGAGACACAAGCACAAAAGGACAGATTTAAGGTTAGTGTAACATTTGTCTCCTTAAATATTCATAGATGCTCCTGAAAACTTTGTGAATCTGAACTTTTACCACGGTCCCTCGTCCTTCTGCCATCTCCGCACCTCCACCTTTGTATCTCCTCATCACAGACACAAAATCACTTCTTCTTCCAGAGAGCGGAGCCTTTATCTGCCGTAAATCTTGCGTATGAATAATGCATCTGCACAGGCCACGTCTGCACAAACAGGAGCCTCCACGCCGCCGCTTCACCAGGAACTCGCCTAATTGGAAACTCATGAAATATATTTGCCTCTTTAAACATCAGTGACTCATTTTGCCGTAAAAAAGACGAACGGCAGTAATATCCACCAAACTGGAGCTTAAATGTAGAATTCATATAAAACAAAATGGCCGACATTAAACTGAAAGAACTGAATTTGTAAAAGTGCGAAACCGAACGAGTCTCGAGGGAAAAGTTTAAACAACAAGATCAGACCAGAGCTTCAGGAGGAACCGACGGACACGAGAAACGAGGGATTATACAAGTGTTCAGGAGGTCCTGGTTTAGTCCTGGTTTAGTCCTGGTTTAGTCCTGGTTTAGTCCTGGTTTAGTCCTGGCTTAGTCCTGGTTTAGACCTGGTTTAGTCCTGGTTTAGTCCTGGTTTAGACCTGGTTTAGTCCTGGTTTAGTCCTGTTTTAGTCCTGGTTTAGACCTGGTTTAGTCCTGGTTTAGTCCTGTTTTAGTCCTGGTTTAAACATGGTTTAGTCCTGGTTTAGTCCTGGTTTAGTCCTGGTTTAAACCTGGTTTAGTCCTGGTTTAGTCCTGGTTTAGACCTGGTTTAGTCTTGGTTTAGTCCTGGTTTAAACCTGGTTTAGTCCTGGTTTAGTCCTGGTTTAGACCTGGTTTAGTCCTGGTTCAGGCCGGGCTGTGGTTCCTGTAGGAGGAGGGTCTGGGCACAGGGGGCGCTCTGGGACAGTGCAGGAGGAGGGTCTGGGCACAGGGGGCGCTCTGGGACAGTGCAGGAGGAGGGTCTGGGCACAGGGGGCGCTCTGGGACAGTGCAGGAGGAGGGTCTGGGCACAGGGGGCGCTCTGGGACAGTGTAGGAGGAGGGTCTGGACACAGGGGGGCGCTCTGGGACAGCTGAGTGTAGGAGGAGGAGGGTTCTGGGCACAGGGGGCGCTCTGGGACAGTGTGAGAGGTCGGTCGGGGTCAGTCACAGAAGAAGACGACTCTCTGGAAACGAGCAGCTGTCCTGTGTCTATTGTTGAGATAATTATCAGGTTGGATGCTGCTTATAGAAAGAAAATTGCGGCTGAGGCTGTGGCTGATTCACCAAATTCAGGGAAGAAAAGAAGAAGAAGAAACAACGATTCAGAACAAACTCGAGGTCAGACGAGGAGAAAGACGTGAATATGAAAAGGCTTCAACATAAATGCAGAGAGCTAACCTGTTAGCCGCTAGGTTTCAAACAGGAAGTGATCATGTTGCACTTCCTGCTTCATCGACTCTGGCTCCAATTCACTTTCTACTGATAAACTGTGTCTCTCTCTCTCTGTACCTGCTGCTGTCAGACCCCGAGAGAGAGAAGAGAGAGAAAGAGAGAGAGAAAGAAAGAAAGACAGAGACAGAGAGAGACAAGGAGAGAGACAGAGAGAAAGTGACAAAGAGAAAGAGAGACAAAGAGAATGAGAGAGAAAGAGAGACAGAAAGAGAGAGAGGCAAAGAGAAAGAGACAGATAAAGAGACAAAGAGAGAGAGAAAGAGAGAGACAGAGAGAAAGAGAGACAGAGAAAGAGAGACAAAGAGAAAGAGAGACAGAAAGAGAGAGGCAAAGAGAAAGACACAGATAAAGAGACAAAGAGAGAGAGACAGAGAGAAAGAGAGACAGAGAAAGAGAGACAAAGAGAGACAAAGACAAAGAGAAAGAGACAAGAGACAAAGAGGAGAGACAGAAAGAGAGAGAGAGAGAAATAAAGGCAAAGAGAGACAAAGAGAAAGAGACAAAGAGAAAGAGACAAAGAGAAAGAGAGACAGAAAGAGAGAGAGGCAAAGAGAAAGTTAAATTTTGAGTTTATTTTTTGTTTTTTTGATAAACCGTGTCTCTCTCTCTGTCCCTGCTGCTGTGAGACTCATTTTAAATGTTCGTATTAACCCTCTACATGATCCTGGGGTTTTTATTTCACGTCTGTGTCTGTAACATATGAACATTAATAACAGACACATCAGGTCCTTCTTTCCTCGACGTCGCTCCTGTAGCGTTAGCAACAGGTTTGATTGACAGTGTTGCTAAGCGCCTGCTCCCTGTTGTCCTGATTGGCTCTTTGGTTGCTAAGACACTCTTGGTTGGAACGCGGCTCTAAATTAGCTATAACTGCTAGCCGCGATGAGCCTCATTAGGAGACACACTGTGGGCGACGTCTTTAAATAGTTTAAATCTGAACACGTCACTTCTTCTCCGTCTTTGAGCGTTATCGCACGATTTAGGACGACGCCCACACACACAAACACTTCAGGGACCACAAATCCTGCCAGACGCCTTCGACACTGCGTTTTTGTGTTTCCGATCGTGCTAATGGCTCTTGCTGCCACTGCAAAGCCTTCTGGGAGTTGTAGTTTCTTGCTGTTTAACCAAATGTGGTGATATACGCAGGTTTAGCCCCGAACAGCAGCAGCAGACAGTGGGGGCAGTTTATCACAAAAAAATAAAAAATATAAATCTAAATAAACAAAAAACATAAGCTCAAAAAAACAAAAAAAAACAAGAACAAAAAAACAAACAACTCAAAATAACAAAAAAAAAAAAAAAAACCTAATAAAAAAAATACCAAAAAACTCACAAAATAAATAAATAAAATAAAGTTAAACTAACTAAAAAAAATTTACTCCAGGATCATGTAGAGGGTTAATACAAAAGCCAAATTTCGATAAAAAAATTCAAAAAGCCCAGAGTGCCACTTCTGACCCCTGCATAGTGACACCTAGTGGATGAATATTGAACTGAAATGAGGCAGAGTGATAGTGACAAGATGGAAAACTACACAAACAGCGGTTGGTAAAAATGTTTTTTTTTTTTTTTTTTTTGTTAATCTTTTTAGTAATATCTTGCGGAATGTTTAGAAGTATGTTTTATATTCTTTTTTGATACATTTGCGAGCCCAAATGTATCCAAAAAGAGAAGAACATGTGTGAATGAAATAAAAAATCACGACTCCAGGCATGAGCTCTTCTCTCAAACTGAAAACGCTCTGTTCCACCTTGTGATGTCATCAAGTGATGATACAGGAAGTGCTCCACTGTGTTTTTAAACTCCACACACCTTCACTTCTTGAATCATTTGGATGTTTTCAGCTCCTGGAGTTGACACTTATCTCGACTGAACTAAACGTAAAAGGCGCTGTTGACTTGAAAACTACCACTTGATGACATCACAAGGTGGAACGGAGCGTTTTGAGTGTGTGAACGAGACAAACACGACTCCAGGTCTGTTTTTGCGGCGGTAACATCGTTAGAACACGATTTAACGCTCACAAGAGTCCATTTTCAGACCTTTACATGTTATTTCAAACATGTACGTCCTGCTACGCTGCTCAACGACCCAATTTAAAAACACACACACGGCAGATTCAACAGAAGAACGCAGCGTGTGGCGGCGCTAACGCTACCACGCTGCGCTAACACGCCTCTTTACATTGTGTTTTACATGTGCTGGCGTTAGCTTTGGGCTAAATGGGACGTCCCGCGGAGCTATAGACACGGTTCAGAGTGAGATGAGGCGCTGGAGTCGTCCCCCGTGGATCCCGTGTTTGTTCTGTTCACATTAGCTCCGCCCAAAGCCGTTTGAGTCGTCGAGAGGCCAGTTTTTCTTCGGTTTCTTATCTCTCCTGTGACATTATTATCACATCGAGGATTTGAGCCAGGAAAATCTCACCATATGCTTTAAAATGAAGTCAAAACCCCACAGAGACGGGGAATTAGCCACGACTCTCCCTTTCTCAGCTGCTTCGTTAGTGTTATTACTTCATCTGTTTTTTTTACAAACGAGACCTCCAACGCTTAATCCCCGAGACGCCAACTCTGCAAATATATGAAGAAAAGAAAAACAGTTAAATACGTCGGATAAACAGTTTTTGACAAAGTAAAGGGCGGATACTCTGAGGAAATAAAAATGATGATCCATTCCATGCTTGGACAAGGGACTGAGACCATTGTGTTCTGGTTTTGTTTTCTTTATTTTGAGGTTTTTTATTTTGTGTTATTTTTAATTTTATTTTATGCGTTATTTTGAGTTTTTGTTTTTTTGTTTATTTTATTAATAATTTTGAGATTTTTTTTTTGTTTTTTTTTTTTGTTATTTAGAGATTTTTTAGGTTTTGTGTTTTTTATCTTGTTATTTTTATATTGTTATTTGTTGTTGTTATTTATTATTGTTGTTTGTTTTGTTTTTTTAGTTATTTTGAGGTTTTTTTTTTGTTTATTGTCTTTATTTTATTAATTATTTTGATTGGGTTTTTTTTAGTTTCTTTTTTTTCTTTTTTGTTATTTTGAGGTTTTTTTTTTTTTTTTTGTGTTTTTGAGTTTTTTATGTTGAGGTGGTTTTTTTTTTCCTGATTGGCTGAGGGACTGTGGACCATTGTTCTGTCCTGATTGGCTGAGGGACTGTAGACCATTGTGTTCTGCGTCCTGATTGGCTGAGGGACTGTAGACCATTGTGTTCTGCGTCCTGATTGGCTGAGGGACTGTAGACCATTGTGTTCTGCGTCCTGATTGGCTGAGGGACTGTAGACCATTGTGTTCTGCGTCCTGATTGGCTGAGGGACTGTAGACCATTGTGTTCTGTGTCCTGATTGGCTGATACAAACGGTTAATACAAACATTTCAAGACCAAAATGAGTCTGACAGCAGCAGTGACACATAGACACATGTCTGGGACTTATCTGTTGTCTCTTCGTTTCATTTTGAACCTGTTTTCATCTCTGTCTGAGGGACTTGTTCCTGAGTTCATTTTCCCAGCATGGTTCAGTCCTTCTTTTTGTTACCTCTGTTTTCCCGACAGCTGCTGCTCATTTGTGCTCCTCAGCCCAGAGGAGCCTGAGCAGTTGCTGGATTGTCATGTCATTCCATTTGTTCTAAAAAGAGAGACACGCAGCTCTGTCTCCTGAATAAACCTGTTCAGCTCACCGGTGAAGAAGGAGCTGAGTCCAAAGGCAAAGCTCTGGATCTACAGGTCAGTCTACGCCCCTGCCCTCACCTCTGGTCATGAGGTTTTGGGTAATGACCGAAAGGACAAGATCACGGATACAGCGCTCCCTTAGCGACAGGGGGAGGAGCTCGCTCACACAGGAGGAGAGCTGCTGGACGCCTCCCTGGAGAGGTGTTCTGGGCATGTCCCACCAGGAGGAGGCCCTGGGGAAGACCCGGGCACCACCTCGTCCTCCACACCCCGGGCTCATCGTCGTGCTCTCCTCGATCAGGCCTGTTAGCTGCAGCTTTTTGTGTTCGCCCTGGTGGGACTGTCCTGTTTTCGCCTTTTGTTTGATCAGGTTAGTTTGAGGATGGTTTTTGGTTTGGTTCTTTTGCTTCTACGGTTTGTTTGGCTCATCAGATCCACCTTTCTGTTGTTACTTTGTTTAGGACACGGGAGAGAATTTAAAATAAACTATTTAACTTTTCATAACCTGTTTGACGCCTGTGTCTCTTTAATATGTTTGATCCATGTGGGTCTTAACAGGGTCCCACCGGAGGAGCTGGAGGACGTGTCTGGGGTGAGGGAAGTCTCTGCTTAGGCACCGGATAAGAGGAAGAACATGGACGGATGGATGTATTTCGGTGTTGGCGGTATTTCTTTGTGTTGCATTTGAGTCCAGTTTAACCTGCGTGACACCACAGTTTTTCAATAGAAAGTGAATTGAAGCCAGAGCCGGTGGCTAGCAGATTAGCTTCATCCATTTATATAAGCAGTGTGGTCCAAACTTTTGACTGGCAGTGCAGTAAGTGACATAAAGTGATATAGTAATTGGCTTTTTTAATCCCTGAGACACAAATTTCTACAGTTTTGACGAAACAGAAACAGAATTTAAGCAGAAAAAAGTGTGAAGTGTGACGGTTTTGGGAGTTTGGCGCTCGCAGAGACGCAGGTTAGCATGGCCGACTTTCACAGAGGTGGATATAAAAGGCTTATTCTTACGGTAGCGTGAATAAAAGTCTCGCTCGCTGGTGCCAAACCGCGGCTGAGAGCAGAGTTTCCAGCACACACACGAGCCGGGGCACCTGATTTAAATTTACCGCATGAAAAGACCCAGAATAGCTTTAATCAAAAATCTGGCTCAGGTCTGGAGAAGAGACTCGCAGAACAACTCCGTCCTAATATTTGGCTGGACGGGAGAACAAAAGAGGAAATGAGCCGAGGAGTTTTACAAAGCGGCGTTGATCCGGGGACACGGCGGAGACGAGCCAAAGGGAGAGCGCCGTTCAGAAAATGAGTTTTACGCTAACATTTTAGAACGGACATGAAAACACATCTTAAAGAGCGATGTGCGAGCGTTAGCAGCACGTGGGGAGGTTTTCTCCAGCTCAGAAAACAGATTCAGGAAGACAAACATCAGGTTATGTTCACGAAATTACTGCGAAACTTATTTTTACCAGCGTGTTTTTCTATATTTTCTCAGTTTTATTCATGTAGCGCTAAAAAAACAAAAAAAAAACAACTTCACGTAAAATTCAAGAAAACAATTTTACAGCAAACACAATCGAAGCAGAGCCATAAACACCTGAAATGTCCCGTTTAGTGTTAAATACCAGGGCGAAGACAAGAGTTTTCAGACTTATCTTCAACCGCGTCAAAGCCTGAGACAGTCTGACAGGCAGAGGGCGCTGTTCCAGAGTAAAGAATAGAGTTGTGTCTCAATTTGAACATTGCATCAATCGAAGGACCCGACCGACGAAGGGAACGTCTCCACGGAGCTTCAATCGTGCAGACGCCGAGTAACGAGCGAAACGTGTAAAACAAACACTGAAATAATCACAGTTTTACTTTTAATTCTTTATTATTTCACAGAAGAAGAGTTTTCTGTTTGACTGAATGACGTGAGGAGTTAATCTTTCCCTTTGAACATCAACAAATAAAATGTTCCAGGTGATTTCGTCTAAATTGTAGCGAGTTTTACATAAGTTTAAGAAAATTCACCTTGTTTCTCCTGCGTTTGGACAAGTAAAAGTTTAATATCAGAACGTTTAATTTAGTGAGTGTGACTAATATTTGGGAAATGCTCAGAGTTGAATTGAGTTTTGGCAGGAAAAGTACAAAATATTAAAATAAATAGACTAGCATAGCATCGGTTTGAAGTTTATATCAATGGTTAAATTATTTATTATTATTATTTTTTTAAATATTTAACCAATAAATAATTTAGTACACATATTTTTTATTTTTTATTTTTTAATTAAAATTTTTTCATAGTTAGTTTGAAGTGTACATAAATGGTTCAAAATTGAATAAAAAAAAATAAAATAAACAATAAACTATTTGGTGCACACATTTTTTTATAATTTTATTTTTTAATTAATATTTTTTCTCATATCTTTGTTAGTTTGAAGTGTACAGAAATGGTTAAAAAAATGTTTTTTTAATTTTATTTATTTATTTTTTTTATATTTAACCAATAAACAATTTGGTGTACACATCTTTAAAATGTATTTATTAATATTTTTTCTCATATCATCATTAGTTTGAAGTGTACATAAATGGTTCAAAATGGATTTTAAAAAAAATATTTAAACAATTTGGTGCACACATTTATTATTATTATTATATTTTTTTATTAATATATTTTTTCTCATTTTTTCTCTATTTTTTCTCAGGTTTGTCGCGGCGTAAGTGACGTACGAGTCCTTCAAATGCCGTCGATAAAGAGTGAAACCTCTAAAACACTCTCTTACTATGAACGTGCTCGCATCTCCACAAACCTGACTCGTGTTGCAAATGGAGGAGGGTTTCCATGGAGACGCTGCTCCACAGTCTGGCATCAAACGCATCTCTGTCCATGAAATATGTTCCAGAGTGTGGCTTTAACGCTTTATTTCTGTGGAATCATGCCTCCAGGACGTCTCATACTAGCGCTTTAAGTTGGTTCGCTGTCAGTCAAACTTTCCGCCTCGTTCGCCGTGTTTCAGAACAGAAGCTGAATCAAACGCAGAATAATTGAATCTGGCAGCGGTCTGACTCCCGCCTCAGAACAGCTCCGAGTTCAGGAGGGAAAAAGACACGATTCAACAGAAAAATGAAACAAAACGACACTGGAATCGTTCAAACGAGCGAGTGGTGCTTCTGTTTGACACTGTTCTAAAGTCCCCAAAAACAGACCTGGACTTGTGTTTTGTTTCATTCACATGTTTGAGTCACATCTCCAAAGCTCAAAACGCTCTGTTCCACTTTGTGATGTCATCGTGTGGTGATACAGGAAGTGCTCCGCTGTGTTTTTAAACTCCACACACCTTCATTTCTAGAATCATTTGGATCATTTCAGAAATCCCGGAATAGCCACTTATCTCGACTGAACTAAAGGTAAAAGGAGCTGTTCAAACTGTTGAAAACTACCACTTGATGACATCACGAGGTGGAACAGAGCGTTTTGAGCGTTGCAGATGTTACAGACTAACTCGTCACATGCCAGTATCGCCTCCTCCTCGACATAAGAGAGTCTCCAGACACAAAACCTTCTGTTGCGTTGTCAGTGAGCTGAATAATGAGAACATGTTCACAGACAGTGGATGGACGGGTGCCTGGCTCAAGGGTCCCCGGGCAGCGAGGAGTTGGCCGTCACGCCGCCGCAGACAGACTGACCATTGTGACGAACGCGGCCGAAGCACAATGGCGGCTTTCTGCTCCGCTGGCGTCCACGCTCGGCCTCACGGGAGTACAGGAGCAGTGTGGCATTCTGGGAACTCGCAGCACAATGAGGAGCGAATGTTTGGACAAGTTTAATGTGAGAATAATACGTCTGATTTAGTGAGTGTGACTAATATTTGGGAAATTCTCTTAGCTGAAGTGAGTTTAGGCAGGAAAAGTACAAAATATTGAATAAATAGACTAGCACAGTATCAGTTTGACGTGTATATCGATGGTTAAATTCGTTTTTTTTTTTTTTTCAATTTTTTATATTTAACCAATACAAAATTTGGTGCAGACATTTTTTATTTATTTATTATTTTTTTTTTTTTTTCTCATAGCCATTAGTTTTTGAAGTGTACATAAATGGTTCACAATGTATTTTTTATTTATTTATGCAGATTTTTATTTATTTAAACCAGTAAACATTATTTGGTGAAGTATACACGATGTTTTATTTTTTTTTTTTTTTTATAACTCTTTTTTCTCATACCATTGTTGGTTTGAAGTGTACATAACTTCAAACCAAATGGTTCAAAATTGATTTAAAAAATATATATATTTAACCAATAAACAATTTGGTGCACACATTTGTTCATTTATTTATTTTTTATTAATATTTTTTCTTATATAAAATAATAAGTTCCGTACACAGTAGCATGCTAGCTAGCTCACTGTGTCTCAAAGCTAAAGTCACTTTAATTAAAATTAGAAAACTTTAAATAACCTTTTAAAATTCAAATTAGTTTAAATGAAGACGACCCAGTTATTTTATGTTTATATGTAGAATACTTCAGTTTGTGGTGTTGTTTTGATATTCGTTACGCCTCAAAGTTAGCATTAGCATTAGCACTGAGACACAAACTGTCTGACGCTGACCCCCTAACCTCTGACCCCTGACCTCTAACCCACTCACAGCTCTCTGATCTTTAAATATTTATTCATTTTAACGAAACTCAGCAAAAACCTCAGAGATAAAACAGGACAGGAAGTAGTGATGCTAACAGGAAGTAGTGACACTAATAGGAAGTAGTGACTAACAGTGAGGTAGAGGGCGCTGTTGTGCACACATAGCCACTTCTTTAGCTCCACTGGTGTATTGCTCTTCTCTTTACATCAGAAATTTAAGCTAGCGTTAACAACAGGTTTGATTGACAGCGTTGCTAAGCGCCCACTCGATGCTAAACCAGGGGCGTTACGTTCAACATCCTTGCTCTGGATTGGCTCTTTTGTTGCTATAATACAGAATTACAAATATGGAACTTTGCTGCATTATAACCGTTAGCCTCGATGAGCTAACAGTCACTTAGACGCAGCACAAACTACAAAAACTACACTCTAATGCATAAATAACTGAGCGTGTGGATCCCAAACGGCTGGAGTTAAACCCGAGTATAAATATCATCGTTCTTTTTGTGCAAATTAACAAAATACTCGACCTTTAGCGGCGGTGATAGCACTTTTCCCCATTGTTCAGCTCCATTGTTAAACCAGAGTCGTGCGTTTTGTACAAAGCCCCATGTGTCTCTGCGCAGGAGACACACTCAGCACCTCTGAATCTATCCCGCCGTGTCCCTCTTCCCTCGTCTTGTCGGAGCACACGACCTCAGCTGATGGGAGCAACATATGTATACCCGCGTAATTATTTACAGAACTGGTCTGGGATTTTGCGCGTGGAAAGCTGCCAAGGATCCAAACACTGGCTCGTTCCTGTGGACTCGAGGTAAATAAGAAAACCAGGAGGGAGCGGAGAGACGAGAGGAGCCAAGAAAAGGACTGTCTGTCTGTTTGGCGGCCATGTTTATCTCAGTGCAACACCTGCGGGGCAGACGGGAACCTATACGCTCTCACTGTAATCGTGAATCATTAATAATGCATCGAGCGGGACGTGTTTGGACTGAGGACACGGCACGAACAACCGGAGCAGAACACAACGGCGTTACTGTGGAGCGAAAGGCTTAGACGGTTTATATAAATGGACGTAGCTAACCTGCTGCGCTTAAAATAGGAAGTGATCATGGGCGCGCTACCAGCTCCATCGACTTTCTATTTAAATGTTCGTATTAACCCTCGACATGATCCTGGGGTTTGTAATTAATTAATAACAGATAAATCAAATCCTTCTTTCCCCGACGTCGCTCCTGTTAGCGTTAGCAACAGGTTTGATTGACAGCTAAGCCCTTGCTCCCTGCTAAACCAGCGGTGTGGGCAGGAAGGGGCGTTACCTTCAACAGCCTCTCTCCTGATTGGCTCTTTTGTTGCTGTGATACTCACGGTCGGAATTACAAATACATTGGTCCCTCAGAATATCAGGTTCAGCTTTTGTGGTCTCACTGTTTTGCGGATTTTTTAGTGCAGTTTTACTTTTTTTTTTTTTACATCGAACGTGTATTGTGTTCTGCGTCCTGATTGGCTGAGGGACTGTAGACCATTGTGTTCTGGTTTTGTTTTTGTTTTTTTTATTTTGAGGTTTGTTAGCTTTTTTGTGTCATTTTTATTTTATTTGTTATTTTGAGGTTGTTGTTTTTTTGTTTTTGTTTATTTTGTTTGTTTAATTAATTATTTAGAGATTTTTTTTTGGTTTTTTTGGTTATTTATTTTGTTATTTTGAGATTTTTTGGTTTTGTATTTTTTATCTTGTTATTTTTGTATTGTTATTGTATAATTATTATAATTTTTTTTTTAGTTATTTTGAGTTTTTTTTGTTTTATTTTATTTTATTATTTATTTTGAGTTTGTTTTTTTTGTCTTGTTTAGTTTTGGTTTTTTTTTGACTTTTTTTTTTTTTTTTTTTTTTTTTTTGAGTTTTTTGTTTTTTTTTTTTTTTTTTGTTATTTTGAGTTAGTTTTTTTGTTTTTTTTGAGTTTTTTATGTTGACTTGGGACCATTTTTTTTTCCTGATTGGCTGAGGGACTGTAGACCATTGTGTTCTGCGTCCTGATTGGCTGAGGGACTGTAGACCATTTGTCTGCGTCAGTCTGGCTCCGTGTCTCCTGTACAGTACAGAATGTGTCAGTACAAATTTACAGACAAATGTTACATCAGTGGATCAGTGTGACTCTGAAGTGCTGTATGTTTGCAAGTTTTTCTCCCCGACAAAACCCACAATGTCGATGAAACGTTCTGCACCGACAAAGGCACCGACGAAGGTTTGAACTTTGTGTTTAAACGAGAGAGAAATGTGAGAAAATGTTAATGTGTGAGAAAAGTGTATAAAGTGTGTGGTGAGGGGTTTTAACATGTACAATAATGTAAAAATAAAGCTGATACTTCGCGGATTTCACTTATTGCTGGTTATTTTTCGAACATAACCCCGACCTCTGTGTGAAACTCTAAATCAGCCGCTACCTCCTGTCGCCTCGATGACCTTCGTTTGGAGCTGAACACTGTGGTGACGTCACACTCTTTGGACAGAGGACGAGTTGCATAAGAGAAGTTGTGAAGTTGCAGCTTTTTCACACATTTCCCAATCGCGTTTATCGTTCAAGAATTACACAACTAACCCTCGTATCACATTAAGCTACATGTTCTGCAGAGAAGTGACTCACATTGGACCAAACGGGTCAAAAGTTCCTCCGACCTTCTCCCAAACTCTAACCGAGCAGCACCCACATCCCAGGAGGCTCTGTTTACTGTCTTATGTTGCAAAGGATTATGGGTACAGGGTAATGGGAGCATCTGAGCGGTCCGTGGGGGGTGTGGTTGAGTGCGCGTGGGTGGATGCTAGCAGTGCCGCCCGCGCAGAGCTAGATGCTACGCTGCCAGTGGGCGGCGGTCTATTTGGAGTGGGAGCCTGGTGGGCAGAGACGCTGTGAAGCTCTGCCTAATTTCAGTCTTTGTGATTTAATATTTTTCACACTTTCACAAACCCGGCGTCGCCAAAACCACGAGAATTATAATCCCGTTATGTAACCGCCGCAGCTATTTACCGACACAACAAACACGGCGCTCTGAAAACTGCCTTCTGAGGATTATGGGTAATGTCGAGAGCTCGGAGCAGAAACAGGTTTATGTGACAGACACAGTGGCTCAGTTGGTAGAGCGTTTGCACATTGATCTGAAGGTTTGTGGTTTGAATCCCGCTCTCGACATAAAAAAAAAAAAAAAAAACATTGGTGGTTGAGTGTCAGATCCACTGACCCGCAGGTTGGTGGTGCGGTTCCAGCTCCCACAGATGAACGCTGTCGTTGTGTCCTTGAGCAAGACACTTAACTCACTCGCTCCAGTGTCTGTGTGACTGGTGAAGCTTTGAGTGACATAAGTGCTACATAAAAAACATTTATCTGGTATAATCCCTGTGTGTGTGTGTCAAGTGTGTGTGTATGTGTTAAGTCTCTGTTAAGTGTGTGAAAACTGTGTGTGTTAAGTGTGTGTGTGTGTGTAAACTGTATGTTAAGTGTGTGTGTATGTGTTAAGTCTCTGTGTTAGGTGTGCAGGTTAAGTGCGTGTATGTGTTAAGTGTGTGTAAACTGTGTTGTAAGTGTGTGTGTAAACTGTATGTTGTGTGTGTTGAGCCCCTGTGTTAAGTGTGTGTGTGCGTGTTAAATTTCTGTGTTGAGTGTGTGTGTGTTAAGTGTGTGTGTTAAGTGCGTGTGCATGTGTTAAGTTTCTGTGTTAAGTGTGTGTGTTCAGTGTGTGTGCATGTATTAAGTTTCTGTGTTGAGTGTGTGTGTTCAGCGTGCATGTTAAGTGTGTGGGTTAAGTTTATGTGTTAAGTGTGTATGTGTGTTAAGTCTATGTGTGCTAAGTGTGTGTGTCAAAAGGATGTGTGTGTTAACTGTGTGTGTTGAGTCTGTGCTAAGCATGTGTGTTAAGTGTGTGTTGAGTTAAGTCTATGTGTGCTAAGTGTGTGTGTGTTAAGTGTGTGTTAAGTGTGTGTTAAGCTTCTAAACACGGGTCAAACCTGAAGCCAAGGAGAAGCTAATGTCTAATCCTCCTGTAGCGTGTAGCGGCGGCGGCGGCGGTTTTACGTGAGCTAGCTTGTGTTTAAGCTAACTCGTGTTTAAGCTAACTCTCTCAACGCGACGCCTAAAATAGTCAAACTTTTTCTTTCTCAGGGACACAGCAAAGCAAAAAGACAGAAATAAACTTTTTTAAAAATCTTTTCTTTTGACGGGGAGATGGAGACACAAGGGAGCGGCGGCGGCGGGGAGGAGATAGCGCCGACAATTTAAACCCACGAGGAACTTTGATGGAGCGAATGTTCAGAGCGACTCAAATTATGCAGGAACTTTTACACAAAACCATCGTTTGACTGTGGAAATTAAACATGGATTTTATCGCTCGTCTTTTACCATTTTAATCCCATTTATTCTGTAAAACCCACAGTTCTGTGCAAAGTTATTCTGGCAGATTATCGTCGATTTTACACCGAAGGGACGAGATGAGGAGGGAGCTGGTTTAGTCCAGGTTTAGACCTGGTTTAGTCCTGGTTTAGTCCTGGTTTAGACCTGGTTTAGACCTGGTTCAGTCCTGGTTTAGTCCTGGTTTAGTCCTGGTTTAGCCCTGGTTCAGACCTGGTTCAGTCCTGGATTAGTCCTGGATTAGTCCTGGTTTAGTCCTGGTTTAGTCCTGGTTTAGTCCTGGTTTAGACCTGGTTCAGTCCTGGATTAGTCCTGGATTAGTCCTGGTTTAGACCTGGTTCAGTCCTGGTTTAGTCCTGGTTTAGTCCTGGTTTAGCCCTGGATTAGTCCTGGATTAGTCCTGGATTAGTTCTGGATTAGTTCTGGTTTAGTCCTGGTTTAGTCCTGCTTTAGTCCTGGTTTAGACCTGGTTTAGTCCTGGATTAGTCCTGGTTTAGACCTGCTTTAGACCTGGTTTAGTCCTGGTTTAGTCCTGGATTAGTCCTGGTTTAGTCCTGGATTAGTCCTGGTTTAGTCCTGGTTTAGTCCTGGTTTAGTCCTGGTTTAGTCCTGGTTTAGTCCTGGTTCAGTCCTGGTTTAGTCCTGGTTTAGTCCTGGTTTAGTCCTGGTTTAGACCTGCTTTAGACCTGGTTTAGTCCTGGATTAGTCCTGGATTAGTCCTGGTTTAGTCCAGGTTTAGTCCTGGTTTAGACCTGGTTTAGACCTGGTTTAGTCCTGGTTTAGTCCTGGTTTAGTCCTGGTTTAGACCTGCTTTAGACCTGGTTTAGTCCTGGTTTAGTCCTGGATTAGTCCTGGTTTAGTCCAGGTTTAGTCCTGGTTTAGTTCTGGTTTAGTCCTGGTTTAGTCCTGGTTTAGTCCAGGTTTAGTCCTGGTTTAGACCTGCTTTAGACCTGGTTTAGTCCTGGTTTAGTCCTGGTTTAGTCCTGGTTTAGACCTGCTTTAGACCTGGTTTAGTCCTGGATTAGTCCTGGTTTAGTCCTGGTTTAGTCCTGGATTAGTCCTGGTTTAGTCCAGGTTTAGTCCTGGTTTAGTCCTGGTTTAGACCTGGATTAGTCCTGGATTAGTCCTGGATTAGGAGGACACATATTGTGTCTAAACCTCAGGATCTCGTCTGACTCTGAGTCTAGACGTTGACCTTTGACCTCGTCCCAAAACGACTCGACTCCCACATTTTGGTCAAATAAAACTCGACTCACACAAAAACATTCTTCTTTTTTTCCTGGTTCTGTCGGGAGTCGGTCCAGGGCTTTAAACTTTATAATTTCTGAACAGCAAAGAAACTGGATCAACCAAACGAGCAGCAATTATTTCTGTCTGAGTCAAGTCGTTATTTTAAGGTCGTACATCTGGGCGGCGATTTAAAGGTCGATTATGCAACTTTTATTTAATCGACGGCGAACGATAAACGCAAACGAAACGAGAACGAGACAAGAGACTTTAGATCTTCAGGGATTTAGAGAAAAAACTGTAAATGAGCTGAACCAGGACTGAACCAGGACTAAACCAGGTCTAAACCAGGACTAAACCAGGACTGAACCAGGACTAAACCAGGTCTAAACCAGGACTAAACCAGGACTGAACCAGGACTAAACCAGGTCTAAACCAGGACTAAACCAGGACTAAACCAGGTCTAAACCAGGTCTAAACCAGGACTAAACCAGGACTGAACCAGGTCTAAACCAGGACTAAACCTGGACTAAACCTGGACTAAACCAGGACTAAACCAGGACTAAACCAGGTCTAAACCAGGACTAAACCTGGACTAAACCAGGACTAAACCCTCCTAACCAGAAACTAAACCAGGACTAAACCAGGACTAAACCAGAACTAAACCAGGACTAAACCTGGACTAAACCAGGACTAAACCAGGACTAAACCAGGACTAAACCAGGACTAAACCAGGACTAAACCAGGACAAAATAAGCTCCCTCCTCGTCTCCTCGCTCCCTCCTCGTCTCCTAGCTCCCTCCTCGTCTCCTCGCTCCTTCCTCGTCTCCTTGCTCCCTCCTCGTCTCCTCGCTCCCTCCTCATCTCCTCGCTCCCTCCTCCTCTCTCCTCCTCGCTCTCCCTCCTCATCTCCTCCCTCCTCGTCTCCTTGCTCCCTCCTCATCTCCTCGCTCCCTCCTCGTCTCCTCCCTCCTCGTCTCCTCGCTCCCTCCTCGTCTCCTCCCTCCTCGTCTCCTCCCCCTCGTCTCCTCGCTCTCTCCTCGCTCCTCCTCATCTCCTCGCTCCCCTCCTCGTCCCTCCTCGCTCCCTCCCTCTCCTCTCTCCTCCTCCTCCCTCCTCGTCTCCTCGCTCCCTCCTCATCTCCTCCCTCCTCATCTCCTCGCTCCCTCCTCGTCTCCTCCCTCCTCGTCTCCTCGCTCCCTCCTCATCTCCTCCTCGCTCCCTCCTCGTCCCTCTCCTCGCTCCCTCCTCTCTCCTCCTCCCTCCTCATCTCCTCCCTCCTCATCTCCTCCCTCCTCGTCTCCTCCCTCCTCTTCGCGCAGTAGGAGCCGCAGCCTAAAAATAAGTCTGCACCATATGTCCCTCCTCTCTCCCCGTAGCTGCTTCATGTTCGGCCCGAGTCTGTTTCACTGAATCGAGACGAGGCGTCGAAACTGTTTGTGTTTTGGGTTTTAAACGCAAATTACACTCTGTTCCACCTTGTGATGTCATCATGTGGTAATACAAGAAGTGCTCCACTGTGTTTTTAAACTCCACACACCTCAAGTGAATCAAGACCAAACCAGGGCTAAACCAGGTCTAAACCAGGACTAAACCAGGTCTAAACCAGGTCTAAACCAGGACTAAACCAGGATTAAACCAAATCCAATCAAAACTGCACAGACTGTCTCATCTACCCAGCATGCACTGCTCTCATCCCTCACCAACAAAACCCAACAGAGACGACCTTGTGATAAAGCCGCAGTGTGAACCTTTTCTCCTCACGGCCCAGATGTAAAACTGACAGAACGGTGAGAATGTTTTTGTAAATCTGAGTCTTTGTGAGTCTGGAGCCGACATGAAAAACGCTTCTGTCTCTGGATCCACTTGTTCTTTTTCTGCGAGGCCCAGATCTGAGCGAAGTCCAACCGACCGGACTGTACTACACCCCCGTGTACTACACCCCCGTGTACTACACCCCGTGTACTACACCCCCGTGTACCACACCCCGAGTACTACACCCCCGTGTACTACGCCCCGCGTACTACACCCCCGAGTACTACGCCCCGCGTACTACACCCCCGAGTACTACACCCCCAAGTACTACACCCCCGAGTACTACACCCCGTGTACGAGTACTACACCCCCGTGTACTACACCCCCGTGTCTGCCCCCTCCAACATCAGGGAAACAAGTGTGTCTGTTATTAATGTTCATATGTTGATTTACAGACACAGACGTGAAATAAAAACCCCAGGATCATGTAGAGGGTTAATACAACATTTAAGACCAACATGAGTCTGACAGCAGCAGGTACAGAGAGAGACACACGGTTTTAAAAAGACAAAAAAAATATACTCAAAAATAAAAAAAATAAAAATAAAAAAACAACCTAAAAATAAAATAAAATAAAATAAAAACTCAAAATGACAAAAAAAAACAAAACCTTAAAATAACAAAACAAAAAAAACTCAAAATAACAAAAAATAAATAAATAAAAATACTCAAAATTAAAAAAAAAAAAAAATAAAAAATAAAATGACAAAAAAAATAAAATAAAATAAAATACAATCAAAATAAGTCAAGAAAAATAAAGACAAACAGAGAGAGGATACGCAGTTTATCAAAAGAACAAAAACTAAACACAAAAAAAAAAAATTAAAAAAAAAAATTAAAAAATAAAATCATTAAAAAAAATAAATAAAAATAAACTCAAAATAACAATAAATAAATAAATAACTCAAAATAACAAACAAACCTAAAAAAAAAAAAAAAAAACTCTGACAAAACCCACAATGTCGATGAAATGTTCTGCACCGACAAAGGCACCGACGAAGGTTTGAACTTTGTGTTTAAACAAGAGAGAAATGTGAGAAAATGTTAATGTCTGTGTGAGAAAAGTGTATAAAGTGTGTGGTGAGGGGTTTTACAGACAAGAAACAGAGAGAATAATGTAAAAAATAAAGCTGATACTTCATGGATTTCAGCTGTTGCGTTTTTTTTTTTTATAATTCGTGTTAATCCTTTGACAGATAATGTGATTAGACTAATGTACTAGTGTTACTACTACTACTACTAGTACTACTACTACTACTCTCACTGTCCGGTTCCTCTGCTGTGGCGTTGAATATAAAACTCGTTCTTCCTTTTCTCTGGACAAAAGCTGATCGTCTGCCTCTGACACGACGCTGCAGTCACAGAGCGATCATCCAGCGTTTATGTGTTTAAGTGTGATTCTGCTTAACGACTCGCCGCCCCGGAGACGCCGGCGCCGCCCCGGAGACGCCGGCGCCGCCCGTGACACGAGAAGAAGCAGCATGTAGGTGCACACAGGTGTCTACAGGGTTACACAAACTGGTAA
Source organism: Periophthalmus modestus (assembly GCA_019594935.1). Taxonomy (NCBI): domain Eukaryota; kingdom Metazoa; phylum Chordata; class Actinopteri; order Gobiiformes; family Gobiidae; genus Periophthalmus; species Periophthalmus modestus. The sequence continues at coordinate 144,606 of JAIEZT010000059.1, forward strand.
CTATGGCAACACGCAAACAACAGCAAAATACTGTCGACAAACTGATATGACGTGTTGTTTGGAAAAAATGCAAAACTATGATTAACTAGATGATTTATATAAACAGTGGTCCCTCGTTATGTTCGAAAAATAACCCGTAACAGGCGAAAATCGTCAAGTATCAGCTTTATTTTTACATTATTCTCTATGTTTCTTGTCTGTAAAACCCCTCACCACACACTTTATACACTTTTCTCACACAGACATTAACATTTTCTCACATTTCTCTCTCGTTTAAACACAAAGTTCAAACCTTCGTCGGTGTCTTTGTCGGTGCAGAACGTTTCATCGACATTGTGGGTTTTGTCGGGGAGAAAACTTGCAAACATACAGCACTTCAGAGTCACACTGATCCAACATTTATGTAAATTTGTCTGACACATTCTGTACTGTACAGGAGACACGGAGGAGACTGATGGACAATGGTCTACAGTCCCTCAGCCAATCAGGACGCAGAACACAATGGTCTACAGTCCCTCAGCCAATCAGGACGCAGAACACAGTGGTCTACAGTCCCTCAGCCAATCAGGACGCAGAACACAATGTTCTACAGTCCCTCAGCCAATCAGGACGCAGAACACAATGGTCTACAGTCCCTCAGCCAATCAGGACGCAGAACACAATGGTCTACAGTCCCTCAGCCAATCAGGACACAGAACACAATGGTCTACAGTCCCTCAGCCAATCAGGACGCAGAACACAATGGTCTACAGTCCCTCAGCCAATCAGGACGCAGAACACTGAAATGCTTAGAGTTCTACAGCCAAACTTCTGGACAAAATGTAAAAATCTGTGTTTGAAAGACATATTTGTTTGTTTTTAACGTGAGAGTAATTAAAAAAAAAAAAATATATATATGATTATGAATAAAACAAAACAGGATTCTTTTTGGACATGTCTGTACATTGTGTTTGATTTAAATAAAACAAAACCAAAATATACAAATAAAAACAGAAAAAAACGATCGATTCAATTGTTTCTGTTGAACAAAATCCATCAAATCTTTATCAAAATCACCACATTTGACGCTTTATAAGACTCTAAATCTGCGTGAAATACTTTTATTTTGCCGTTATGCTGTTTTTCATTTTGTTCTCCATTAGCTAATCCCTTTCTGCTGCGTATGCTAGAAACGCTGCTAGCGCTAACTTAAAATAATCCGTTGTCCTTGTGTGACAAAGGCGCGGTGGGCGGCGACGTTAAAGCCTTTACAGACGTCTATATGGTTCCGTTACTCGTGTTATCTCTGCGCTGACGGGGATTAACGCCGTACGGGAGCCTGCGAGGTCCAAAACAACAACAGCAACCGCACCGTCACCGCGGAGATGCTAGCGCTAGCCAACGTGACGGGGCTATCCTGCACGGCAACAGCGGATTAGGTCTGACGGAGCGGGAGTCACCCATGTGCTCGAGACGGAGGGAGCGCAAACGACAAGAGAAGAGATGGACAGAGAGAAAGAGAGAAAAAAACATTGTGTACTGTTGAATTACATCATAACTGACAGCGTCAAAGCGGATTAAGAAACACGGAGGAGAGGTGGATTAGCAAACGTCTAAACAGATGTGGATATCAGGTCTGGAGACTCGCGCTGCAGATTTATCAAAGCTTTTAAAGAGCCGGTTCTTGTAAAAAAGGATTTATATTTGATATATTTGTCGTCAGGTAAAATGAATAGGGTCTGTGTACAGTAGCACGCTAGCTAGCTTACTGTGTCGCAAAGCTAACAGTTGAACATAAAATAAACAAGCTATAAAAATGTACATTAGTTAAAATAAAGACGACACAGTTATTTTTAAATATAGAACACTTCAGTTTGTGTTGTTTTAATATTTATAGTGCCTCAAATTATGCCATTAGCATTAGCGTTAGCATTGAGTCACAAACATCACAAATGTCTCTTTCTATATTATCTAAAGTGTTGACGTCCACCTGCAGCTCTCTGTCCTTAAAATAACACAAAAAAATCCAAATAAACTCAAAATAACTGACAAAAAACAACTCAAAATAACAAAAAACAAAAAACAAACTCAAATAACTTACAAAAAAAAAAAATAATAAAAAAACCCTCTATATAACAGAAAAAAAATAAACTCAAAATAACAAAAGAAAGAAAAAAAAACAAACAAAAAAACTCAAAATATCTCAGAAAATAAAATAATAAACTCAAAATAACAAAATAATAATAAATCAAAATCTAAAAATAAAAAATAACAAAAAAAAAAACAAAAAAAAAACAACTCAAAATAACAAAAAAAAACAAAACAACAAAACCTCAAAATAACTTACAAAAAACAACTCAAAAAAAATAAAAAAAAAATAAACTCAAAATAACAAAATCAAAAAAAAAAAAAAAAAAAAATCTTAGAAAATAAATAATAAACTCAAAAAAAAAAAAAAAAAAAAAAAATCACAATAAACTCAAAATAACAAAAAAAAAAATACTAAAAAAACAAAAACTGAAAATAAGTTAATGAAATGAACCCCAGGATCATGTAGAGGGTTAATACAAACATTTAAGACCAAAATAATGAGCCTGACAGCAGCAGGTACAGAGAGAGAGGACAGAGTTTATCAATAGAAAGTGAACTGGAGCCAGAGTCATGGAGTCAGAAGTGCGGGCATGATCACTTCCTGTTTGTCGGTGCTAGCAGGTTAGCTCTGTCCATTTATACAAACAGTCTAAGTCCTAAACAGCCTCTGGGCCTCGTGCTGATAAAACACCTACACTATAAATGGTCATCTCTGGTGTAGTATCTGTGCTTCTGGTTGTATCAATATTGTGTTTTACTGTAGTCGCAGCTGGAGCCAAAGTCAGCACGCCGTCTCCAGCACGCCGTCTCCAGCACGCCGTCTCCAGCTCCGAGCCCCGCGCCAACACGACACATCTGGCTCCCATACAGAGCGCTTTAGATTAGCATTTTAGCGTTTTCTGGCTCAAACCTGGAAGTAAAAAAGGTGAAGGCGTCTGTGTCAGGACTGGAGAATCGCTCCAGCCGCTACGCTCGCCGTCTCCGCTCTGAGCGATCGGGACGGGGCGCTTCATGAGTCACGTTTGGCAGGTAAAGCCTAGCGTAGCGTACCTAGCGTAGCCTAGTGTAGCGTAGCGCGCAGTAGAAGAAGAAGTGAATGGAGGATTATGGGACGTATTCGCAGACGTCCGGGCGCAGCAGGTTTGTGTAAATATCGGAGGAAAAGAAAGCAGCGCCGTTTCGTTAGGGGGCGTGAACCTGAGGCTCTGGTGACACAGGTGCCACGGCGACTGTGGCTGGCTGTTTTAGTTTAATGCTACATTGTGGAACATTCCCTGTTCCTCAAGCCTCAGACTCGGCTTGAAATTCAATCTTCAACACAGTGTTTAACCACTCCCACTCCTCTACTCACTCTCTCCATCTTCCTCTCCTTCCCTCTCTCTTTCTGTCTCTCTCCCTTTCCCCGTCTTTCTCTTACTTATTATCTCTGCTTCCCTCCCTCTCTTTCTCTCTCTCTCCTTCTCTCCCTTTCTCTCACTTACTCTCTCCTCAATCTCTCTCTCTCCCTCCTTCTCTCTTTCTTTCACTTACTCTCCCTCCCCACCTCTCTCTCTCTCTCTCTCTCTTTCCTCTCTCTCCTTCTTTCTCCCTTCCTCTCTCCCTCTCTCCTCAATCTCACTTTCTCCTCTCTCTCCTTCTCTCTTCACTTACTCTCTTTCTCTCTCCATCTCTCTCTCCTTCCTCATCTCTCTCCTACTTACTTTCTCTCTCCTCCCCCCTCTCTCTCTTTCTCTCTCTCTCCTTCTCCCTTCGCTTTCTCTCTCTTACTCTCTCCTTTCCCATCTCTCTCTCTCTCTCTCCCTTCTCTCTCTCTTCCTCCCCCCTCTCTTTTCTCCCCTCCCCATCTGTCTTTCTCTCTCCCTCTCCTTCCCCATCTCTTTCTCTCTCTCTTACTCTCTCTCCTTCTCGTCTCTCCTCTCTCCTCTTTCTCTTCTCTCTCTCCCTTAATCTCCTCTCTCCCTCTCCCTCCTCCTTCCTTCCTTTTCTCTTTCTGTGTCTCCTTCTCCCCTCTCTTTCTCTCGCTTACTCTCTCCCTCTCCCCTCTCTCTCCCTTTCCCTCTCTTTCTCTCTCCTTGCCACGTTCTCTCCATCTCTCTGTTCTTTCCTTCTCCATGTTTTTTCTCCTTTCTTTGACCTCAGACGCAGCATTTTCCCCGCATTCCTCTCTCTCTTTCTCTCTCTTTTACCCTAACTCTCCCCTCTCTCTCTCTCTTCTCCTCCCTTTTTTTTTCTCTTACCTTTTCTTCCTCCTCTCTCTCCTTCTCTCTTTTTACTCTAACTCTCTCCTTTCTCTCACTTCTCTTCCCTCCTGTTTCTTTTCAAATATTTGCCTTGGCCTCCCCTCTCTCTTCTTCTCCCTCTTTTTTCCTCAATCCTACCTCCCCTCTCTCTCTCTGTCTCCCCCTCCTTCTATCCCTCCCTCTTTTCTCTTACCTGTTTCCCTCTCTCTCATCTCCCTGTTTTTCTCCCTCCTTAAATCCTCTCTCCCCTCTTTCTCAGTCTCCTTCTGTCCCTCCTCTTTCTCTAACCCTCCCTCCTTTCTTTCTCTCCCTCTCTCTCTCTCCTTCTCCCTCTCTTCTCCTCACATCCCCCTCTTCCCTCTCTCCCTCTCTCTCTCTCTCTGCTCGTGAACTTCCAGTCTGAGTCTAAAGATACTCTGCCATTCTCTTTTATCCTTTCACTGTTTTCACCAAAGGCTTTTTTCATTTCTAAGCCCATCCCTCGCTCCTGCTCGCTCCACTCTTTCATTTCTAAGCCCATCCCTCGCTCCTGCTCGCTCCACTCTTTCATTTCTAAACCCATCCCTCGCTCCTGCTCGCTCCACTCTTTCATTCTAAGCCCATCCCCCTCGCTCCTGCTCGCTCCACTCTTTCATTTCTAAACCCATCCCTCGCTCCTGCTCGCTCCACTCTTTCATTTCTAAGCCCATCCCTCGCTCCGTGGCTCCTCTCGACTTCGTCCTTAGGCAGAACAACAGCAGCTCACTCCTCACATTTCAAAAGAAGATTCGAAATATTATATAAAAATAATGAGCAAAAAAGCCGTACATTTTAAAAAATGAATGAATTTCCAGAGGAGTTAAAAAGTTGAATTCAGAATATTCATTTAAAGTTCCGTCTCAAGTTTATATTTATGTTATTACAAAAATATTTAAGTTTTATTTCCAAATTTGACAAGAAAAAATTGAATCCATCCAAAATGTTTCTTATCTGAAGCAAAATGATCTTGTTCAAGGTGAAGCTAAATGTTTAAGGTGATGTTAGATGTTTAAGGTGAGACTAAATGTTTAAGGTGAGACTAAATGTTTAAGGTGATGTTAGATGTTTAAGGTGAGACGAGATGTTTAAGGTGAGACTAGATGTTTAAGGTGATGTTAGATGTTTCAGGTGAGGTTAGATGTTTAATGTGAGGCTAGATCAGGGTGGGAAAACTACGGCCCGGGGGCCACACACGGCCCTTTGGGATTATTAATCCGGCCCGCAGAACATGACCAGATTATGGAACACTTCAGCTGCATCGACTTATTTTCTTATCAGATACCAAAACCAGGATCAAAAATGGACGCCCATCCCAACAAGAACCGACGCAGAAGGAGGTCGCTCCCACTAGCGTTAGCAACAGGTTTGATTGACAGCGTTGCTAAGTGTCCGCTCCCTGCTAAACCAGCAGTGTGGGCAGGAAGGGGCGTTACCTTCAACAGCCTCGCTCCTAATTGGCTCTTTGGTTGCTATGATACTCTTTAGCCTTGATGAGCTTCATTTGGAGCCGAACGCTGCGGGCGATGTCACACTCGCTTAGTCCACGTCTTTACACCGTCCGTGGTCTTTATCCTGGGTGTTTCGCTGCAGACAGAGCGAGGGAGGCTTCTGGGAGCTTAGTTCACTCAGTGACAGTTTAACAACAGACTTATTTCAGATCGTCTCAGCGCATTAGAGCCTCAAAGCAGAGCACAGAATATCTGCTTAAGTTGAAGAGGTTAAACCCATGTGATTGAGGCCCATAATACTGTGAGCGGAGACTAGATGAAGCGCTGGGAATAAAGACGTGAAAAAGTGGCGTGCACAAAGATATAACTCTCTGCTTCAGAAAGAAAAAAACTAATATGACAACATCAAAACCACAGACTGTGAGAAGAAGTGGACTAAGTGAGCGTGACGTCACCCACAACGTCCAGCTCCAGGCCTAAACGAAACAGAGCTACAGCCGCTCTGTAAGGATGAAACCTCCTCATAATATTAAAATGATCATAATTCATATCCATAACATTATTAAACTGTCAGCAACTTTAATCATTATCGTGATATAATCGTTAATCACAGTTATTTTGGACGTGAGAATCATGACAGCAAATTTCAGGATAGTCCCATCACGACCTCATCCTAGCTCCATCAAGACCCCATCACAGCTCCATCAAGACCCCATCACAGCTCCATCAAGACCCCATAACAACTCCATCAAGACCACATCACAGCTCCATCAAGACCCCACAACAGCCACATCACAACCTCATCACGACTCCATTACAGCTCCATCAAGACCCCATCACAGCTCCATCAAGACATCATAACAGCCACATACCAGCTCCATCAAGACCCCATAACAGCTCCATCAAGACCCCATCACAGCCTCATCACAACCGCATCCCAGCTCCATCAAGACCCCATCCCAGCTCCATCACGACATCATCACAGCTTCATCATGACCCCACAACAGCCACATCACAACCTCATCACGACCCCATTACAGCTCCATCAAGACCCCATCCCAGCTCCATCACGATCCCATAACAACTCCATCAAGACCCTAGCACAGCTCCATCAAGACCCCACAACAGCTCCATCACCACCCCTTCACAGCTCCATCACGACCCCATAACAGCTCCATCAAAACCCCATGACAACTCCATCAAGACCCCATCACAGCTCCATCAAGACCCCACAACAGCCACATCACAGCCTCATCACGACCCCATTACAGCTCCATCATGACCCCATCCCAGCTCCAACCAGATCCCACAACAGCCACATCACAGCCTCATCACGACCCCATTACAGCTCCATCATGACCCCATCCCAGCTCCATCATGACCCCATCCCAGCTCCATCACCATCCCTTCACAGCTCCAACCAGATCCCACAACAGCCACATCACGACCCTATAACAGCTCCAATAAAGACCCGATAACAGCTCCATCACGACCCCATCCCAGCTCCATGAAGACCCCATAACAGCCACATCCCAGCTCCATCATGACCCCACAGCAGCTCCATCAAGACCCTCGCACAGCTCCATCATGACCCCACAACAGCTCCATCAGGACCCCATCACAGCCTCATCACAACCGCATCCCAGCTCCATCAAGACCCCATCCCAGCTCCATCACGACATCATCACAGCTTCATCATGACCCCATCACAACCTCATCCCAGCTCCATCACAACATCATCACAGCCTCATCACGCCCCATCATGGCCGCATCACGACATCATCCCACCTCCATCATCCCAGCTCCATCACGACCCCATTTACCATAAACATCACAAGAACCTTACCGTCATGATTGGGGTTCCCCAGCGTCCACGGCTCGTCCGAATCAAAGTGAGTGTCGCCTCCGATTCCTGGCCCGGGGAAATAGGCGTGCGCCAGGAAGCCGCCCTCGCCGTCGAAAGGCGAGCTGTCGCCGTGGAAACCTGAGGCGAAGATGATGGTGATGTCCACGTCCTTCTTGCTGCGCTCCAGTTCGCTGTAGGGCACGGCCTCGAAGCGAAGCGGCGTCACGTTCTGCCACACGTCAAACGCTCGTCGGATGGCGTCGTGCGTCTCCTCCGAGCCCACTTTGGGAGTCACGTTCTTTATGCTGCGAGAACAGAAAAAGAGTCTGTTATAAAACCAGTCTGCAGCTTTATTTTGGCTCCAGATGCAATACGTTTGTTTTTTTTTTTATATTTGCAATTCGATCTCGTCTTGACACCGATCTTCTCTTTAGTGATGATTTTATTTAGACAATTTAGGTCAAAGTCACAGTCAAAGTCTTAAACTGGTCGACAAACAGCAGCTTCAGACACAGACACTTTAGGCTAAAGTCTGTTTCTCTCCTTGTATTTAAGTTTGAAGCCTGTAAAACGACCAAAACCTGAAGCACATGGCGACTTCACACATGTAAACACGTTAGCACATTCTGCTTCTCTGACTTGTCCAAAGTTTGGTTTTCAATTTTAAGGCTTCATGACGACATCGCAGGTAAAACAGAAACTATCTCTGTCATTAACAATGTTTTAGTGGCTTTAGATCCTCCTCAGTCTGTGTTGAAGCTGCTCTGGGCGTTAGCTCCAGTGTTAGCTCCAGCGTTAGCAGCGTTAGCAGTGTGCGAAGGAGGCTATTCGCTGTATCACCCTGATCTATTGACTGCGATCGGATCAGGACGTCACTACTGGTGAACTGACAACATATTTAAGAACACAAAGAATTACTCAAACATGAACCAACTGAAATATAAATGCTAACTGCTAACTGTAAGCTAATGATAAGTCAGCATCGTTTTAACAGTTGTCCTCTTTAACTGTTTCAATAAAGTTCACCGATAGGACGAGACAAGACAAGAACGAGACAAGAACGAACTTAGAACGTATTTATTGAGCAATCCAGTAAACGACTCCATTGACTCTGGCTCCAATTCACTTTCTATTGAAAAACTGTCCCCCCTCTCTCTGTCCCTGCTGCTGTCAGACTCGTCATTTTGGTCTTAAATGTTCGTATTAACCCTCTACATATTTCACTATTGTGTCTGTAAATAAACATCTGAACATTAACAACAGACACATCAGGTCCTTCTTTCCCCGAGGTCGCTCCTATTAGCGTTAGCAACAGGTTTGATTGACAGCGTTGCTAAGTGTCCGCTCCCTGCTAAACCAACTGTGCAGCGGGAAGGGGCGTTATTCAATAGTCTCACTTCTGATTGGCTCTTTGGTTGCTATGATACTCGTGGTCGGACGTCCAAACATGTAACTCTACTCCACATTAGCCGCTATAACTGCTCCAGCCTCGATGAGCTTCACTTGAACCGAACGCTGTGGGTGACGTCACACTCACTTTGTCCATTTCTTTACACAGTTTGAGTAAAATCAACATTGAAACACGGATGAGAACAGCTCGTATCTACACTTCATAACTAAACCCTGTCTCTGTTTCTTTGCTTTCGCCTCCAGCCGGGAGCTAAACGGAGTCTGAGAACAGCAGGCTCCCCCGGTGGACTGGAGCTGAGGCAGGTGTGCACAAGATGAGACCACTTCCTGCCTCTGGATTTGATTTTCTAATTAAGGATTATCAACAGCCCGCTGCATGCTGGGAGCTCCGGAGCCACGGCCAAAAACACAGAAGAGAGACGACTTTGCTCCAGGACTAAATATTTCAGCTCTATTAAGGCCGGTTTTACTGCTGGGAGCTGAACCAGAGCTAAACGGTTAGCATGTAGCATCCAAGACGAGGAAGAAGTAAAACAATTAGCACATAGCATCTAAACAGAGGAAGAAGTAAAACGGTTAGCATGTAGCATCTAAACAGAGGAAGAAGTAAAACGGTTAGCATGTAGCATCTAAAGAAGAAGAAGTAAAACAGTTAGCATGTAGCATCTAAAGAAGAAGTAAAACGGTTAGCATGTAGCATCTAAACAGAGGAAGAAGTAAAACGGTTAGCATGTAGCATCTAAACAGAGGAAGAAGTAAAACGGTTAGCATGTAGCATCTAAAGAAGAAGAAGTAAAACAGTTAGCATGTAGCATCTAAAGAAGAAGTAAAACGGTTAGCACGTAGCATCCAAATAAAGGAAGAAGTAAAAATACTCTTTCTTCAAGTAGTTCTAAGATGTAATAAAAGTTTAAGTAATGTTAATAGTGCCAGTAAGAGGAGTAGTAGTGGTAGTAGTAGTAGTAGTAGTAGTAGTAGTAATAGTAGTAGTAATAGTAGTAGTAATAGTAGTGGTAATATTAGTAGTAGTTTTAGTAGTAGTAAGTTTTTTAAATAATGGGACAGAAGTCTGTACATCTACTGCTCCTGATCCAAGTCTCAGAATGAAAAATTAGACCGTTGCCATAGTGAGTAACTATTTAAAACAAAATTCATTTCTGTGAACTGCTCATCCAAGAAGCTTCTGTGGGAGAAATGAACAAGTGTCTTCTTCTGTTTGAACTGAACACGTGTCTGAAGTGTCGTCTTCACTCAAAAAACAGAACTGAAGTTTTCTTTTACAATTTAAAACTAAATATTTTATCGTTTGAATAGAAAAAAAATGCTGCGTATCACAAGAAGCTAAAGCAGTGAATACTACTACTACTATTACTACTACTACTACCACTACTACTACGACCACTAATACTACAGCAACACCAGAGATACACACAGGTATTTCTTACACATATACTACTACTACTACTACTACTACAACTACTAATACTACTACTGCTACTGCCACCACTACCACTACTATTACTCCTATCACTCCTATAACTGTGTTTGCTGATATTCACAGTCATTTATGTTGTATTAAGTTCTGCCTCCTCCTCCTGCTCCTCCTCCTCCTGCTCCTCCTCCTCCTCCTTCTCCTCCTCCTCCTCTCCCTCCTCCTCCTCCTCTTCCTCCTCCTCCTCCTCGTCCTCTCCCTCCTCCTGCTCCTCCTCGTCTCTCGTTAAAGTCACTTCCTGGTTGTCTTCGTGTTTTTTCTCAGAGTAAATCGGCTCTGGGGCAAATTACACAGTGATTTTTTTAATTACTGCAACTTTTAATCCTGAATCTGTGTGAAAAGTTTCTCTCCAAACGGGGCCAGATGTTTGTGGATCCACCGAAGAACGACACGACACAGAGACGGGACAAATTCAGTTTTTTGAGATTATTTTTGTGACAAATGAACGAGATTCACATAATCTCATAAAGAAAAGAGGAAACAGAAACTGGTCTGATCAGACGAGAACGAGTCTGAGAGAGAATCTAGAGAACTGCAAAAAAGAACCTGATACTTCTAGAGAGTTCTGGATACTTGTGGTTCTAGATACTTGTGGTTCTAGATACTTTGGTGTTTGGCTGCAAAAATGAAACTGACACAGATCCGTTTTGGGGTTGTAGACACTTGCGGTTCTAGATACTTTGGTGTTTGGCTGCAAAAATGAAACTGACACAGATCCGTTTTGGGGTTGTAGACACTTGCGGTTCTAGATATTTGCTGGTCTAGATACTTAGTGTTCTAGATAACTGCAATTCTACATACTTGCTGTTCTACATACTCTCAGTTCTAGGTACTTGCTGTTTTAGGTACTTACTATTCTAGATACTTGCCGTTCTAGGTAATTACTTTTCTAGGTATTTGCTGGTCTAGATACTTAGTGTTCTAGATATTTGCCATTCTCGATACTTGGAGTTCTATGTACTTGCAGTTCTAGATATTTGCTGTTCTAGATACTTATTTTTCGAGGTACTTGCTCTTTTAGGTACTTACTATTCTAGATAATTGCTGTTCTAGGTACTTGTTGTTCTAGATATTTGCTGGTCTAGATACTTACTGTTCTAGGTACTTGCCGTTCTCGATACTTGGAGTTCTATGTAATTACAGTTCTAGATAGTTGCTGTTCTAGGTACTTAGTTTTCGAGGTACTTGCTCTTTTAGGTACTTACTATTCTAGATAACTGCTGTTCTAGATACTTACTGTTCTAGGTACTTGCCATTCTTGATACTTGGAGTTCTATGTAATTGCAGTTCTAGATAGTTACTGTTCTACTTACTTACTTGCTGTTTTAGGTACTTACTAGTCTAGATATTTAGCGTTCTAGGTACTTGCTGTTTTAGATATTTACTGTTCTAGATATTTGCCCTTCTCAATACTTGGAGTTGTATGTACTTGCTGTTCTAAATACTTGCTTGTAGTTATAGATATTTGCTGGTCTGGAAACTTTTAGTTCTAGATTCTCACGGTTCTATGTACTTGCCGTTCTAGATCCTTGGAGTTCTAGATACTTGTAATTCTGTGTACTTAATGTTCTAGATACTTTTATTTCTAGATACAGTTGTAGTAATTCTAGATTTTCTGCTACTTTCAGATCTTATGTCTGATCTGTGCATCGTCCAAACTCTTGTGTCTTGTGTAACATGTCCAGGGTCACTGTGACTAAATGCTCTGTTCCACCTTGTGATGTCATCAAGTGGTAGTTTTCAAGGAGTTAACAGCTTCTTTTACCTTTAGTTCAGTCGAGATAAGTGGCAATTCCAGAGCTGAAATGATTCCAGTGAAGGTGGAGTTTAAAAACACAGCGGAGCACTTCCTGTATCACCACATGATGACATCACAAGGTGGAACAGAGTGTTTTTAGTCTGAGAGAAGAACCTAAATCTGCAGTTTGTTTGTGAGTTAAACGTGTGAATGAAACAGAAGTGGGAGTAACACTGGTGCTTTAAAAGTTCTATGGACGGCGTCTGTTTGGGGCGATATTTCCCAGAGTCCTTTGTGTCCTTTTTGAACCTGAAGTGGTGCATTCTGGGTCGTCTGTGTCTGAGCCGCAGCAGCAGAAATGGCGCTTTGTCTCCTCAGAAAACACAGAAACAAGGAGCCTCAGTTCAGCTCGACGTCAGCTGACCCAGAGTTTGTCTTAAGGCTAAAATCTCAAATCTTTCTTTTATTATCTGTTTTTTTTTCTCTGGTGACAATAGCGACTTTCAGCAGTCGAGCGAGCGCCTGGTTTGTATCGAGCGTTGAGCCAAAGCGTCGTGTGTGGGATAATTGTGTTGAAACTACACATGATGAAAGTTTGCTCAAACAGGGCCACAAATCAGAAGCATTAGCAAGATTAGCATTAGCATTAGCATTAGCAAGATCTGTTCTACAAAATGAAACTTAACGCGTAAAACATGTTTAACACACAAAATAACCTATATATTTTGGCTAAGTTCTTCTCTCAAACTGAAACCCTCTGTTCCACCTCGTGATGTCATCAAGTGGTGATACAGGAAGTGCTCCGCTGTGTTTTTAAACCTTCACGAGAAGCATCTGGATCATTTATTTTGCTGTTACAGATGCTACGCTAGCTGTAGAGCAGAGGCGATCAATGAACGAGAAGAAGGAGGGAGAGGAGAGGGAAAAGAGGGAGAGGAAGGAAGAGAAAGAAGACGGTGGAAAGGGAGAGCAAGAAAAGGAGGGAAAGGAAGCAAGACGGAGAGGAAGGAGAGGAGGTAGAGAGAGGAGGAGAGCAAGAGAGGGGAGGAAAGGGAGAGTAGGAGAGGAGGGAGAGAGGGAAAAGTGGGAGACAGAGGGAGAGGAAGGAGAGGAGGGAGAGAGATGTGGAGGAAGGAGAGGAAGAAGAAAGAGGAGGGAGAGAGAGGGAAAAGAGGAAGAGGAGGGAGAGGAGGAAGAGGAGGGACAGAGAGGAGCGAGAGGATGGAGAGACAGAGAGAGCAGGTAGAGAGAGGGAAAGGAAAAGGAGGCAGAGAGGGAGAGAAAGAGGAGCAAGCTGTAAAAACCCCCACACACACTTTATACACTTTTCTCACACATTAACATTTTCTCACATTTCTCTCTCGTTTAAACACAAAGTTCAAATCTTCGTCGGTGCCTTTGTCGGTGCAGAACGTTTCATCGACATCGTGGGTTTTGTCGGGGAGAAAACTTGCAAACATACAGCACTTCAGAGTCACACTGATCCAACATTTATGTAAATTTGTCTGACACATTCTGTACTGTACAGGAGACACGGAGGAGACTGATGGACAATGGTCTACAGTCCCTCAGCCAATCAGGACGCAGAACACAATGGTCTACAGTCCCTCAGCCAATCAGGACGCAGAACACAATGGTCTACAGTCCCTCAGCCAATCAGGACGCAGAACACAATGGTCTACAGTCCCTCAGCCAATCAGGACGCAGAACACAGTGGTCTACAGTCCCTCAGCCAATCAGGACGCAGAACACAGTGGTCTACAGTCCCTCAGCCAATCAGGACGCAGAACACAATGGTCTACAGTCCCTCAGCCAATCAGGACGCAGAACACAATGGTCTACAGTCCCTCAGCCAATCAGGACGCAGAACACAGTGGTCTACAGTCTCTTCGTTCACATTCTCCTCACAAACCCAGAGAAAAAGCCTCTGTTACATAATCCTAATCCGAGTCGGTGGAGTTTCCTTCTTTTCCAACAAACTCAACAAACGGCTCATTTTGGTTTTAAACGTCGCCCGGACAACGTCATATTTCAGCTGAAAAACGCGCCGCAGACTCGGGTCACAGATGCACGGTGATGTTTAGCGTGTCGTAGTTTACACGTGTGTCCCGGAGCAGCTCCAACACGCTCAGGATCACATGACATTTATGAAGCTGGAGGCACATGTATGACTAAAAACAGACTCACGCATCAGGAAAAACATCTGAGCTCCAGGAAATGTGCCGTTTGTGGATGAACATTTTAGTTTATTTCACTTTTATTCCATCTGTTTTTATTCATTTGTTTGTTTCGTTTTGTTAAAATAAACCCTCAGCCTTTTCAGCTTTTTAATACTTTACTTTTCAAAAACGTGGTGGAGTAGAAAGTACAGATACTGCTCTCAAAGTGACAGTAAAAGTACACGCTGTAAAATGTACTTCAGTAAACTACAGATACTTTAAAAACTGACCTAAGTACAGCACTTTACTACAGTATTTTCTGGTTGCACTTTTTTTTTTGGTGGTGCGACTTGTGGAGTATAAGTCGCGTCTGAGTGTATAATTTCACATTTTCATTACAGTCACACTTTCTTCATTATTATGCATTTTTTTTAACTTATACTTCAGAAAATATGGTATTTGTACTTGTATTTGTACTTGTACTTCCTTGTAAGGTCTTATATTAGGCAAAATTGACTCTTGTGAGGTTTAAACCCTGTTCTAAACCTCCTCAAAAACAGACCTAAACATGTTTGAGTTACACTTTATTATTTGTCTGTCACATCTCCAAAGCTCAAAACACTCCGTTCCACCTTGTGATGTCATCAAGTGGTAGTTTTTTTTCAAGTGAACAGCTCCTTTTACCTTTAGTTCAGTCGAGATAAGTGGCAATTCCAGGGAGGAAATGATAAAAATGCTTCTAAAAATGAAGGTGTGTGGAGTTTAAAAACACAGCGGAGCACTTCCTGTATCACCTGGTGACATCACAAGGTGGAACAGAGTGTTTTCTGCAGGTTTGTTCGTGTGTTAAACATGGTCCAGGTCTGTTTGTGACGAGGAAACAACATTAGAACAGAGGTAATATGGTCTCTATTAAGTTATTTTCTGATTTATGTTCTTCTCTGAAACTAAAAACACTCTGTTCCACCTTGTGATGTCATCGTGTGGTGATACAGGAAGTGCTCCACTGTGTTTTTAAACTCCACACACCTCCATTTGTAGAATCATTTGGATCATTTCAGCTCTAGAATCACCCTTACCTACTGAACAAAGGATGAACTGTAGATGTCAACTTGAAAACTACCACTTGATGACATCACAAGGTGGAACGGAGCGTTTTGAGCTTTGGAGATGTTACAGACGAATAATAAATGAAACAAAACACAGCTCCAGGTTTGTTTTTGACGAGGAAACATTAAAACACAGATCAGAACATAGAGTCATACGTCCGCTTTAACATTTCTGAGAACATGAGTTTATTCCAGACGCCGTTACACTTTCGGTTCGAGGGCGTTTCCGTCTGAACCCGCTGTGAAAGTCGATCGCAGATGTTACAGATCGGGTTTTATAAGCTGGTAAGTGAACGACGCTAATTAACTCCACATCATGGTAAAAGTTGAGGAGCGGCTCGTCGTAAAAATATCTTTGTTGGGATTAAAGCGGCGGCTGTTAAACGGCGAGAACAGGAGATGACAGAGATCCTCGTCTCGTTGCCAGATCTGCATCTCTGTGTAAAGGTCAGTGTGAGTGTGAGTCCCAGAGGCGGGAGGAGGAGGCGGAGGAGGGAGGCGCAGGAGGGAGGCGCACGTGTTTTCAGTGTGATTCTGCAGATAGTGGAGTCTCCGAGGGCCACGCTGCCGGACGAGGCTTTGAGACGAGACTTTGCCACGTAATGATATTCACCTTTTGATGTTTTATTGGTTTAAAAAGCTGAAAAACGAAGATTCACAAACTTTAAATTTCATCCTTTCGTGTCCAAAGACGTGGACTGAGTGAGAGGGGCGTCGTCGAGGCTCGCAAGTGTCATAGCAACCAAAGAGCCAATCAGGAGCGAGGCTGTTGGAGCGCTTAGCAACGCTGTCAATCAAACCTGTCGCTAACGCTACAGGAGCGACGTCGGGGAAAGAAGGACCTGATGTGTCTGTTTTTAATGTTCAAATGTTGATTTACAGACACAGACGTGAAATAAAAACCCCAGGATCAACATTTAAGATCAAAATGACGAGTCGATGGAGCAGGAAGTGCGACATGATCACTTCCTGTTTGTAACGCGGCGCTAGCAGATTAGCTCTGTCCATTTATCCTTTCAATTAACTTTAATGTTTAAATCTTTCATTAAGTCCTGACTCTTAGTATTTTTCCCAAATACTGTGACTGTGACCTGGACCACGACTCTTTACTTCCTCCTTCAAACTCTGCTCCCCTCTCGCTCCCTCGCTCCCTCGCTCTTTCACTCCCTTGCTGACGCTCCCTCGTTCCCTCTCGCTCTTTCACTCCCTCGTTCTCTCGCTCTTTCACTCCCTTGCTCTCGCTCCCTCGTTCCCTCTCGCCCTTTCACTCCCTCCCTCTCGTTCCTCTCTCTCCCTCCCTCGCTCTCTTCACTCCCTTGCTCTCGCTCCTCGCTCTTTCACTCTCTCACTCTCTCATTCCTTCCTTCGCTTTCACTCCCTTGCTCTCGCTCCCTCGTTCCCTCCCTCTCACTCTTTCACTCCCTCGCTCTTTCACTCTCTCATTCCTTCCTTCGCTTTCACTCCCTTGCTCTCACTCCCTCGTTCCCTCCCACTCACTCTTTCACTCCCTCTCACTCTTTCACTCTCACTCTCTCATTCTCTCGCTCCCCGTTCCCTATCGCTCCCTCATTCTCTCTCGCTCTTTCACTCCCTCGTTCCCTCTCGCTCTTTCACTCCCTCCCTCTCACTCCCTCGTTCCCTCTCGCTTTTTCACTCCCTTCCTCTCGCTCCCTCGTTCCCTCTCGCTCTTTCACTCCCTCCCTCTCGCTCCCTTGTTCTCTCTTGGTTTGTTTTATTATTTATTTTCACAACTTTCTACATTTTATTTACACAAAGACGACATCAGAAATATGAAGCATAATATATGGAATTATTTAGTAAAGAAAAAACAGTAAATAAGTAAACTAAACATTTTTCGACAAAGCAAAAAGTTTGAAAAAAATAAATAAAACGTCTTTTCTTTACGGCATAATTCCATATATTTTAGGTCATATATTTGATTTTTTTTCAGCGTGTATATAGTAGTAAAAATAAATAAAATAAAATACATTGAATGAGTGGGCGTGTCCAAACTTTTGGCCTGGTGGTGCATTTTTTCTGATTAAATTCGAGCTGAAAAATGCAGGTTTTAAACCGTTTTGTCGGCGTTTAAAGTCCAGACTCACCTGTACGTGATGTGTTTGTGTTGCCACTTCTGTCCCGTGAGGGCGTACCGCTTTTTCCTGACGTTAAACCGAGATGATCCTCCTATCTGGTCCGGGACGCCGCACCTGGGCTTCCTCATCCACCTACGGGACGGAGAAAACAGCGTTAGCTTCAGCCTCACTGTACGTTTATCATGCTAGCTAGCGCAAAAATGAGCATCAAACAAGGACGAGCTGCGGGTTAAAACTGCAGAACACGCAGCTCTGTTACCACGGCGACAAACTGAAACGTCTCAACCACAGACTGTGTAAAGAAGTGACGTCACCCACGGGGTTCAGAAGCTCGTCAAGGCTAGCGGTTATAGCGGCTAACTTGGAGACAAGTTTCATATTTGGAATTCTGACCGCGAGTATCATAGCAACCAAAGAGCCAATCAGGAGCGAGGCTGTTGAAGGTGACGCCCCTTTCTGCCCCCACACCACTGGTTTAGCAGCGAGCGGGCGCTTAGCAATGCTGTCAATCAAACCGGTTGCTAACGCTAGCAGGAGCAACGTCGGGGAAAGACGGCGCTTCTTATTAATGTTTATACAGTGGTCCCTGGTTTATCTCGGGGGTTATTTTCTGAAAATAATCAGCAATCAGCGAAATCTGTGAAGTATCAGCTTTATTTTTTTTTTTACAGGACGCAGAACACAATGGTCTACAGTCCCTCAGCCAATCAGGACGCAGAACACAATGGTCTACAGTCCCTCAGACCAGAACACAATCAGAACACAATGGTCTACAGTCCCTCAGCCATTCAGGACGCAGAAACACAATGGTTTACAGTCCCTCAGCCAATCAGGACGCAGAACACAATGGTCTACAGTCCCTCAGCCAATCAGGACGCAGAACACAATGGTCTACAGTCTACAGCCCCTCAGCCAATCAGGACGCAGAACACAAGGTACGTTCATACGCTTGAAAAAAATCTGCGAAACAGCGAAAGTGAATTGGAGCCAGAATCGATGGAGCAGGAAGTGACTCACGATCACTTCCTGTTTGGAACACGGCGGCGGCTAGCAGGTTAGCTACGTCCACTTACATAAACAGTCTGTGGTTGTAGCGTTACACACCTGCCGTGGTTTAACAAACATGCAAGACTCACTCACGCCATGACATCACAAGTGGAAACAGCGTCTCACCTTATCGTGTCATCGCTACGTCAACAAGGAAAGCATCAGGAAGCAAAACACAAGACAGGCACATCGTTAGCGGGCAGTTAGCATCCTGTTAGCATCCTGTTAGCGTCGTTAGCTGATCATATTTCACTGCGTTGGGACCCAGCGGTGCGGCAGCTGTTGCCTCACCGCTGCCCCCCACAGTGCGATTTCTGTGTCTGTGGAAACTCTAAAGCCTCTAATGAGTTTCACACCTATTAGCATCATGGCTACTGCTGTTGTTCTCTTTGTTTCCTTTGTTTGCTTTGGGTCTGAGGATGAAAAATAGCTTCTTTAAATCTCCTCTCAAACCATTTCTCTTCTTCAGTATGATTTATGTTTTCAACCATCATTCTGTTAAAAAATGTACAGGATTAAACTGTCTCCTCCTCTGTCTCCTCCTCCTCTGTCTCCTCCTCTGTCTCCTCCTCTGTCTGTCTCCTCCTCTGTCTCCTCCTCTGTCTCCTCCTCTGTCTCCTCCTCTGTCTCCTCCTCTGTCTCCTCCTCTGTCTCCTCCTCTGTCTCCTCCTCTGTCTCCTCCTCTGTCTCCTCCTCTGTCTCCTCCTCCTCTGTCTCCTCCTCTGTCTCCTCCTCTGTCTCCTCCTCTGTCTCCTCTGTCTCCTCTGTCTCCTCTGTCTCCTCCTCTGTCTCCTCCTCTTTCTCCTCCTCTGTCTCTGAGGAAACACTCTTTTTCCTGGTGAGTTCTGTCTCGTCTCTGGTTTTGAGTAGAATGTTCCAGAGTTTGTCTTTAAACTCACTCGATGGTGTTGCTGTCCAAGCTGCCGGTGACGTTGAGGCCGTAGCGCCGCTGCATGGCAGCGATAGCGGAGTGCATGACTCTGGCCGAGCGCAGCACCGACATCCAGGGGTCAGCGGGAGGGAGGTACCCGTATCTCTGCAGCCACGCCTGGAACGAGAGAGAGGGGCGACTCTGGCGGAGTTAAAACGAGAGAAACGAGAGAGAGACGGAGAGGGGCGGGGTTAAAACGAGAGAGAAACGAGAGAGAGACGGAGAGGGGCGGGGTTAAAACGAGAGAGAAACGAGAGAGTGACGGAGAGGGGCGGGGTTAAAACGAGAGAGAGAGAGACGAGAGAGAGACGGAGAGGGGCGGGGGTTAAAACGAGAGAGAAACGAGAGAGAGAGAGACGGAGAGGGGCGGGTTAAAACGAGAGAGAAAAAGAGAGAGACGGAGAGGGGCGGGGTTAAAACGAGAGAAAAGAGAGAGAGCCGGAGAGGGGCGGGGTTTTAAAACGAGAAAGAGAAAACGAGAGAGAGACGGAGAGAGGGGCGGGGTTTAAAACGAGAGAGAGAACGAGAGAGAGATGGAGAGGGGCGGGGTTAAAACGAGAGAGTGACGGGGGAGGAATAATATGACAGAACATTATTACATTTTCATCAATATTCAAAGTTATGTTCCAGGTGAAATGATCTGGACACGATAAAAATCAGTGAATCATCATCTGAAAATGACATTTTGGAAGGAAAATGGAACGAGCCGAGTCGCTGTGGGACTTTAGAGTCGAAATGTCTCAGAGTAAAATGTCCCAGAGTAAAATGTCCCGGAGTAAAGTCCAGTCAGATTGTTCAGTTCTGTGACATATTCGTCTGATTTTGTGTTTCTCAGTAACATTTTCTGACCATGAAAAACCTAAAAACTCAGTTAGTCTGTGTTTTTGAAGTTTAACGGCAGCGTTTTGTGCAGCTGAAGTGTCGTGTTTTATTTATTTACTCAATTTTTTCTCCAAACTCAAACTGCACATTTATATTTTATCTCTTAAAGCTTCTATATTTCACAAAACTGACTCTTGCAGCTTTAATCCAAGTTCTAAAGTGGTTCCCTCCTCAAAAACATGTTTGAGCCACACGTCTGTAACAAGCTCAAAACGCTCTGTTCCACCTTGTGATGTCATCAAGTGGTGATACAGGAAGTGCTCCACTGTGTTTTTAAACTCCACACAGCTTCATTTCTAGAATCTTTTGGATCATTTCAGCTCTTGAATTGCCACTTATCTCGACTGAACTAAAGGTGAAAGGAGATGTTCACATGAAAACTACCACTTCATGACATCACAAGGTGGAACACATATGTTTTTTTTTCTTTCTCTCTGACATGAAATCAGACTAAACTTTTCCTGTTTTAGGTCGATTAGGATTAACTAAATTATTTCTATTTGCTAAATGCCAGAATAATGAGAGAAACTTTTTTTTTGGGACAGTTTTCATGACTTTTTTCAACACAACAAGAGTCACTTTTGTGCAATATCGTCCCTTTAACTCGCCGCTTCTCGTCCCTTTAACTCGCCGCTTCTCGTTCTCGGGTTCTGTTTTCTCGCGTCATGTGACCGTTTTGGGGGCGTCGGCCCAGATGTGACCCGGGCTTCACCTCCGCTTCGCTTCACGAGGCTCATTTCCTCCGTTTTCCTCCACTTCCTGTTTCCAAATGAGACCTGAGCCCCTCCCCCACCCGCTCAGCTCCAGAGAGAAAGAGAGAGAAAGTGGAAGACATATGATTTTTTTTCTTTCTCTCTGACATGAACGAGAGAGGAAACTTTTCCTGGGAGGTTTTTATGACCTATTTGTAAATGCTCAGACGAGAGAAACTTTTTTTTTTGGGACAGTTTTCATGACTTTTTTTCAATGGGAACAAGAGTCAGCAGAGAAGAGGAAAGATACGAGAGAGAGGATTCGTCGCTCCGGGTCAGACGGAGAACTCGGGCTTCTCGAGGGGGAGGAGAGAGGAGGGGGGGGAGAGAGCGAGAGAGAGGGGAGGAGGGGGGGAGGAGAGGAGGTTCTGAGAACGATATGATAAGAGTGAGGGATTTGTACGCTCGGAACAGACGGAAAGAGAGAGAGAAAGAGAGGGGGAGGAGGAGAGGAGGAGGGAGAGAACATGAGCGAGAGAGGAGGAGAGAGAGAGGGGGAGGAGAGGAGGAGAGAAGGGAGAGAGAATGATATGATAAGAGAGGGATTTGTGAAGGGAACAGACGGAAAGAGAGAGGGAAAGAGAGGGGGAGGAGGAGGAGAGGAGGAGGGAGAGAACATGAGTGAGAGAGGAGGAGAGAGGGGGGGGAGGAGAGGAGGAGAGAGAACGATATGATAAAGAGAGGGATTTGTACGCTCGGAACAGACGTAAAGAGAGAGGGAAAGAGAGGGGGAGGGAGAGAACATGAGTGAGAGAGGAGGAGAGAGGAAAAAGGGGGAGGAGGAGAGGGAGGAGGGAGAGAGAGTACATGAGCGACAGACGAGGAGAGAGAGAGAGGGGGAGGAGAGGACGTAGAGAATGATATGATGTGAGCTGGGTTTCTATGCTCGGAAGAGACAGAAGGAGAGAAAGAGGGAGAAAGAGAGAAAGAGAGAGAACATGAAGAGAGAAAGAGAGAGGACATGAGAGACAGAGGGAGGAGAGGAGGGAGAGAGAGTGATATGATGTGAGCTGACAGCACGAGAGAGGAGAAAGAGAGACAAGAGAGGAGAGGAGCGAAAGAGGGAGAGAGGAGGGAGAGGGGGAGGAGAGAAGGACTGAGGGAGAGAAAAGAGCGAGAGGGTGGGTTTTTACGCTCTGAACAGACGGAAGGAGAGAGAGAAGAGAGGAGGAGAAGAGAACATGAGACAGAGGAGAGAAAGAGAGAGGGAAGAGGAGGAGAAAGAGGGAGAGAGAACAATGAAAGAGAGAGAGGAGGAGAGGAGGGAGAGAGGAAGTGGAGAGAGAAAGAACGTCATGATATGAGCTGGGTTTTTTACACTCGGAACAGACAGAAGGACAGAGAGAGAAAGAGAAGAGAGGGAGGAGAGAAGGAGGGAGGAGAGAGAGAGAGAGAGAGGAGGGGGAGGGGAAGAGAACATGAGAGAAAAGAAAGAACGTTAAGATGTGAGCTGGGTTTTAAGCTCGGAACAGACAGAAGGGAGAGAGAGGGGGGGGGCATGAGAGAGAGAAGAGAGAGAAGAGGGAAAGAGGGAAGGGGAGAGAGAGAAGAGAGAGAGAGAGAACATGAGAGAGAGGGGGGGGGGGGAAGAGGGAGGGAGAGGGAGGGAAGAGAGAACATGAGAGAGAGAGAGGGGGGGAGAGGGAAGAGAGAACATGAGAGAGAGGAGGGGAGGGAGAGGGAGGGAGAGGGAGAGAGAGAGAGAACATGAGAGAGAGAGAGAACAGGGAAAGAGAGAGGGAGAGAGAGGAAGAGAGAACATGAGAGAGAGAGAGGGGGGGGAGAGAGGGAGGGAGAGGAAGAGAGAGAGAACAGAGAGAGAGAGAAGAGAGAGAAGAGGGAAAGAGGGAGGGAGAGGGAAGAGAGAGAACATGAGAGAGAGAGAGGAGGTGGAGAGAGAGAGAACATGAGAGTGGGAGATAGAGGGAGTCAGAGAGAGGGAGAAAAGAAGAGGAAGAGAAAGAATGAGAAGGAGGAAAAAGGGGAGAGAGACACAATGAGAAAAGAGAGAGAGACATAAGCAGAGAAAAAAGAGAGAAAGAGCGAGTGAAAGAGGAGAGAGTCGTTCTTTATGTCATTTTAAATCTGTTTCTACATTTACACTGAAATACTTTTACTCTTTACTTTTCATGTTTATTTTATTATCTCGTCTTGAACCTGGCGTGCCTCCTCCCAGCGAGCCCCGCCTCCTCCCTGCGAACCCCGCCTCCTCCCAGCGAGCCCCGCCTCCTCCCTGCGAACCCCGCCTCCTCCCAGCGAGCCCCGCCTCCTCCCTGCGAGCCCCGCCTCCTCCCTGCGAGCCCCGCCTCCTCGTCTTGGCTCTAAACACATATACTTTTCCTCTTCTTCCTCCTGTAATCTTCCTCATCGTCTCCCAGGCGCATCCCTCAGCTTCTCTCCTCTGACATTTGAGGTTTTGGCTCAAACGGCTTTTGGTTTTGTCCAAACCACTAACTCCCTAAGACCAGAGAAATAAAAAAAAAAAAAAAAAGCCTGTATGAGGCAGGCTGCTGCCGGGACGTGGCGTTTAGCTAAATTAAAGCGGTGCTACTTGTTGTGGTCAAATTAACGACATATGAAAAAAAATGTGTCCACGCTGCACAAATAAAACTGGAGTCGTCGAGGCGAAATGGGTCAAAATGTCGAGTTAAGAGGATTATTCTGCTGCTGTTTTTGTGTTTCGCCTTCGAGGGGATCCACTCATCTGTCGTCTGTCTGGATTTAGAGCAGATCTTGAGTCAGATGCCCTTCCTCCGGCAAAACTCTGAAAATATCTTTTACTTTGGAAACGAGCTCGACAGCGACGCCTCTGGATTCAGACATTTATGGAAAGACTTTTTAAAAATTCAGATATTAAGAGTTTAAAGGCAACGCAGAGGCTAATCAGATATGTGCTAACCCGCTACATGTTAACCAGCTACATGCTAACCAGCTAAGTGTTAACCAGTTATGTGCTAACCAACGTGTTAACCAGCTACATGCTAACCAGATATATGTAAATCAGCGACGTGCTAACCAGCTACGTACTAAGATGTAAAGTGTTAACCAGCAACGTGTTAACCACCTATATGCTAACCAGCTACGTGCTAATCAGCTACGTGTTAACCAACGACGTGTAAACCAGCTAAATGCTAATCAGCTATGTGCTAACCAGCTATGTCTTAACCAGCTACGTGTAAACCAGCTAAATGCTAAACAGCTACGTCTTAACCAGCTACATGTAAACCAGTAGCGTGTCAAGCAGCTACGTGCTAATCAGCTACGTGCTAACCAGATAGATGTAAATCAGCGACGTGCTAACCAGCTACATATTAAGATGTAAAGTGTTAACCAGCGACTTGTTAACCACCTATATGCTAACCAGCTACGTGCTAATTAGCTACGTGTTAACCAACGACGTGTAAACCAGCTAAATGCTAATCAGCTATGTGCTAACCAGCTATGTCTTAACCAGCTACCTGTAAACCAGCTAAATGCTAACCAGCTATGTGCTAATCAGCTACGTGCTAATCAGCTACGTACAAACCAGGTACGTGTAAAAGTACTTTCCATCTGATTTGAGGGTTTTTATTTTTACCATTTTTGTGGAAACATCCTGAATAAAGTTTAAGAGTTTGAGCCTCAGCTTTGAGCAAAAATAAATAAACACAAAATTCAGAAGAAAAACTCCAAAACTGATTTGTGTTGTTTCTGTTGACCAAAATATGTGTAATTTTGAATCTATATCTCTACAAATGAACAACACTTGTGTGAAATACTTTTACTTTTATTCTTAAAGTACATTTTTAAACAAGTACTTTTAATACTTTTACTTAAGCAGATTTTTTCATGTGATGCTTTTACTTTTACCATAGTATATCATAGCTAACTTGCTAGCCACCACATTCTAAACAGGAAGTGATCGTGTGCACACTTCCTGCTCCATCGACTCCTGGCTCCAATTCACTTTCTATTGAAAAAACGTTGCTTTTCTCTCTGTCCCTGCTGCTGTCAGACTCGTCATTTTGGTCTTAAATGTTCAGATTAAGCCTCTACATGATCCTGGGGTTTTTATTTCACTTGTAAATCAGGACATGAACATTAATAACAGGTCAGTGTTTTGTCCTACAGAACTTTCCGAACCTTTCCCCGGATATTATTAATAAAACCCGTCTGGGAACATTATAAAGGGACGAAATATGTTTTATTATGTAAATTACAAGGAAGATAAAAAGTTTTTGTTCAAGTTTGAATAAAGCTAGCTATATTTGCGCCGCGACAATAGCCCTATTATCACGAACAGACATATTAGAGTTATTAAAGCGGAAATAAAAGACGGTATGCCTGTGGTTAGCGATAGCCGCCGCGCAGATATTAGCAGGATATTGGCTGAGGTTGGAGCGAACAAAAAGGTGAGCGTGCTGTTCCATCTTCCCCTGAAAAAAAAACCTGCGCTATTGTGTTGTAAACAGCTCCCAGCAGGATTCCAGATCAAACTTGCACAAGAACCAGGTCCGAACGTGTCCAAACGAGGCGCATTTTGGTCAAAGCGTTTGGCGTTAAAGGGTGAAATCGACGCCGTTTGTGGTGAAGGGCTCAGAGGTGTTTGGAGCCGAGATGTGTGATAACGGAGGTATTTGTTTTGAGCTAAAAATAGAGCGGGGAACGAGCTGCGCACAGAACTGCAACTGGATTAGCATGAAAATACAGGTTTTCAAGGCCATTTTGTCAAAATTGTGATGGGTTTTGAAATACGAAGAGCGTTGACATGATGTAGCTGGTGAAACTTGTGAATTGTTCAAATTTTTAGATACAAAATGGTATGAGGAGTTTGTACATAGGCTCTGTGTACTGTAGCACGCTAGCTAGCTCAGAGTCTTCAAAGCTAACAGTCAAAATATAAAGTAAACAACCTATTAACAGTCAAATTAATCAAAATAAAAACTACGCTATCACTTTTATGTAGAATATTTCAGTTTGTGGTGTTGTATTGATATTTATTTCATAAACATGCCTCTTTCTAAACACAGAAGTGTCTCAGGTGAAGTATTCGTTTTATTTGTGTCGTGTTTAACATCCACCAGCTCCTCGTCCAATGTCTGACCCTAACCCCTTGACCTCTGACCTCTGACCCCTAACCCACCTGCAGCTCCCTGTCCACTGCGCAACCCTCGCCCCCTGACCTCTGACCCGTCCCTGTCCACTGCCTCATCTTTAAATATTTATTCATGTTAGCGTAACTCGGAAAAAAACTCATAGCGATAAAAGTGGACAGGAAGTAGTGATGCTAACAGTGAGCTAGAGGGCGCTGTTGTGCGTGAGTCTATTGGAGCCACTTCGCCTTAGAAAAAATGCTAATACTAACCCGAAGCTAACTCTCTCTAGCGTGTATAGCGTTCATGTTTAAGTTACAACGCTCTGGAACCTGCACTTCCTGTTTAACCACGTGACATCACAAGGTGGAACAGCGTGTTTTCAATTTACGAGAAAAACTCAGCCTAAATCTGCATTTTTTGTGAGTTAAAAATGTGTGAATGAAACAAAAAAACACAACTCCAGGTCTGTTTGTGACGAGGAAACATTAGAACACATCAGAACAGAAAAACAGTGGAAGCTTTAAAAAACAAAAGCGATTCCCAAGTACTTTTCTTACATAACGATTCTTCCTTTGTTCAGCTCGTCGCGTAGTACTCTGTGTCGCCTTGTATCAAAACTGACAGACTTTCTACAGGCCTCCAGAGAGAATCAGCTCCTTAGGCCAGAACACGCTGTCAAAACCCACCAAGACACAAGAAACATGGCCGTCACGCATCTTCAAAGCCAAAGAGGATTAGCCAGAAGATAATACGACGCACTTACACTTCATTTTGTACGACGCAAGCGCGAGTTTAGCTGAATGAGGGACTCGTCTGCTTTGCGCCGCTGTTTTAACTTTTTAACTTATTTTGAGGGGGTTTTTTTTGTTTTGTTTTTTTTTTAGATATTTTGAGTTTATTCATGATTCTTTTTTTTTCTTTTTTTTTTCTATTTTTTTTTTCAAGTTATTTTGAGTTGTTTTTTTGTTTTTTTTTTATTTTTTTTTTTTAATGTAAGTTTTTTTGAGTTTACTTATTAATTTCTTTTTTTTTTTTTTTGGAGTTTATTTTCTACATTTTTTTTATTGTTTTGAGTTTTCTTTTTTATTTTATTTTTTAGGTTTTTTTTTTTTTTTGTTAGTTTTTTTTAGTTTTTTGAGTAGATTTTTTGTTATTTTGAGTTTTTTTTATTTATTTTTTTTGTTATCTTACATTTTGTTTTATTTATTTTTTTTATTATTATTATTATTATTATTATTATTATTATTATTATTTATTATTATTATTATTATTATTATTATTATTATTATTATTATTATTATTATTATTATTATTATTATTATTATTATTATTATTATTATTATTATTATTGAGAACCCACCAAGACACAAAAAAACATGGCCGTCACGCGTCTTCAAAGCCAAAGAGGATTATCCAGAAGATAATACGACGCACTTACACTTCATTTTGTTCGGCTGGATGAGGGACTCGTCTTCTCTGCGGCGCTGTTTTTCATCGATTGATTCATTGATCTCTTCCTTTACTACCGTACGTTTCGCTCGTTTTGCCGATTTAAGTATTCCTGGGAGACGCGTCGCGGCTCGAGCTAACCACGGCTTTAGTCAATACGACGCACGAAAATACGACATTCGCTTCTCTCCCCAAAGTATGTAAAAAGCAGGGACGGGAAGATAGACAATAATATCGTTTATAGTGATAAAAAGGGTCGACAGTAATCGTTCGTGGGACATTTTATGCGTTCGTGATAGTCGCCAACAAAGATAATCGCCGTTAAATCAACAGAATGTGCAGAAAAACCCGAAAAACGACTCATCCACAGGGGAGTCGATGGAGGGGGACAAATGTCCCGGGTTTAGGGCCCCAGAATTGGACTTTCTTACAATGAATTTGTATCAGAGTGGGGGGCCCATGTGAGATGTCTTGCCCCTTAACGATGTTGTACATAGAAAAGAGTCTACAGGGTTTAACACGCTCCAGGATTGTTGCGTCAGTGGCATAAATTCAATTCAATATTATGGTTTATCGTCTATATTTTCTACAGTAATCGGCCTAAATCTGCAAAGTTTGTGCGTTAAACATGTGGGAACGAAACAAAACACAGCTCCAGGCCTGTTTTTGATGAGGAAAAATTAGAAAATAGATCAAAAAATAGCGTTTAATACGTCAAATAAACGTCAAATATCATTTCAACTGGTAAAAATCCATCTACTTTTACTGTTTGTCGCTCTAATGAAAGACTCAAATGTAGGATTATGTTTGTATTTACAGCACTGACTCTCACGCACAAACCCAACCTGGAAAAGGCCCGTCCAGAACCTTCAAAGTCTGGAACTTCTGAGCTCTAATGCGTTATTTTTCTCCCTTATCTCACTCCCGGCAGGAAGTCGAGTTTATCAAAATGTCAACCTATTCTTCACTGCGTTTATCTCCTCGCGGCGCTCGGCAGGAGCCAACCCGCAGAACGAGATCGCGTCATGGACCAAGTATAAGTCTCCCATATGTAACGCCGTAATTATGTTGTTATGAATGTGCTAAGAACTTCCTGAGTGCGATAATGAGGTTTAAGTTGGTCTGATTCAAGGCCCCTGGAGCGATAAGGCGTCCAGCCGCATACCCCGATGAAGGCTCGAATGCCTCAAATGCCGCACTCGACGCTATTTTTGGTAACTCAATTCGTGATTTGACTTTGAAGTAGGTTTTGCCTCCAACTTCTGACTCTAGACACCTCCCTCTTCACCCCCGTACCTCTCCAGGACTTGAGTCATTGCTAAGTATAGATAGAGAAACATAAATGATTTAAAAATATGGAGCTTAAAACAACATTCGATAAGCTACTGAGGGATTTATCCGGGAAATGCTTTGAAGGGTTTGGCGAAAGAACAGGGGAGAAGACAGAAGCAGGGTTGGTGAAGTGTTTGTCCATGGATTGGAAGGTTGGCGTTCGAATCCCAGTCTCAACATACAGAAAATATCATTGTTGAGCGGTGAGATGCACAGGTTGGCGGTGCGATTCCGGCTCCAGAGGTGAACAGGTGAGTGGTTCCTTGATGTCTTTGAGTGACTTGAAGGTGGAAAAGTGCTACATAAAAACGTGAAAATATTATAAAAAGTGAGATAAAGGTAAAACGTTTTAATATAAATGAATGTACGCTGTGTTGACTCGTCCTTGTGTGGTCCTGAGTGGATCTGAGACACATTAAAACTCGGTTCGGTCGTGTTCTAGTCCTAGTTTATCAAAGACACAACGACATTCATCTGTGCACAGGGCCGGTTCAGACTATAAGCAGATTGAGCAGCTACTTAGGGGTCTGAAACCAGCAGGGGGCCCCCAAGAGCTCATACATTTAACCCTGAAAGCTAGAGCCGGCCCAGCGCCAACCTGTGGGTCAGTGGATTTGAACCGCCAAACTTCCGATCACTGGACAAACGTTCTACCAACTGAGCCACTGTCGTTTATCCATGATTCAGCCCCAGTTTGTATGAAGTTTCAACACAGTCTTAGATGTATTTGTACCAGAAAAAGCAAATTTTAAACCCCGCAAACATCTGAGAAAACCTTGCGACGCCATTCCATTCTTACGATAAAACGATTCGAACGCAACATCGGAACTTCTGTCACGCACTGAAACAAAGGTAAAGGGCGGTCCAAAAGTCAGTGACACTTTTAAATCTTCAGTAGCTCCTTTAATTCTTAAGTTAAACTCACCAAATTTTAGCAGTAGATAAACTGAACCTTCTGAGATTTTTGTCAATATAAACAGTTATAATTGTTCACTTACACTTGAACTTATCACGACTTAAACTAGAGGAAGCAAAAATGACCTGATTTGTCTCTTATTTGATCCTGATGTCACGTTTGAAGTGGTTTATTGTCTGAGGTTTATTCACAAACACCTTGTCTTTAAGAAGAAATCAGGACGAGTCAGGTCTGTGGAGATCACATACTGCCCCCTGTCTGTGAAAAACACTTATTATTCCTTTAATGGCATTTACTCTCGGGGCATCTCTGGTATTAAAATGTCGACAGTAACACCGCTGGGTTTGTGAATTTGACCCATGTGACTCAAAGTACCACTGTACAATGAGGGTTCGATCCTCGGTGCTGGATTTGCTCAGATTAATGTGGGAAGAGTCGTTCTAAATGCTCTGAAAAAATAAAATAAAAATATTTAGAAACAAAAGAGTTATGAGTTTTTTTCAACCATCAGTAACTTTTGGACCACCCTGTATTTCCGAATCACCACGCTGTTCAAATTTAAACATTTGGCTATTCTTCCAAACTCCGTAAATCTCTGAATCTGCAGATAACGTCTCAGTTTTGTGTGAATCCCCTTTTCTTTTTGAAGAGCCAAATCCATAGGCTAAAAATAAGACTCTTTAATTTAATAAAAACAACATTTAATACTTGTTTTAAACCTCTGCGATGCCCCGAGCTGCAGAAACATCCCCACACTGTCCTCAGCCCACCTCCGCCGGGCGCAGGAGGTGCAGGAGGTGCAGGAGGCGCAGGGAGTCGTCCAAAGGGCAGCCAATGAGGCGAGGGGGGTTTGTATAATACATGAGCGCTGTCTCCGAGGACCCGGTCGCCATGGAAACACCGCGGCCAATGAGGAGCGGGATTGTGGCGGACCAGCTGACGGGGGGGGGGGGGGGATCATGAGGTCATCAATTATTCAGAGCGATTTGTGGCTGCGGTGGAGAGTTTGGTGTTTGCAAGTCACAAACAAGTCAAAACATATGAAGTATCTGGACTGGGACGAGGGAAAGTTTAGGTTTTTTTCAGCAGAAATGGGAAACGTGGGTTTTTGAGTCAATTATCTTTGCTTAGCCTTTATTTAAAAAGGTAGAATTTGACATTTAAACCAAATAGTGACTAATAAACATGAAAAAAAGCGTAAAAAACCCCCCCAAAAAACAGTAAACGGTTCAATTTTTATGCAGCGTTTTCCACCTTTAAAGCTCAAACCGAAGTGTCTTGCCCAAGGACACAATGACAGTGTTCGTTTGTGGGAGCTGGAATCGCACCATCAACCTCCAACTCAGTGGATCTGATCACTCTACCAATAATGTGTGTATGTCGAGAGCGGGATTCGAACCGGCAACCTTCAGATCAGTGGACAAACGCTCGACTGTGGAGCTTCATGTCGTTTTGCTGAACTATGACACGATTTTAGTTCAATAATTAACTTCCGTGACTCATTCTGATATTTGTTTCTTCTCTCAAACTGAAAACGCCCTGTTCCACCTTGTGATGTCATCGAGTGGTGATACAGGAAGTGCTCCACTGTGTTTTTCAAACTACACACAGCTTCATTTCTAGAATCATTTGGATCATTTCAAACCTGGACTTGCCACTTCTCAACTGAACTAAAGGTTTAAAAAAGGCAGTTGTTAACTTCGAAAAACTACCACTTTATGACATCACAAGGTGGAACAGGACTAAACCAGGACTAAACCGGATATTTTAATCATGTTATAGTCATTTTCTCATCCTTTATACCCTCTCAAAGTTGTTTTTGGAGTGATTTGAGCATGTCTGAGTCATTGTTAATCACTTATTTTCAGTTTGCCAACACTCCGTTCCACCTTGTGATGTCATCATGTGGTGACACAGCGTCTTTAAACTCCTCACACCTTCATTTCTAGAATCATTTAGATTATTTCAGCTCTGGAATAGCCACTTATATCGACTGAAATAAAGGTAAAAGGAGCTGTTCAAACCTGCTGAAAACTACCACTTGATGACATCACAATGTGGAACAGAGCGTTTTGAGCTTTGGAGATGTTACAGACTAATAATAAATGAAACAAAACACGACTCCGGGTCTGTTTTTGAGGAGGGAACAGCGTTAGAACATGACTTAAAGATACTGTACATAAAAAAGAGTCTACAGGGTTTAAATCGCTCCAGGATTGTTGCGTCAGTGGCATAAATCAGTTTCAATATTATCGTGGAATGTAACAAAGTAAAAGTTAAAGTACTTCACCAAAATATAAAATATGTTACTGTATCTGTACTGCTATTACACGGTGGTGGAATGTAACAAAGTAAAAGTAGTAAAGTACTGCACTTAAGTAAAATATTTAGGTATGTGTACTTTCTACTCCACTACATTTTTGAACAGGAAAAGTAAAAGTATTTTTATTATAGTTTAAGAGCTGCTGAAAAGTCTGAGGTTTATTTTAACACTTTCAGAATTTGAACAAAGCAAAAATATACAAATAAAACCAGATCAGACAAAAGCGTTGATTCAGTTGTTTCTGTTGAACAAAATTCAGCTAAAGTCTTCATCAAAATCACCACATTTGAAGCTTTAAAGACTCAAAATCAGTGAGAAATACTTTTACTTTTTACTCTTTAAGTACATTTTTAAACAGATGTACTTTAATACTTTTACTTAGGTAGTTTTTTTCATGTGATACTGTTACTAGTACTTTTACAAGTAACAAAATGGAGTACTTCTTCCACTACTGCCCATACAGTTCAAATATGGCCACCAACTGTGTTTTTTCTGTTTTTACTTCTTCTACAGTGTCAAAATCTGCGCAAAATACATTTACGTCTTACTTTAAGTCAATTTTTCATGTGATACTTTTACTTTGGCTCCAGTATCTGTACTTTTACTCAAGTAACAAAATGGAGTACTTCTTCCACTACTGCTGATACAGTTCAAATATGGCCGCCAACTGTGTTTTTGCTGTTTTTACTTCTTCTTCTGTGTTAAAATCTGCGCAAAATACATTTACTTTTTACTCTAAGTCCATTTTTCATGTGATGCTTTTACTTTTAATTGAGTATTTTTTACTTGGGCATTCTGTACTTTTACTTAAGTCACAAACTGTAGTACTTCTTCCCCGCTGAGTACTTTTTAAAGAGCGTGTGTTCTGCCTGAGTGCACTTCTCTGACGGAGGTTTCTCACAGATCGTTGTGAAGTTGGGCCTCGGGGTTCTGTCTTTACGAGCTCGTTCTCACACGAGGTTAAAGCTTCAGTGCGGGACATGATTACTGCGCATTAAGACCTTGTAAATGAACACTTCCCGAAGACATCAGCAGCTAAATTAATGCCATACTCTGAACTTTTGCGACCTTAGTTTTATTGTTATGAACCTGGCGACTGAAGAACTTCTAAAATCCACTGTTCTGCTGGACTGAGGTACACGGTTTGTACAAGTATTTACACTGGAGAAGAAGCAAAAACTGCGTTAGTAAAAGTACCTGTGCTGGCGGCCATATTGGAACTGTATCAGCAGTAGTGGAAGAAGTACTCAGTTTTGTTACTTGAGTAAAAGTACAGATACTGGAGCAAAAGTAAAAGTACCACGTGAAAAAATCCACTACTAAAAGTGTCTGTTTAGAGAAAAAAGTAAAGTATTTTGCACAGATTTTCACACAGTAGAAGAAGTAAAAACAGCATTAGTAAAAGTAGTTGTGTTGGCGGCCATATTTGAACTGTGTATCAGCAGGAAAAAGTACAGCTACTGGATCAAGACAAATGTTCAAGTAAAAGTAAAAGTATCACATGAAAAAATCTACTTAAGTAAAAGTATTAAAGTACCCGTTTAAAAATGTACTTAAAGAGTAAAAAGTCAAAGTATTTCTCACAGATTTTGAGTCTTATAAAGCTTCAAATGTGGTGATTTTGATAAAGATTTGAGTTTCTGAAGTGTGTAAAATAAACCCTCAGCCGTTTCAGCAGCTCTCACACAGTAATAAACATACTTTTACTTTTCAGGCCAGTTCAAAAATGTAGTGGAGTAAAAGTACAGATACTTTTACTTTGTTACGTGTCACCTCCGTGTTTCCGTATCTCTTTACACTTGAGTCGAGCGCTGGTACTTTCACTTGAGTACTCTCTGAAATATCACTTTAAACACATCACATTCAGCCTTTTAATTACTTCAATTATTAATCTGTAGCGATATTAAGTCGCGGCTATAAACTGCACTGATACAAGTCATTAAACGCAAATATATACTGTAAATACACGCTGTACTTCGAGCCGCTCGGAGAAACCACTCACACATTCATACTCCAGCGTAGGTGAAGTGTCTTGCCCAAGGACGCAACGACAGTGTTGATCTGAGCGAGCCGCACCAACCTTCAGATCCGTGAACAAACGCTCTACCAACTGAGCCACCGTCGCAAAGTAGTAGTTTAACTTTCTATAACCCAGTACTTTTAGATTTAAACAATAAGTTAGTGTCGTTTTCTCGTCGTCTCTGCGTCTAGACTGTCCTGCACTCGCTCGTTTATCATTTTAAACTTACTCTTACTCCACATGACTGTATTTACCGGCGTCTAAACTACAGACTGTGTGAAGAAGAAGGACTAAGAGCGACGTCACCCACGGCGTTTAGCTCCAAGTGAAGCTCGTCGAGGCCGGAGCAGCTACAGCGGCTAATTTAGAGCTGATTTCTGACCGTGAGTATCATAGCAACCAAAGAACCAATCAGGAGCGAGGCTGCTGAAGGTAACGCCCCTTCCCAACCGCACCGCTAGTTTAGCAGGGAGCGGGGGCTTAGCAACGCTGTCAATCAAACCTGTTGCTAACGCTAACAGGAGCGACGTCGAGGAAAGAAGACGCCATTATAGATCATTATATCTCACCTAGATTTCAGTTTTTAGCCATAAAAATCATGTTAAAGGAAGTATCAGCTTGTACTTTTGCCTTTTTTCACACAACTTCCACTATTTTACGCCTCTGTCCATCCTTATTTTTCCTTTGACGCGGCAAATAACTGACTGCGCTCTGATTGGTCGCAACCTCGAGTCTATAGGCGGCGATAGCATCCGACGCTAAAGGGTTAACATGTTAATATCTTGATTTACAGACACAAAAGTGAAATAAAAACCCCAGGATCACATCAAACGAACATTTAAGACCAAAATGACGAGTCTGATGGAGGCGGAAGTGCGCACACAATCACTTCCTGTTCAGAACGTGGCGGCGGCTAGCAGGTTAGCGCTGTCCATTCACATAAACAGTCAGTTTGAGCTCATCACTGTGTTTTCCTGCGTCTAAACTTCCTCCCGTGGATGTCACAGCGTAAATAGACTCTTCCTCTTTCATTTGCAGCAGACAGTGACATGCCTCGGGTTGAAACGCTCTCAGAAATGACCTGTGTTCCATTCCCGGCTGTAATCAGGGACAGATTGACTTTGAGAGACGCGTAGGGAAAAGAATGAGCTCCCCACGGGGACGGACTCAGGGGCCGAACGCCGCCGCGACGTGGAGACGGGTTCAGAACCTCGGGAACAGAAAACGTCGGTTGCCATGGAGCCGGAGCGGTGATGTAATGCTGCAACGGCTGATTGTAATTTGAAACTGTTCTTGCAGTTTGCCCACATGTACGGAAGCCTGGAGGGGACACGCTGTCGTAGGTTTGTCACCGTGTTTTCAGGAGATAAATGAGGTTTTGGAGTCTCCAGTTTTGTAAATATTTTTATTATATCCGTGAATCGCTCTGGAGGATAAGTCGCACCAGCCAAAAAATCTATAATAATGAAGAAAAAAACATATTTGAGGAGCTTTTGGATGAAAATAAATCTTGAATCAAGCCTGACACCTTTTTGCTGAGACATGAGAGACAAATTATTTTTAAAAATCTGAAAAAATAGCAATATAATCTTAAATTTCAGGTAAAAAGTAACTCTGGAGTATACGTTTAAAATTAATAAGAAAAAAGAAAAAAACACATTTCACATATAAGTTGCATCTGAGTGTAAGTCGCCACTTGGACAAACTATGAAAATAAGTGCGATTTATGTGAAATATGTTTTTTTCTTTCTTATTAAGCATTTTTTCTGAAGATTTTTCAGAAAATACAGCATGTCCTTGGTCCATTACATGTAACTTTTTACCTAAAATATAAGATTATATTGATCATTTTTCAGATTTTTTTACATTATTTGTCTCTCACTTCTCAGTAAAAATGTGTCAGGCTTGATTCAAGATTTATTTTCATTAAAAAGCTCCTCAAATATGTGTTTTTTTCTTCATTATTATTCATTTTTTGGCTGGTGCGACTCCAGAAAATACAGTAATAGTAAGAATAAGAGCGTTTTCCCACTGATCCGAAGGTTTGTCAGTTCGATTCCTGCAAAAGCTCTATGTAAAAACGTGACCAGTAACACTTTCTTCCTTTAAACTTTTCTTTTCTGATGGTCGTGCTTACAGTGCTTTACAGCTCGCATGCATCCTTACAGCACGCGATCTGACCTGTAACTTTGCCTTGATGGAGAAAGATAAGACTTGAACGTCGAACTCGGGACCAAACCGTGGAACATTCTGCAAAAGCGACGCCGTCACCGTGGAAACGAGCCGACGGCGGACGCTCCACAAAAGACACTTCAGTCCTTCAACGATTAAACACAGCTCAAATCCACTTCGGTTTGGTTTTTCTTCGCTTTTTTCAACAAATGATGAATATTAATTAAGCATATTTGTTCTTGTTTTACTCGTAGCTGAGCCTGACCTGGTTTGAATATCTGCGTCTCCAGCTCCGGCCTGGTGTTTGTCGGAGAAATACTGAACCAAAACAAAAACCGTACATTTTAAATAGGTCGAGTTACATCACACGGTTATTAGTCTGTTTACTCACCGCCTTCCACGAAACTGAACAAAACATGAAACCGAGTGGAGCTACGACTGTGAGCACAGACTGTTCATGTAAAAGGATGTAGCTAACCACCGTAGCTAGCTAGCGTCCCAAATCCGGCGCCGTTTCATGAATCGTTTCTCGTTCCCTGACCATAAAAACGGCACGACTCTGAACTCCACACTCTGCTTCAGCTCCGCACAGGGTTTAAAATGTTCTTATTTTTGTGTTTTTCTGAGTATAAGTGGACATAGCTAACCTGTTAGCCGCCGCGTTCCAAACAGGAAGTGAGCATATCGCACTTCCTGTTCCATTGACTTCACTTTCTGTGTAAAAACTGTGTCCCCTCTCTCTCTTGTAACATTTTAGGAAAAGAAAAAGAAACAAAAACTGCGTTCAAACCTTCGTCGGTGCCTTTGTCGGTGCAGAACGTTTCATCGACATTGTGGGTTTTGTCGGGGAGAAAACTTGCAAACATACAGCACTTCAGAGTCACACTGATCCAACATTTATGTAAATTTGTCTGACACATTCTGTACTGTACAGGAGACATTCTGATACAATGTACAGTCCCTCAGCCGGAGGAGACTGATGGACAATGGTCTACAGTCCCTCAGCCAATCAGGACGCAGAACACAATGGTCTACAGTCCCTCAGCCAATCAGGACGCAGAACACAATGGTCTACAGTCCCTCAGCCAATCAGGACGCAGAAACAATGGTCTACAGTCCCTCAACATCAGGAAAAAAAACCCAACTCAACAAAAAAAACCCTCAAAATAATTAAGAAAATAAACAAAATAAAAAAACAAAAAACTCAAAATAACTTAAAAAAATAATAATAATAAATAAAAATAACAAGATAAACAAACAAAACAAAAAAATCTCAAAATAATTAATAAAAAATAAATACAAAAACAAACAAACAAAAAAAAAAAAAAAACTCAAAATAACCAATAAAATAAAAATAAAAATAACACAAAAAAACAAAACAAAAAAAAACTCAAATAAAAAAACAAAACCAGAACACAATGGTCTACAGTCCCTCAGCCAATCAGGACGCTCTATAACAAACCACATTATATTGAGGGAAAACTGTACAACTTCTGGTCAGTTTAAACAAGAAAAACGAAGCTCTAAATGTAGAAATAACAGCTCGAGCCTGGACGAGCTTCACTTGGAGCTGAAGCTGTGGTGACGTGACTCTCTCAGTCGCTTCTTTACAGTCCGTGGTCGTGTTCTGTACCGAGCGACGTCGTTAACCCGACGCTTCACCATAACCTGAATTATTCACGGTGACCCTGATGGAGCCGGGCTGTGGTCCAGTCATGTGACCGTCTGCTTCTACTGTAAAATCCAACATTAGCTTAGCATTCCGGAGCCTTTAGCGCGGCTCGCAGCCCCGTGACCGAAAGCGTCTCCCGCTCGTCGAGTCGCCGCCGTCGCCCCGTCAGGACCAAATGTCACAAAAATGTCACCCAAAAATGTCACAGTGCGATGTCCATACTGATCAGAGCAGCACCAATCTGTGAAATCTGCCAGTTTTCAAGGTCTTAAAAGGTCTGATATTACACAAAAGTGACTCTGCTGAGCTCAAAACGCCCTGTTCCACCTTGTGATGTCATCAAGTGGTAGTTTTCAAGTGAACAGCGACATTTTACCTTTAGTTCAGTCGAGATAAGTGACAAATCCAGGAGCGGAAATGATCCAAATGATGATGAAATGAAGCTGTGTGGAGTTTAAAAACACGGTGGAGCACTTCCTGTATCACCACGTGAGGAGAGAGAAAGAAGAGAGAGGAGAAAAAGAGGAGGAGAAGAGATAAATAAGAGAGAGAAAAATGAGAGGAGGGGAGAGAGCGAAAGGTTGGAGAAAATAGACAGAAAGGAGAGAGAGGAGAAAAAGAGGAGGAGAAGAGATAAATAAGAGAGAGGGGAGACAGAGAGAAAAATGAGAGGAGGGGAGAGAAATAGGGGAGAGAGCGAAAGATCTGAGAAAAGGAGAGAGGAGGGGGAGAGGGAAAGGAGAGAGGGGAAAGAGAAGAGACAGAAAGGAGAGAAAGAGGGGAGGGAGGTGAGAGAGAAAGGTCGGAGAAAAGAGACAGAAAGGAGAGAGAAGAGGGGGAGAGGGAAAGGAGAGAGGGGAAAGAGAAGAAACAGAGAGGAGAGAAAGAGGAGAGAGAGAAGAATGAGGAAGGAGAGAGAGAAAGAAAAAGAGGAGACAGAGAAAGGAGTGAGAGAGGGGCAGAAGAGAAAGAGGAGAGAGGAGAGAGAAAAGAGACAGAAAGGACAGAGAAGAGGGAGAGAGGGAAGGGAGAGAGGGGAAAGAGAAGCAACAGAGAGGGGAGAAAAAGGAGAGAGAGAGAAGAATGAGGAAGGGGAGAGAGAGAAAGAGGAGCCAGAGAAAGGAGAGAGAGGAGGGGAGAGAGAAGAGACAGAAAGGACAGAGAGAAGAGAGAGAGAGGAGGGGAGAGAAAGAGGGGAGGGAGGGAGGAGAGAGACAGAGAAAGGTCGGAGAAAAGAGACAGAAAGGAGAGACAGAGGAGGAGACGGGCAACTCCAGAGACTGAAATGATCCAAATGATTCTAGACATGAAGGTGTGTGGAGTTTAAAAACACAGTGGAGCACTTCCTGTATCACCACATGATGACATCACAAGGTGGAACAGTTTGAGAGAAGAACTCAGCCTGAATCTGCAGGTTCTGTGAGTTAAAGGTCTGTTTGTGGTGCAGATCTGGTTCATACTTTAACCTGGATTTTTATTAAAAGTTTCACTCGGGAATCAGCTCCGTGAAATCGATTCTTCGGCGTTTAAGACGATTCGCCAAAAATATCTCAAACTGTTTGGACTTTTCTTCATCCAGAACTTTTCACGCTGACGTTAAGATGAAACAACAGTTACATAACACGACTGGATCTGTGAGTTTTAAGGAAATAAGAGCCGGTTCCCGCCTTTAAACAGGTATCGGTTCATATCGGGGATCAGTATCGGTATCGAAGCTGGATTGGGGCGTCTCGACCCACCGCCGCCGTCATCTGAGGAGCCTGTGTCGCCGTGGCAACGCTCAACAACGAGGTGTTTGTGTCGATGGAGGAACAGACGGAACATTTAAGACCAAAATGAGTCTGAAGCAGCAGCGACAGAGAGAGTCACAGTTTATCAAAAGAAAGTGAATTGGAGCCAGAGTCGACGGAGCAGGAAGTGCGACATGATCACTTCCTGTTTGTAGTGCGGTGTTAGCAGGTTAGCTACGTCCGCTCTCCTCCCTCTCTCGCTCCTTCTTGCTCTCACTCCCTCCTTCTCTCTTCCTCTCACTTCCTCTCGCTACCTCCCTCCCTCCTTCTCCCTCCCTCTCTCTCACTCCTCTCCCTCGTTCCCTCTTCTCCCTCTCCCTCCTCTCCTTCGTTTCCTCCAAATCACTCCCTCTCGCCCTCTCTCTGTC
Source organism: Periophthalmus modestus (assembly GCA_019594935.1). Lineage (NCBI taxonomy): Eukaryota > Metazoa > Chordata > Actinopteri > Gobiiformes > Gobiidae > Periophthalmus > Periophthalmus modestus. The sequence continues at coordinate 184,961 of JAIEZT010000059.1, forward strand.
TCACACCCTCATTCCCTCCATCTCGTTCCCTCTCTCCTCCTCCTCTCCTTCGTTCCCTCTTTCCCTCGTTCTCGTAGCAGCTGTGGTCATGTGACATCAGGTCTCATTTGGTCTCTCCTCCTCTCCCTCGTTCTCTCTCGTTCTCGTAGCAGCTCTTGTCACGTGGCGTCGGCTCGTCTGTGAGAATCGAGTCTGGGGCAGGAGAATAATTTAGAGGTAAATCCACCTGCAGCGTCTCTGGAGCCTGAGAACAAACTGCTTCTGTTTTCAACCAGAAACACGAACGAGAAAAAACAGCTTCAGATTCACAAGGAAAGAAACGAAACAGGAAGTGAAACGAAACAGGAAGTGAAACAAAACAGGAAGTGAAACGAAACAGGAAGTGAAACAAAACAGGAAGTGAAACGAAACAGGAAGTGAAACGAGTCGAGCCACGATACAAAACTTCAAACTTATACGAAGATATACTGAGAAATCAACGTAATACTTCATAATGATTCTGATACGACGATCATAAAAAACATTATTTTCTTTAGTCCCGGTTTAGTCCCGGTTTAGTCCAGGTTTAGTCCCGGTTTAGTCCCGGTTTAGTCCCGGTTCAGTCCCGGTTTAGTCCCGGTTTAGTCCCGGTTCAGTCCCGGTTCAGTCCCGGTTTAGTCCCGGTTTAGTCCCGTTTTAGTTCCGGTTTAGTCTTGGTTTAGTCCCGGTTTAGTCCCGGTTCAGTCCCGGGTTTAGTCCAGGTTTAGTCCCGGTTTAGTCACGTTTTAGTCCCGGTTTAGTCCCGGTTTAGTCCCGGTTTAGTCCCGGTTTAGTCCCGGTTTAGTCTCGTTTTAGTCCCGGTTCTGTCCCGGTTTAGTCCCGGTTCAGTCCCGGTTCAGTCCTGGTTTAGTCCTGGTTCAGATTCAGCTCAGGATCTTTCTAAAGCTTCAGAAAAGTTTAATTTTCTATCCCGTAAATGTGAATTTTTCAGTATCGATACTAGTTTCAGTATCGATTAATACCCGATTTTCGATACTCTTGACAGTCCTGTATGTGAGACTGGGGCATCTTTTGTTCTTGTTCATGTATTTTTTAGTTTCACATGTACAAACGTCTGGATTATCTGGATAAACATAATTATTCAGATCACAAAATTATCAAAAGAAGAAAAAAAATTCAAAAACATATTTCAGCAGCTCCAAAAATGACCATTTAGTTTTAGTTTTATCTGTTTATTAGTTTAATCAAAGGGGTCGGTTGTCTGGGGCCCCCTAAGACCCTCTTCCTATTCATTTATATTGGGGGGGCCCATGGGAGTCGTCTTGCCCCTGGCCCCGAAATCCTGTCACCGGCCCTGATTTTGAGATCAAAACCTAAAACTCAAGAGAGCGTTTTTGAGGATGTGTTTTACTTAACGCCAGTTCACTATAAAAAATACAAAAAAACATAAGAAGCGTCTGAGATTTCTGGGAACGCCACGACTTCTGACTCTTTTCGTCCAAAAATAGGAAACAATCGTCCCTGGAGTCTGCGCTTCGGTGGGCGAGAAAGTAACAAGGCAGAGCGCAAGACACACGAGCAACCGCAAGAATAACGGGAGTCGAACCCACAACCCCGAACCCACAACCCCGAACCCACAACCCCGGACCCACAACCCCTGACCCACAACCCCGAACCCACAACCCCGAACCCACAACCCGTCCCCCCGTTTACACAGACACAGCAGGAACATGAAACCACATTAAAAACTGACTCTTGTAGCTTTAGTCCATGTTAGAACGTTGTTAGAGCATCAAAAACAGACCCGAAGTTGTGTTTTGTTTCATTTATTATTCGTCTGTCACATCTCCAAAGCTCAAAATGCTCTGTTCCACCTTGTGATGTCATCAGGTGGGAGTTTTTTTCCTTTTCTTTAGTTCAGTCGAGATAAGTGGCAACTCCAGGCGCTGAAATGATCCAAGTGATGATGAAATGAAGGTGTGTGGAGTTTAAAAACACACTGGAGCACTTCCTGTATTACCACATGATGACATCACAAGGTGGAACAGAGTATTTTCAGTTTGAGAGAAGAGCTCAGCCTAAATCTGCAGGTTTGTTTGTGAGTTAAACATGTGAATGAAACAAAAAAACACGACTCCAGATCTGTTTGTGACGAGGAAATTATATCAGAACAGATCAGAAACAGTGTAATATGTTCCACCTTGTGATGTCATCAAGTGGTAATACAGGAAGTGCTTTGCTGTGTTTTTAAAGTCCACACAGCTTCATTTCTAGAATCATTTGGATATTCATATTTCAGACCTGGAGTTGCCACTTATCTCGACTGAACTAAAGGTAAAAGTCACTGTTAACTCCTTGAAATCTACCACTTGATGACATCACAAGGTGGAACAGAGCGTTTTGAGGTTTGGAGATGTGACAGACTAATAATAAAGTGTTACTCAAATATGTGAATGAAACAAAACACACTCCAAGTCTGTTTGTGACGAGGAAACGGCATTAAAACAAAGATCAGGGGCGCTTAGCAACGCTGTCAATCAAACCTGTTGCTAACGCTAACAGGAGCGACGTCGGGGACAGAAGGACCTGATGTGTCTGTTATTAATGTTCATATGTTGATTTACAGACACAAAGTGAAATAAAAAAGTAGGTTAGCTACACATTTACACAAACAGTCTGTGTCTGTGTTAATGAGGTAAAGTCTTTTAAAAATGGCTAAACTTTCTCTTTCTTTTTTTTTCTTGGTGGAGACAACGAACTTCGTGAGCAGAAATATTTAAAAATGCAGTTACGACGCGAGTAACTGGAAGCCTGCTGCAGCTATGCAAACAGAACGCGCGGCGCCCCCCGGGAAAGCCCAGCGAAACGCCGCCGTAACATGAGCCGCAGCAGGAAAGAGGCCAGGGTCAGGCACACGAGCTGCAACAAGTCGACTCTGGACCGGCCCACGGTACGACGAGGACACGGAGACGTCCTCAAGTCATCAGGGAAGAGACGCTAACGTCAGGGAAGAGACGCTAACGTCAGGGAAGAGACGCTAACATCAGGGAAGAGACGCTAACATCAGGGAAGAGACGCTAACATCCGGGAAGAGACGCTAACATCAGGGAAGAGACGCTAACATCAGGGAAGAGACGCTAACATCAGAGAAGAGACGCTAACATCAGGGAAGAGGTGCTAACATCAGAGAGAGAGACGCTCAGAGAACATAACATCAGAGAAGAGACGCTAACATCAGGGAAGAGACGCTAACATCCGGGAAGAGACGCTAACATCAGGAAGAGACGCTAACATCAGGAAGAGAGACGCTAACATCAGGGAAGAGACGCTAACATCAGGGAAGAGACGCTAACATCAGGAAGAGACGCTAACATCAGGGAAGAGACGCTAACATCTAGACATCAGGGAAGAGACGCTAACATCAGAGAAGAGACGCTAACATCAGGAAAGACGCTAACATCAGAGCTAAATCAGACGCTAACATCAGAGAAGAGACGCTAACATCAGGGAAGAGACGCTAACATCAGGGAAGAGACGCTAACATCAGGGAAGAGACGCTAACATCAGGGAAGAGACGCTAACATCAGGGAAGAGACGCTAACATCAGGGAAGAGACGCTAACATCAGAGAAGAGACGCTAACATCAGGAAGAGAGACGCTAACATCAGGGAAGAGACGCTAACATCAGAGAAAGAGACGCTAACATAAGAGAAGAGACGCCAACATCAGGGAAGAGACGCTAACATCCGGGAAGAGACGCTAACATCAGAGAAGAGACGCTAACATCCGGGAAGAGACGCTAACATCAGAGAAGAGACGCTAACATCCGGGAAGAGACGCTAACATCCGGGTTAAGACTTTAGGTTCATAGAAACATAAACACGGAGGATTCTGACGAGTTTTACTGATTAAAACTCGGTTAAAACGCCGTGTCCATATAAGGTCGTCCAGATAAAACCCAAATACTCACTGTTCAGACCATAAACCAGGGGACGGTGACCTTTAACCCTCCAACGGCCATTTTGACCCAGTTTCCACAGAAAAGAAAAACACTGGGAGCAGTAAATACTTTTAGACGAGTAAAAATGAAGATAACACTGTGAATATTGATTTTTTTACCTTTGTATAAACAGCTTTAGTGAGCTGCTTATGAGATCTATGAAGTGCTACAGAGAAAATCAACTTTTATCTATGTAATGAGCACATTTTGAACATTTTGAACTTAAAAAAAAATAAAAATAATAATAATAATAAAATAAAATGAAAAAAATAAAAATAATACAATAAAATATAAATTAAAAAAATAATAATAAAAAAAAAAAAAAAAAAAATAATAATAAAATAAAAAATAAATAAATAAAATAAAATAAAACAAATTCATCCAAATTGAAGGTCTCTTTTAAAGGAATTAAAAAGCTGAACTTAAATTATCCATGTAGCAAACAAAAAATGCCATAAGCCGTCATCCTTATGTCGACTTTGTGCTTCCATAGTGTGTAGTGGACGTTTTTGAGAATACACTGGCTCCAGCGAGTGTGACGCTTATTTTGAACGACGAGAAATAATAATATTATTTGATTTTAATATTTCAAGATCACAATAATCTTCCAGTTTTAAAAGAACTAACACAAATATAAACAGTTCAATTAAATACTCTTCTCCCGAGTGACGTGGAGCCGCACTGAGGATGTGGCTCCTGTGAATAAATGGGCGGAGCTAACCTGCTAGCGGCTATGTTCCAAACAGGAAGTGATCATGTCGCACTTCCTGCCCATCGACTCTGGCTCCAATTCACTTTCTATTGATAAACTGTGTCTCCCTCTCTCTGTAGCTGCTGCTGCTTTCATCCTTTGAGTTTTCTTTAAATCTGAACTTTTCTGACTTTTCTCATTATCGACACAAATTCAACACCATATTCAGATTTGTTTGCAATTTTGTAGATTTATAATAGTTTTTGGGGGGTTAATTTTGCATTCATGGTTTATATTTATATTGTATTAATTCTTCAGACCAACAACATTTTAAAATGATCAGTAACTTTAATAATTATTGTGACATAATCATTATTTTGTCCATGTTCACTGTGTTTCAAAAGTTGTTGTTGCTTTTCTGATTCTGTCTCTTGTTTTTTTTGTTCATACATAACAGAGATTACGTCATTTCTTCTCTGGAGTCAGGAGTTGGTACCGAGCCAACCACAGCGCCCCCGGTGGTTCTGAATCATAAAGCTGACTTCTGTCCTTGTGTTTGTTTGTCTTGTAGATTTGGCTCTGACTAAGCAGCTCCTCGAGAGTCTCCTTTGAGGACGCAGCATCATGACTGGACTCGGAGAATACGGCACCTGAGGAACTGTACACGTCACCATGGCAACGGGACGCAGCAGGACGCAACGAGATACAACGAGACACAACAGGACGCAAAGAGAGACGCGATGAGGGGCAACGAGACACAAGACCTGGAACGAGACAAAACGGGGCGCAACAAGACGCAACAAGATGCAACGAGACACAACGAGACGCATTGGAACACAACGAGACACAACGACCTGCAACAAGACAAAACGGGATGCAACGAGATGCGACAAGATGCGACGAGATGCGACGAGACGCGACGAGATGCGACGAGACGAGACGCAACGAGATGCTACGAGATGCAACAAATGTGAGGAGATGCAACGAGACACAACGAGACGCAACAAGAAGCAATGGAACAGAACGAGATGCAACAGGACGCAGTGAGACGCAACAAGACGCCAGGGTCGACGAGGGATCGCACAATCGCATCGCATAAAAGACTCATTACAGGTTTAGCCACATATGGAAGGTAACGAAGTACAAGTCAAAGTACAGACTGACTGTAAAGTAAAAGTACTTTTCATCTGATTTGAGAGGTTATTTTTCCGTGTTCGTGGAAACATCCTGACTAAAGTTTTAAAGTGTTTAAAGTGTTTTGTTTTATAAAATTGCACTTTATATCGTCTTTGTACAGCACTTTGAGCAGCTGTGGGTGTTTTTAAATGTACTTTATTGATAAATTTGACTTGACTTGCTCTACAGCGGTGCAGAAGGTAGATTGTGACCTGATTGTAAAATGCTGACACTCTCATTTTACGAAGTATTGTCTCTGCAGCTGTTAGAAACTCACATGTTCAGTCAGTTTGGTTTAGACCCGTCGCCGCTTTGGAACAAGAGAAAGATCCTTCAGAATCCTCAAAACCAGAAGGACTGTGTGAAGAAGGACAGCAGCCACAGCGGCGAATAAATGGACACACCAGCGAAATAAAGGGTCTAAATAATCCAGCTTCTGTGGCTCAACATGAGGCAGAAGGATCGAAGGCTTTAGAACGACTCCAATCAGACTCAGGGTCATCGGATCAACCACGAACTCAGCTCAAGCACTGCACAGATCAACACCAGCGGATTTACTGTAACTACGATATAATGTGAACCAGAGTGTGTTTGTCACGGCGAGAAAAGAGACGATTAACCTCAGTTTTAGAGCCACAATTACACCTGTCACTGTACCAGCTTATAAACATATGAAAGATCGAGCTTTTCTTTGCAAAAATGTGGATATTTTAGCCATTTTTGTGCAGAAAGGTAAGACTTGACCTGTAGAGAGTCGATTGTTCTGAGTTCGTTCTGCTGTTTGCTGCAGCTTTAATGAAACTGTTTATACAAATAGATTTAACCAGCGTCGTCCTGTTTGTGTCACGTCGTTTCAATATTATCGTTTATCAAAGTATTTCTCTGTAGCGATGCATCGTGCTTCGCCATTTCTGCTCGTGACAGGCCTAATCACTATGTTACCTTTTCTGGAGACTCTGCTACCAGAACTAGACCAATACATCGGTTTGTCAAAATATTGAGCCGATATTTGCCCTTTTTTGCGCATGGACGATCGGCTTTACTCTCCCGTCTGAGCCGATATTTGGTTTGGAGTCACCAGGCGCTGCAGAAGGTTTATTTTAACCCTTCGGTGCGATGATGAGTCACAAAATAAGATTACACAGCTCCATTATGGGTCAGCGGCACAAACAGGGCTGTGGAGCAGGAAAAAGCACACACAGTTCTCGTTTTAAAGCGTATTTTTGTGGGGAAAATGATTCAAATCGACACAAAAATATCGGCAGAGATCTTCGGCCATTGGTTCATCTGGATTCTAAATAATCGGTATCGACATCAACCATGAAAAAACACGTATCTGTCGATCTCTCTCCACCTGCCTGTCTCACTGAAGACCACAGCTGTGTCTGGAATGTTCAAGTATTTCCATAGAGACAGGATTACAGGTCAGATCTGTGGGAAGGCGAGCCCACTCACAGTCGGAATACAAGTTTTTCAAATATGTAGCTGTAAAATGCACAACAAAAAAAGCTGAAAAATGCAAAATAGACACGTTTTATGTATTTCTGTGGTGTTCATCAGACAAAGCAAGAGCGTTTCCATGGAGACAAGCGTTCCCTCCACTAGAAAAGTTGCATAATGCCCCTTTAATTGCCCACTTTCACATTCAAATAGATTGTTTTGCCGAGGCGAGATTCTCCTTGTTCTTAAACGTTTGAAACTACATTACGACTGGTTGCGTCACGTCTTTCATCCTCGTCTAAAATCTATATGGATTTAGACAGAAAACAAAAGTCGCACAGATAAATGAAACGAACCGGCGGCGGTGCCATTGTTAACGGCAGAGTCTCATTTGCAGAGAAAATGACTTCTTCAGCGAACACAAGTGGATAAACAAAAGCTAACAGAGCCCTGAGAGACGCTCCGGGACGACGCAGAGCAGTTTTACACACGGACGAGGTGTAAAATGACAAATTCATTACTGATTTATCACTGGAAGACAGGAGGCGCTATAGGAGAAGGGGACAGGAGAGAACACAGAGGCTCAGGTTTAAGAATGAGAGAGTTCTGAAGACGAGGAAACGAACACCAGGACTGAGAAGACACTTTAAAACACGTCCAAAACTCTGCAAAATCTACAGAGTTGTCCCTGAATGTGAGTTGTGTTCTGCGTCCTGATTGGCTGAGGGACTGTAGACCATTGTGTTCTGCGTCCTGATTGGCTAAAGGACTGTAGACCATTGTGTTCTGCGTCCTGATTGGCTGAGGGGGACCTGTAGACCATTGACTGTAGACCATTCTGCGTCCTGATTGGCTGAGGGACTGTAGACCATTGTGTTCTGCGTCCTGATTGGCTGAGGGACTGTAGACCATTGTGTTCTGCGTCCTGATTGGCTGAGGGACTGTAGACCATTGTCCATCAGTCTCCTCCGTGTCTCCTGTACAGTACAGAATGTGTCAGACAAATTTACATAAATGTTGGATCAGTGTGACTCTGAAGTGCTGTATGTTTGCAAGTTTTCTCCCCGACAAAACCCACAATGTCGATGAAACGTTCTGCACCGACAAAGGCACCGACGAAGGTTTGAACTTTGTGTTTAAACGAGAGAGAAAAGTGAGAAAATGTTAATGTGTGAGAAAAGTGTATAAAGAGTGTGGTGAGGGGTTTTACAGACAAGAAAAGAGAGAATAATGTAAAAAATAAAGCTGATACTTCACAGATTTCACCTATTGGGGAAAACCAACGACTGTACTGTTACATCACTTTACGATTGCGTTCAAGCTCTGAGTAACGTTAAAACTTTTCTTAACTTAAACCACAAACTGACGAGGGCTGTCACAACGGTAAACAGTCACATTTATATAAGACTTTTCCATCTTCAAGACTTTCAAAGCTCTTTACATCAAGAAAACGACAAACTTCTCACCGCCAAACTGTAGATTTGACATCGATGTTGCTTTAAGTCGAGAGCGGGATTCGAACCACCAACCTTCACATCAGACCAGCGCCGATCCGCTGTCGCCCACCTCAATTTCGATTTCAATACCATTATAATTCAAAAGAGTGATTCAACTTTTTATCTTTGCTACATTCCACATATCTTAAGAAAAGAAACACTGATGGAGAGGGTGAGTCCAAACTTTTGACTCAAAGTGCAGATAGTGTTTTTTTCCCTCATTTTCTCAAACTTGTTCAAATGATCTAGTCCAAAAGTGCTCAAACTTTTTTTTATCGAGGGCCACATCTCAAAACATATTCGAATCAGTAGTTTAATTTGCTGTTAAAAGTTCTGCTTATGATCAACTGGTCTGAGGGCCCATAGTTTGGACACCCCTGATCTAGTCTCACCACTGGTTCTGGGATCAATTCGTATCCAGATATTGATTTCTGACAATCCTAAAAGTGCCGACGTCGCCTCTCTTACAGGCATGTTCGCACTCTAGTCCCATAGAAACCAACACAAACCTTAAGTTAACACCACATGCTCCATTCTCCCTGCAGCGTCCAGCTCTGGTCCTGTCACGTCAAAGAGACATGTGGCATGTGCAGTGACCACATCGTTCACATCGTCCACATCGTTCAAATCGTCCACATCGTCCACCATCGTCCACATCGCTCACATCATCCACATCCTCAACATCGTCCACATCAACCGCATCGTCCACATCGTCTATATCCTTCACATCGTCCACATCGTCCACATCGACTACATCGACTACATCGTTTACATCGTTCAAATCGTCCACATCGTCCACATCCTCCACATCCTCAACATCGTCCACATCGTTCACATCGTCCACATCCTTCACATCGTCCACCATCGTCCACATCGTTCACATCCTTCACATCGTCCACCATCGTCCACATCGTCCACATTGTCCACATCTTTCACATCGTCCACATCCTTCACATCGTCCACCATCGTCCACATCTTTCACATCATCCACATCCTTCACATCGTCCATATCATCCACATCGTCCACCATCGTTCACATCGTTCACATTGTTCACATCGTCCACATCCTTCATATCGTCCACCATCGTCCACGTCGTTGACATCGTCCACAATCTTCACATCGTCCACATCGTCCACTATCGTTCACATCATCCACATTGTCCACATCCTCAACATCGTTCACATCATCCACCATCGTTCTCATTGTCCACCATCGTCCACATCCTTAACATCGTTCTCATTGTTCACATCGTCCACCATCGTTTACATAGTCCACATCGTCCACATCCTCAACATCGTCCACATCGTCCACCATCGTTCTCATCGTTCTCATCGTTCTCATCATCCACATCGTCCACTTTAACAGCAGAGACTCGGGGGATTACTCATGGACAAACTCGACACGAGATGACACAAAACAAAACCAAACACACTGTACTTCTGCCTGTTTACTCCCTTGTTTAGTTCGCTAGTCTTAGCTTCATTTCGGGAGTCTAACCTTTTAGCTTCAGCTTTAAAATTTTGCTCAAAGGTACCTCAACAGCAGCACGAGTCATGGAGAAAATGCAAAATAATCAGGTTTTATACAGCGTTCTACATCAAGAAAATACATAATCATTCGCAAAAACTCATGTACCGGTGTTTGTAGACTCTCAGGGCGAAGTGGGTTGGGTTAAGTTGAGTGTCTTGCCCAAGGAAACAACAACAGCGTTCATCTTTGGGAGCAGGAATCGCGTCGCCAATATGTGGGTCAATGAATTCGACCGCTCTACCAATGATGTTTACGTCAAAAGCAGGATTCGAACCGTCAAACTTCCGATTTCTACCTCAACTAACCGAGCTACTGTCGCCCCAAGACGTCGTTCGAACCCGAAACGTTTGATCAGTTTTGAAATCGCCAAGAAAACATGAAAAAAAACCTCATGAACATGTGAAAAAGTCCTGGCTTTTGTAGCGTAACATTTTGTCATCGAGTTCGCTCAAGTCTAGACTCATAAAACTGACAAATTTGAACGAATAAACGCAAGAAAGATGTTTGAACTTTGCCATCAGCACATCGTTCCAAACCTTTCGCTACAGAGTCCGATGTGAAACCTGCAAGAACTCGTGTCCGATTGGAAAACCGCACGAGCAGCAGACGACATGTGTTTGACAGTTCGCAGAGAATCCCGTGTTTTGACAGGGAAGTTTCGCTCTTGTCTCGTCTTTGCGTCTTTGTTCGGCTCGTGTAACTCGCAGCATCTGGACCTGATCTGCTGGCGGCCTCCCCAAAGCCCCGAACAGGAGCCAAACTTCAAATCATAAGGATGTGAGGAAGTCTATGGACACGAGTATCTGCAGACAATTATGTTCTGTGTTTGTGCGAGTGCGGCGGAGGTGGGGACGGGACGGGAGGGTGGTCCGGGCTTTGAAACTCTGTCTAAACCGAGCTGGAAGTCCGAGGATTTGGGAAAAACCTCAGAGTTTTTCATATAAGGTGGAAGATCGGGTTTAGGAAGGGGAGAGCGCAGAGTTTGCATCTGCCTTTAAGAGTGATCGAGTTAACGTGGAGCCATTTGATACGACGCCAGGATAAAAGACACCTTTGTTACTCGGTTTATTGATGCCAGTGGACCCATAGAAACTCTATTGTGCGAATTAGCCAAGTTTTAGCTTCCAGGAGCTGCTAATGAGGCGAAGTTGGGCTGTTTTGTTAGTTATAGACGTGCAGTTTGGGGTAGACGGTTTCATTAATGATAAAATGTAATGAATTTGAAGTGAAATGAGCCAAAACCTGAATATGTGACACAGGCCTGTTTGAATCCAGGTTCTGTTCAGCTGTGCAGGGTTTTATTCTGCACTTTTGTCCTTTAATGTTCATTTTAGGTTGATTATTCCTGTTTTGTTTTGTTGTTTTGTGATTTTAATGTGTTGTTTCTTCTCTAAATCACTTTGAATTGTGACTTATGACACGTTTACGCGCGTGATGTTGCTGTAAATCCCGTGTTTCTCGTGTTTCTTGCGCGTTCTGCGGCTTTAAGATGCTCCGGAGCGAACTGCGCCGCGAGAATCTCATAAAGAGGCTTTTGTTTGCGTTTCAGAGAAAGTCAAAAACAACCAAACCGCGTCGTGCGTAAATGTTTGGGGAGGTAGAAGCGGGAGAGACGCATCTGCAGCCGGAGACAGCGCGGAGGAGCTGCTCTTACCTCCACACTGAAGGGTCGCTCCTCTCCGTTCACGGCGCATAAAATCCACAGCAACAACTGCAAACACAGCGTCCCCCCTGAGCCGCTCCTGAGCCACGTCCTGCTGCGCGCCACGAAAACCATCATGACCCGCTCTGCTCGGCTCTGCCCGGGTTTATTCACGCGATACAAAGGCGCACAGCGGGGAAAACCTCAGCCCCGGAGCGGAAACATCTCTCCTGTCGCCGGGATGGGAGCGGGCCAAAGCGCACGTCGCCTCGCGGAGCAGATGGAGCTGATCCCGGGGAAATCCGAGCTGGAAACGCCGCTGAGCCTCCTGTGGGTGCGCGCGGTCCCCCGGGTCACTGCTCCGGTGCCACGGTCGCGTCCAGCTTTGGTTCTTCTCCTCTGCGCGGCATAGCTGCCCGTTTTCAATCGAAATTCCCATCGAGTGCGCATGCGCACTGGTCCCAGCTCCCCATCCCACTCCTCGTCCTCCCTCCTCGTCCTCCCTCCTAACTCCTCCTCACTCCTCATCCTCCCTCCTCATCCTCACTCCTCATCCTAACTCCTCATCCTCACTCCTCATCCTGACTCCTCGTCCTCACTCCTCGTCCTCCCTCCTCACTCCTCGTCCTCCCTCCTCATCCTCACTCCTCGTCCTGACTCCTCGTCCTCCCTCCTCACTCCTCCTCACTCCTTATCCTTACTCCTCCTCACTCTTCATCCTGACTCCTCGTCCTCCCTCCTCGTCCTCACTCCTCATCCTCCCTCCTCCTCCTCACTCCTCATTCCTCCTCACTCCTCATTCCTCCTCACTCCTCCTCCTCACGCCTCATCGTCCCTCCTCACTCCTCCTCCTCTCCTCACTCCTCCCTCCTCACTCCTCCTCCTCACTCCTCCCTCCTCACTCCTCATCCTCCCTCCTCTTCCTCACTCCTCCTCCCTCCTCCTCCTTACTCCTCCTCCTCCTCCTCCTCCTCCTCCTCATCCTCACTCCCTCCTCCTCACTCTCATCCTCACTCCTCCTCCTCCTCCTCACTCCTCCTCCTCCTCCTCCCTCCTCCCTCCCTCCCTCCTCCTCCTCCTCCTCCTCCTCCTCCTCCTCCTCCTCCTCACCCACAGAAAAGCTCTTCTGACAGTTTGCTCTGTGTTTGCTGTGAGCTGCAGTGGGGCTGTGTTTTCCCCTCACAGTGTAAAAAGATCAGAGTAAAACATTTGCACAAAGAGGTTAACATGATTCATGATGGACCACATTCTAACAGGAGGCACTTCACAGTCTGACATATGTTTGAATCTTTATCACAGCTCTGTAACCTCGTGTTTTTGCTCTTTGTTGAGGCTCTAAGTGTCTCCAGTGTCTGTACATCTCTGTTTTTTATGTTTTAAGTGTCTCCAGTGTCTGTACATCCCTGTTTTTTATGTTTTAAGTGTCTCCAGTGTCTGTACATCTCTGTTTTTTATGTTTTAAGTGTCTCCAGTCTCTGTACATCTCTGTTTTGCCTGTTTCTGTCCCGGGTGCAGATGCGCAGTTGGCCACTAGAGGGCGATGACACTGCCCCTGTGAGTGATGTAAGAGGAGTGTGAGCTGCATTTCCCGTACGAGACGATGCTCTTACAGCTGTCGTCTCTGTGTTCACCCACTGTACACGACCCCGACCTGTCACTGACACTCGACACCCTGCGATGAGCCGCCTCTTACCTAAGCGTGACATAAGGAAATGCAAACGAGCCGCTTTTCCCAGCACCATGAGCAATTTGTGTTTATTTCTCAGCATAAATCAGTGTTTCCCAACCGGGTTTACAGGCCTGAGCCGAGTTTAAAGGTTCTATATGACACAAAACTGACTCTCGTGAGGTTTAATCCATGTTCTAACGCCGTTTCCTCCTCAAAAACAGACATCTCCCAAACTCAAAATGCTCTGTTCCACCTTGTGATGTCATCAAGTGGTAGTTTTTTTCAAGTGAACATCTCCTTTTACCTTTAGTTCAGCAGGAAAGGGGCTGAAATGATCCAAATGATTCTAGAAATGAAGGTGTGTGGAGTTTAAAAACACAGTGGAGCACTTCCTGTATTACCACATGATGAGAGAGAGAAGAGGGAGAGAGAAAAGAGAGGAAAGGGAGGGAGAGAAAGAGGAGAGAGGAGACAGAGAAATGAGAGAGAGGAGAGGTGAAAGAGTTGAAGAGAGAGGGGAGAGAAAGTAAGAGAGGAGAGAGGAGAGGGGAGAAAGAGGAGAAACAGAGAGAGAGAGAGAGCGGGGGAGCACTTCCTGTATCACCACATGATGACATCACAAGGTGGAACAGGTGTTTTCAGTTTGAGAGAGAACTCAGCCTAAATCTGCAGGTTTGATTGTGTTTTCAACATGTGTGAATGAAACAAAAAAAAAAAACACAACTCCAGGTCTGAGTTCTTCTCTCAGACTGAAAACACTCTGTTCCACTTTGTGATGTCATCATGTGGTGATACAGGAAGTGCTCCACTGTGTTTTTAAACTCCACACACCTTCATTTCTAGAATCATTTGGATCATTTCAGCGTCTGGAATAGCCACTTATCTCGACAGAACTAAAGGTAAAAGGAGCTGTTCACTTGAAAAAATAACTACCACTTCGATCACAAGTGTTACTCAAACATGTGAATACAAGTCAATTTTTTTTTTAACCTTTAATTCAGGAGAAATTTGGAAATTCCACTTGAATGAACCAAATGCAGGTGTGTTGTTTAATTAAAAACACAATGATGAGCACTTCCACCACTTGATGACATCACAAGGTGGAGTGTTTTTGTTCAGTTTGAGAGAAAAGCTCAGCCTAAATCTGCAGTTTTTGTGAATTAAACATGAAAAAACCCACAAATCGGCCTTTTATTAACCAGATTTGACAGTAAACGTATCGTGAAAGATGTTTTATTTCATTTATTTGATATTTTTTGCGTCGTGACAGTTGGCGACGGCACATTTTCAAACGCAGACTGGTCCTAATCGCTCCAGATAATGGCAAAGGGTCAAAAGTAATGAACCGGATCGATGCACTTAGTGGTGTCTAAGCCGGAGCCTCTGTGGAGCTGCACCATTAGAGCCGTGATGAGTTTGACTTTGCACACGGCCCCTCCAGACTCACCATCTCACTCCATAGAAGAGCCAGTTTAAGACTCACCGGAGGAGCTGGGGGAAGCGTCTGGGGTGAGTGAAGTGTACGAGTCCCTGGTTATTCTGCTCTGCACTGATCCGAGACGGGAGGAGCCTTCAGAACAACTTCAGAACATTCACAGTGGAGATGGACGAGTTTTCTGTGGAATATTAAAGCCAAACGAGCATCATCTCCATGGAAACGAGCTGGAGGAGGAGTCAGGTTTGTGGAGAAGTGAATCAATCTCAGTTTTTCATTCAATACAATTTTTTAAAATGTGTTTTTTTTAGTTATTTTTTTCATTTGTCCAATAACAAAAAAAAATAAACGCAAAATAAAAATAAAAATTAAATAAACTCAAAATAACTAAAAAAAAAAAAAAAATTCAAAATAACTAAAAAAAAAAAAAATTGTATTAACTCAGAATAACTCAAAAAAATAATAAAATAAACAATTAATAAACTAAATAATAATTAAGTAATAAACTAAACTTAAAAAAAATATTAAACAAAAAAAACAAACCTCAAAATAACTAAAAAAAATAAAAAAATAAAAAAATAAAATAAAATAAACTCAAATAACTCAAAATAAAAAAAATAGAAAAAAAAAAAAAAAAAAAAAAAAAAAAAGTCAGGTTTGTGGAGAAGCGAGTCACATCACAGTTTGCAGTGCAATAAAAAAATTTTAAAATGTGTTTTTTTTTTTTTTTTTCATTTGTCCAATAACAAAAAATAAATAAACTCAAAATAACAAAAAAATAAAAAATAAAATTTAATTTAATAAACTCAAAACAAAAAAAACAACAACCAAAAACTCAAAATAACTGTAATGTAGCTAGTCCATTACTTCTATCTGTGAGGCACAAACAAAGGACACAATACCAAAAGTTTTAAATGTTTTATTGATAACTGGTATCAGATAATTGATCATTGAATTGTGGCAAATGTTCAACTCACCCATGTTGTCTGTCCCAGGTGTTTCGGCCAAATGAGTCCCCGGGAGCCGAGGCACCTTATGAAGGTTCCGGGACAGACAACGGGGTGAGGGAAAGGAGGGGTGTTCTATATTTTAACTTTGATCTAAATTGGTGTTCACTGTTTTAAATAATACATTGAATTTAATATAGAGCTCTATTTTTAAATGGCCAATTTGATTGAATAAAGATGTACACTGTTTTGTCAGAGCTAACTTTTAATAGAATTATTGGGATGTTTGTACTTACCTGTACTACAGAGTGAGCACAACCAATTAAAGAGTCTCCTATAAAAGGAACAAGCCTCAGTCTGCAGAGAGGGGGCGCTGTATGTACAGGCTGTACGGAAATGCTGATGCTTTTAACATTTTTCTTGTTTTTTGTAAATATTTTTGGTGGTGAATAAATACACTTTGGATCTGCACTGGACAAACTGTCTCTGCTCTGCTCTGCTCCTCCGTAAACCGCTGAAGTTGCTATCCGGGCGATTACAATAACCAAAAAAAAAATGAACCTAGGATCGTAGAGCAGGTTAATACAAACATTTAAGTCTGACAGCAGCAGTTACAGAGAGAGGGGACACAGTTTATCAATCAAAAGTGAATTGGAGCCAGAGTCGATGAAGCAGGAAGTGATCACTTTCACTATTGTGTCTGTAAATCAACATATGAACATTAATAACAGACACAGCAGGTCCTTCTTTCCCCAGATTAACAACATTGCTAAGCAGTTTAAGACTCACCGGAGGAGCTGGGGGAAGCGTCTGGGGTGAGGGAAGTGTACGAGTCCCTTTTATTCTGCTCTGCACTAATCCGAGACGGGAGGAGCCTTCAGAACAACTTCAGAACATTCACAGTGGAGATGGACGAGTTTTCTGTGGAATATTAAAGCAAGAAGAAGAAGCGAGTCAGGAGGAGGCGCTGGAGGAGACCCAGGACACGTCTCTCTGGCCTGGGAACGCCTTGGGGTCCCACCGGAGGAGCTGGAGGAAGTGTCTGGGGAGTGGGAAGTCTGGGAGTCCCTGCTTAAACCACTTTCCCCGGGTAAGTGGAAGAAAATGGATGGATGAATTTAACGATCAGATCAATGCAAACGTTAAGGCTAATTTTAAGGCAGGGGTGTCAAACAAATTTCACAGAGGGCCACACCAACAAAACGGGCCAAATGCAACTGTAAAATAAATTTACAATTTTTTAATCTTGTTAATTAACCGTTTATATATTTATTACTTATTCAAGTTACAAATATTACATATGGATTTGCACAGATATGAAAAAATGTCTGTGTAACTGTATCTCCAGATAAACTGATATTTAAGACAGTCAGACCTTTTCTTTTACTGTGTCGCGGCCGCAGAAAATGACATGGCGGGCCACATTTGGCCCACGGGCCTTGAGTTTGACAAATTTGTTTTTTTTTACAACACCACAAACTGAAGTATTCTACATGTAAACATAATGGAGAAGTCTTTATATTATTTTATTTTATATTTTTTTTAATGTTAAGGTTAATTTTAGGTTGTTTATTTTATATTTTCAAATTTTCATAAAAGCGACTGTTAGTTTTGAGACACAGTGAGCGAACCAGAGCCTGTACGTGGTGATCAAAAGGTTTTAAGCAATATTTTTTTCTGGGTGAGAACAGGTTAAATCTTCTTCTTCTTCATCATAAAACGAGGCGGCCATTTTGTCCGGCTCAAACCCCGTGACCTCATTTATCAGCTCATTGACTCTCTGCACATCCTGACTTCCTGTTTCCTCTCGTCTTGTCCCCTCACCATCTCTTCCTCTTGTGAGTGTAATTATTTCCTCCGTCTCCGCTGCACCGTGTTGAATAAGCCTCTTTCTGGCCCTTTCCAAATGGTCCACCCACAGCTCGGTCTCCAAAAGCCTTCATCATCTCATCAGCGCCGCATCTGCTCCTCTCAGACCTCCTGGATCCTGGCAGCGGGACTCAAAAAACAACCGAAACCGAGAGCGGAGAAGCGGAGAAGCGGAAGTGGGAGACGGCTGGTGGAGCTGGTGCAGCGTCGGTTGCCAGATCTGGGCCAGAGCGTTTGTTGGAGGTTTTTAGGTTGTGTAATGGGCTCGTTTTAGTGGGTGAGTCACTGGGCCGCTGCTCTGACTATAAACTTTTAAGTGCGCTGTGACTTGACAAACAAAAGGAGACTTAAGTGGCCGTTTTCCATTTGGGAGGAAAATGTTTCTCTGTAAATACTGAAATCACACTCGATTATCATTTTTGACGAGTTAAAACAATGGAAACCACATCTTTTGGTCTTTTTGTTGTGGTTATGTAACTAAACCGAGTCATTAAACGTGTCATTTTCCTCCAAATGAAGCTAGGCTAGCAGTTATAGCGGCTAATCTGGAGCAGAGTTCATACAGAGTGTCATAGCAACCAAAGAACCAATCAGGAGCGGTAACACCTCCTGCTTAGCAACGCTGTCAATCAAACCTGTTGCTAACGCTAACAGGAGCGACGTCGGGGGAAAGAAGGACCTGATGTGTCTGTTATTAATGTTCATATGTTGATGTTACAGACACAGACGTGAAATTTAACCCCAGGACAATAGGGTTAAACGAACATTTAAGACCAACATGAGTCACAGATCAGGGACAGAGAGAGACAGTTTATAAAAAAATGAATAAAAATGAATTCAAAATAACAAAAAAAAAAAAAAAAAAAAAACACAACAACAAACAAACAAAAAAAACCCCATCTAAATAACTAAAAAAAACACAACAAAAAAAAAAAAAAAATACATTCAAAATAACCAAATATAAATAAATGAATTCAAGATAACAAAAAAATTAAATAAACAAAAAAATAAATAAAAAAATATCTGAGAATAACTAAAAAAAAATAATTTTAAATTAAAAAATGAATAAACAAACTCAAAATAACTAAAAAAAAAAACCCAACAACAATAAAACAAAACAAAAAACTCAAAATAACAACAAAAAAACATTAAAAATAAACAAAACTTTAAAAAGTATAAATAAACTCATAACAACTACATAACAAAATAAGTAAATAAATAAATAAAAATAAATGAATGAACTCAAGATAACAAAAAATTTAAATAAACAAAAAAAATGAATAAATGAACTCAAAATAACACAAAAAAAACACAACAAAAAAACCCCAAAGAACTGAACTGAACTGAAAATAACAAAAAAAAAACAAAAACATTAAAAATAAACAAAAATTTAAAAATTATAAATAAACTCTACATAACAAAAAAAAAAAAAAAAAAAATGAAACCAGGATCATGTAGAGGGTTAATATGAACATTTAAGACCAAAATGACGAGTCTGACAGCAGCAGGGACAGAGAGAGAGGACATGGTTTTTCAATAGAAAGTGAATTGGAGCAGGAAGTGATCGCTTTCTTTATTGTGTCTGTAAATCAACATATGAACATTAAAAACAGACAAATCAGGTCCTTCTTTCCCCGAATTGCTCTCGCTAGTGTTAGCAACAGGTTTGATTGACAGCGTTGCTAAGCGCCCGCTCCCTGCTAAACCAGTGGTGCGAGTAGGAAGGGGCGTTACCGTCAACAGCCTCGCTCCTGATTGGCTCTTTGGTTGCTATGATACTCCCGGTTGGCTCCAGATTAGCCTCCATACCTGCTCCAGCCTCGATGAGCTTCATTTGGAGCTGAACTCTGTGGGTGACGTCACACTCAGTCACGTCTTTATACAGTCCAAAAAGCACTATATAAATCCAATGCCTGATCATTTCCACTTCTATGTTCTAAAATGTGTGGCTCAATGAGATTTTTCGATATTTTCTCCTGATGAGGCTCGTTCTCGTGCGATAGGGAAGTGAAGGAGGTTCACACTCTCTCCGCAGAGTTCACGATCGACAGAAAGAACGTGTTTCCTGATTCCCAAACCAAACGTCTTGAGGATTTACTAAAAGACCCAGGTTTAACAGCTCATTATAAACCCGATTATAGGCGGATTATAGTTTTATTATTGGGAGCACTGGCCATTTTTACACAACCACAAAACTGACGCTGATAAATCATGTGCGGTTACTGTCGACCTGCTCAACGTCTGAAGCCCTTATTATTTTGTCAGAAAGTCGTAAAAATGCAGTTACTTTAAAGACAAAACCATGATCCCTATAAACCACTGACCGTTTCAGGGCAGGAGCTGAAGCAGTGGTGACAGGCCTGGGAATGTCAACACCACCGGAGGAGCTGGAGGAAGCGTCTGGGGTGGGGGAAGTCTGGGCGTTTCTGCTTAGACTGCTGCCCCCATGACCCAGTCCTGGATAAGTGAAGAAAATGGATGGTTGTATGGACAGTTTGATATATCTCGATACATGGGTCACAATACAAGGGACCACCCAACCATTAAGTGTCTTGCTCAAGGACACAACGGCAGAATTCATCTGTGGGAGCTGGAAATCGCCAACCTGCCAACTAGTGATGCTTTACGGGTCTGATAAAAAACTACGACATTAGCAGTGACCAGAGTCAGGCTTCCCGGGACAGACTCACTTGTGATTGTGTACACCATCTCTGTCTGTTCAACTGTAGCTTTGTCTTTACGGATCATATCTGTGGAACTGTGTGATTTTTTTTACCCAGTTATAAAGTCCCTCATGTGATAGTAAAAATGTTAAAAGTCTCATGTGATAAGTCTCATGTTATAAACTCTCTCTTGTTATAAAGTCCCTCACCAGAAAGTCTCTCATGTTATGAAGTCTCTCATGTGATAATGTCTCATGTTATAAAGTCTCTCATGTTATAAAGTCTCTCAAGTTATAAAATCTTGTGTTATAAAGTCTCTCATTTTATAAAATTCTCATGTGATAAAGTCTCTCATGTTATAAAGTCTCACGTGATAAAGTCTCATGTTATAAATTCTCATGTTATAAAGTCTCTCATGTTATAAAGTCTCATGTTATAAAGTCTCTCATGTTATAAAGTCTCATGTTATAAAGTCTCATGTTATAAAGTCTCATGTGATAAAGTCTCATGTTATAAAGTCTCATGTTATAAAGTCTCTCATGTTATAAAGTCTCATGTTATAAAGTCTCTCATGTTATAATTCTCATGTGATATAGTCTCATGTATAAAGTCTCATGTTATAAAGTCTCGTGATAAAGTCTCATGTTATAAAGTCTCTCATGTGATAAAGTCTCATGTTATAAAGTCTCATGTTATAAAGTCTCTCATGTTATGAAGTCTCTCATGTTATAAAGTCTCATGTGATAAAGTCTCTCATGTGATAAAGTCTCATGTTATAAAGTCTCTCATGTTATAAAGTCTCATGTGATAAAGTCTCATGTTATAAAGTCTCATGTGATAAAGTCTCATGTTATAAAGTCTCTCATGTGATAAAGTCTCATGTTATAAAGTCTCATGTGATAAAGTCTCATGTTATAAAGTCTCATGTTATAAAGTCTCCTGTTGTAAAGTCTCTTGTGATACAGTCTCATATTATAAAGTCTCATGTTATAAAGTCTCATGTTATAAAGTCTCTCATGTTATAAAGTCTCATGTTATAAAGTCTCATGTGATAAAGTCTCATGTTATAAACTGATTGATTGACTGATTGATTGTGCCTCATAATATTCTTAATAATTATTACCAACCACCTCAACCCGGAGTGTCCCAGTTTTGTTCATATATGACTGAATATAATAGTATTGTTGTATTCCTAAAGCTAACGGTAACAGGCTAAGCTACGGGCTAACGGTAACAGTTTAACAGTAACAAGCTAACAGTAATAGGCCAACGGTACGGCAACTGCTGAAGTAAAAAAAAAAGAAAATAATATAATTTCCTGGTTAAATATAGGTTAAATTAAAAAGTATATATATATAAAAAAAAAAATAATTATGGACTATAGAAAATATTGAAGTTAATCAAACACAAACGACATGAGGCTGTTGTAAAGTCACATGGGGAGAGTTAGGCCGGGCTGGGGAAGGATTATGACAGAGAGGTTTATTTTAATAATATTTTAATGATCTGTGACAGGAGCAGAGTTTTAAGATTTATGTTCGTATTGTTCCTTTTGTTCATGTGAAAAACGACAAGGCACGAAACAGTTGGACCAGTTTTTATTTTCAATTTATGTTCACTGTCTGATTCTTTGGTTCAGACATGACATGAGCAGTAAATAAATAGTTTGTTTAAACAGTTGAGTTTTGACAAAATATTTCTGTCTAACTTTACCTCATCAGGCCAAGGGTTTTTTCTTATTTACAAGTGACAATAAATAATAATATAGTTTATCGTATAGAAAAAAAAAGGTCAAAAATAATGAATCATGGGACATTTTATATAAAAGTGATAATCACCAACAGGACAGAGCAGAGAGAGAGAGAAAAGAGAGGGGAAGAAAGAGAGAACAGAGGGAGAGAGGGAGAGAGAGAACAGAGGGAGAGAGAGAAAAGAGAGGGGAAGAAAGAAAGAATAGAGGGAGAGAGAGAGAGAGAACAGAGGGAGAGAGGGAGAACAGAGGGGAGAGAGAGAAATCAGAGAGAGAAGAGAGAGAGAGAGAACAGAGAGAGAGAGAGAGAAGAGAACAGAGGGAGAGAGAGAAGGGAGAGTTAACAGAGAGAGAGAAGGGGAGAAAGAGGGAGAGAGAACAGAGAGAGAGAGAGAAGAGAGAACAAGGAGAGAGAAGAGGAAGAGAGAGAAGGAGAGAGACAAAGGGAGAGAGAGAGACAGAGAGAGAGAGAGAAGAGAGAACAAAAGGAGAGAGGAGAGAGGAGAGAGGGAGAGAGAAAGAGGGAAAGAAAGAAAGGGAGAGAGAGAGGGAGAGAGAACAGAGGGAGAGAGAGAGAAACAGAGGGAGAGAGAGGAACAGAGGAGAGAGAGAGAGAGAGAGAGAGAGAGAAATAAGGAGGGGGAGAAGAGAGAGAGAGAGAAAAGAGGGAGGGAGGGAAAGAGAGAAGAGAGGACAGAGAGAGAGAGAGAGAGACAGAGGGAGAGAGAGAGAGAGAGAGAGAGAGAGAAAAGAGAGAGAACAGAGGGAGAGAGAGAGAACAGAGGGAGAGAGAGAGAACAGAGGGAAGGAGAGAGAACAGAGGGAGAGATAGAGAGGGAAAGAGGGAAAGAAGAGAGAGAGAAAAGAGGGAGAGAGAACAGAGGGAAAGAGGGAAAGAGATTAAAAAGAGAGAGAGAGAGACAAGACAGAGGGACACACAGAAAGAGAGAGACAGAGGAGAGAGGGAGAGAGAAAAAGACAAAGAGAGAGAGACAGGGAGGGTGAGAGAGAGAGAACAGAGAGAAAGAGAGATGTTTTTTTTTACTAAGAAGGAGAGAGAGAGAGAACAGAGGACAGAGGGAGAGAGCGAGAAAAAGGATGGAGAGAAAAAGAGAGGGCGGGAGAGAGAGAAAGAGACAGAGGATAGAGGGAGAGACAGAGGACAAAGAGAAGGAGGGAAAGAGAGGAAGACAGAGAGAGGGAAAGAGAGAACAGAGGGAAAGAGAGAGAGGGAGGGAGAGAGGAGACAGAGGACAGAGGGAAAGAGAGAGAGGATAGGGGGAGGAGAGAGAGGGAGGACAAATGAAGAGAGAGAGGACAGAAGGAGAGAAGGAAAGAAAGAGGAAGAGAAGGAGAATTTCATTGACGGCCCTGATCATCCATAGTTTTCCCTGTTAAAATTATAATTATTTTTTACTTTACTTTAAGTAACAATAATCACACAAAATACTTTAATCCCAAAAATCACAAAGTTTCAACATCGTCCCATGTTTTTTTTACTAGTTTGGCCCCACTGTCGATCCAGCGAGATGAAAACGGGTCAGAGATGAGACACTGGATTATAAAACATGTAAAATGCTCCGTGTAAAAACATGATGAGAACAGCCTGTGGATTTACATAAAGAAAAACCTTTTCACACCAGTAAAAAAAACAGATTTTCAGATCCGCACTCGAGACCAGTCTGCACGATGTTTATGCCCCTCCCACGACACGCAACACTCAGATATAACAGGGACATTTGAAAGACATGGCACCTTCCTCCTCACAAAAACAAAAACTCTGCCAGACGTCACGTAATAAACACCTGAAAAACACGGCGCTGGATTAGATTTACGCGTTAATATTTGAAATGAACCTGCTGTTCGGCCTGAGACGGGATCAGGATCAGCTCCGGATCAGCTCAGGATCAACTCAGGATCAGCTCGGGATCAGCTCGGGATCAGCTCGGGGGGGGGACCACACGCTCTCGACTCGGGACAGTCTCAGTTTGAGCCGTGTCCTCGTCCCAGCAGATTTATTTTACTTATTCGATCTACAACAAAAGTAAAAAGTTAAAATGTTTTTGTTCAACTGAGCTTGAAAATCGCGAGGCGGCTAAAAAGTCGTGTTATAAACTGATTCAGTAACAAGTTAACGGTAACAGGCTAATTTTAGCAAGCTAATGGTAACAAGCTAATGGTAACAGGCTAATGGTAACAAGCTAATGATAACAGGCTAATGGTAACAGGCTAATGGTAACAAGCTAATGATAACAGGCTAATGATAACAGGCTAATGGTAACAAGCTAATAGTAACAGGCTAATGATAACAAACTAATGGTAACAAGCTAATAGTAACAGGCTAATGGTAACAAGCTAATGCTAACAAGCTAATGGTAACAAGCTAATGATAACAGGCTAATGGTAACAAACTAATGATAACAAGCTAATAGTAACAGGCTAATGGTAATAAGCTAATGGTAACAAGCTAATGATAACAGGCTAATGGCAACAGGCTAATGGTAACAGGCTAATGGTAACAAGCTAATGGTAACAAGCTAATAGTAACAGGCTAATGGTAACAAGCTAATGGTAACAGGCTAATGGTAACAGGCTAATGGTAACAAGCTAATGGTAACATGCTAATGGTAACAGGCTAATGGTAACAAGCCAATGGTAACAAGCTAATGGTAACAGGCTAATGGTAACAAGCTAATGCTAACAAGCTAATGGTAACAAGCTAACACTAACAGATAACAGTAGGTCCAGGGGTTTTACAGTTTCTGACTCACACAAAACGCTTCAGGACGATCGCTCTCTGTGACTGGTTCAGATCTTAAAAACCCCAAATCTGAAAACCCTGAATCTGACCGTCTCGTTTCCTCTCGCTCAAATGTTACAAACGTCTGACCCTCGAGTTTCTGACCAGGGCGAAACTTCCCCTGGACAAAAACCTGATGCAGATCTCAGCCCGAAATCAGAACAAGGACAGAAAAAAAAGAAAAAATCAGCTCACTCTCTCTCCTCTCGCTCGCCCTCCTGTCCTCCTCTCTCGCCCCCCTTCGCTTGCCCCCCTTCGCTCGCCCCATTCGCTCGCCCCATTCGCTCGCCCTCACTGTTTCCTCTTCAAACTATGACCACAGGAAATAAGGATCATGCCACAACAGTGAGGAGAGAAAGAGAGAAAGAGAAAGGGTGTAAAGGAGAGAGAGAAAGAAAAATGGGAGGGAAGAAGAGAGAGAGAGGAAGGAGAGAGAGAGAAAAGGAGGGAAGGAGAGGGGGTTGACAGAAGGAGAGAGAGGGAGAAAGGGAAGGAAGGAGAGAGAGAGTGGGAAAGAGAGAGAGAAGAAGGGACGGAAGGAGAGAGAGAGAGAGAGAAAGGGAGGAAAGGAGAGAGAGGAGCTAAGGAAAGGAAGGAGAGAAGGAGAAGGAAAGGGAAGGAGAAAGAGAAAAGGGAGGGAAGGAGAGAAAGAGTGTTTACTCCGTGTTCACTCTGTGTTTACTCCGTGTTTACTCCATGTTTATTCCGTGTTCACTCCGTGTTTTCATCATGTTTACTCCGTGTTTACTCCGTATTTTCATCATGTTTACCCCGTGTTTACTCCGTGTTCACTCCGTGTTTACTCCATGTTTTCATCATGTTTACTCCGTGTTTACTCCGTGTTTTCATCATGTTTACTCCGTGTTTACTCCGTGTTTACTCCATGTTTTCATCATGTTTACTCCGTGTTTACTCCGTGTTTACTCCATGTTTTCATCATGTTTACTCCGTGTTTACTCCGTGTTTACTCCATGTTTTCATCATGTTTACTCCGTGTTTACTCCGTGTTTTTCATCATGTTCACTTCGTCGTGTTTACTCCGTGTTTAATCATGTTTACTCGTGTTTACTCCGTGTTTTCATCATGTTTACTCCGTGTTCACTCCATGTTTATTCCGTGTTCACTCCGTGTTTTCATCATGTTTACTCCGTGTTCACTCCGTGTTTACTCCGTGTTCACTCTGTGTTTACTCCGTGTTCACTCCATGTTTATTCCGTGTTCACTCCGTGTTTTCATCATGTTTACTCCGTGTTTACTCCATGTTTTCATCATGTTTACTCCGTGTTTACTCCGTGTTTACTCCGTGTTTTCATCATGTTTACTCCGTGTTCACTCCGTGTTTACTCCGTGTTTTCATCATGTTTACCCCGTGTTTACTCCGTGTTTACTCCGTGTTCACTCTGTGTTTACTCCGTGTTCACTCCATGTTTATTCCGTGTTCACTCCGTGTTTTCATCATGTTTACTCCGTGTTTACTCCGTGTTTTCATCATGTTTACTCCGTGTTGAATCCGTGTTTTCATCATGTTTACTCCGTGTTTACTCCGTGTTTTCATCATGTTTACTCCGTGTTTACTCCGTGTTCACTCCGTGTTTACTCCATGTTTTCATCATGTTTACTCCGTGTTTACTCCGTGTTTTTCATCCGTGTTTTACTCCGTGTTTACTCCATGTTTTCATCATGTTTACTCCGTGTTTACTCCGTGTTTACTCCGTGTTTTCATCATGTTTACTCCGTGTTTACTCCATGTTTTCATCATGTTTACTCCGTGTTTACTCCGTGTTTTCATCATGTTTACTCCGTGTTTACTCCGTGTTCACTCCATGTTTATTCCGTGTTCACTCCGTGTTTTCATCATGTTTACTCCGTGTTTACTCCGTGTGTCTCACTGTTTTTATTCCGTGTTCACTCCGAGTTTTCATCATGTTTACTCCGTGTTGAATCCGTGTTTTCATTTTGTTTACTCCGTGTTCACTCCGTGTTCACTCCATGTTTCATCCGTGTTTACTCCGTGTTTACTCGTGTTACTCCGTGTTTTCATCCGTGTTACTCCGTGTTTACTCCATGTTTTTCTCATGTTTACTCCGTGTTTACTCCGTGTTTACTCCGTGTTTACTCCGTGTTTACATCATGTTTACTCCGTGTTTACTCCGTGTTTACTCCGTGTTTCATCCGTGTTTACTCCGTGTTTTACTCCGTGTTTTCAATCATGTTCACTCCGTGTTTACTCCGTGTTTTCATCAGTGTTACTCCGTGTTTACTCCGTGTTTTCATCATGTTTACTCCGTGTTTACTCCGTGTTTCATCATGTGTTTACTCCGTGTTTACTCCATGTTTCATCATGTTTACTCCGTGTTTACTCCGTGTTTTCTCCGTGTTTACTCCGTGTTTCCGTGTTTACTCCGTGTTTACTCCGTGTTTACTCCGTGTTTACTCCGTGTTTACTCCGTGTTTTTCATCGTGTTTACTCCGTGTTTTCTCGTGTTTACTCCGTGTTTACTCCGTGTTTTCATCCGTGTTTACTCCGTGTTTACTCCGTGTTCACTCCATGTTTACTCCGTGTTTCACTCCGTGTTTTCATCCGTGTTTACTCCGTGTTTACTCCGTGTTCACTCCATGTTTACTCCGTGTTTACTCCGTGTTTTCATCATGTTTACTCCGTGTTTAATCCGTGTTTTCTCCGTGTTTACTCCGTGTTTACTCCGTGTTCACTCCGTGTTTTCTCCGTGTTTACTCCGTGTTTACTCCGTGTTTACTCCGTGTTTCCGTGTTTTCCGTGTTTACTCCGTGTTTACTTACTCCGTGTTTACTCCGTGTTACTCTCGTGTTTTTCATCCGTGTTTACTCCGTGTTTACTCCGTGTTTACTCCGTGTTTACTCCGTGTTTACTCCGTGTTTTTTACTCCGTGTTTACTCCGTGTTTTTCTCCGTGTTTTCTCCGTGTTTACTCCGTGTTTACTCCGTGTTTCACTCCGTGTTTACTCCGTGTTTACTCCGTGTTTACTCCGTGTTTACTCCGTGTTTACTCCGTGTTTACTCGTGTTACCCCGTGTTTACTCCGTGTTTACTCCGTGTTTTATCCGTGTTTACTCCGTGTGTCCGTGTTTCACTCCGTGTTTACATCCGTGTTTACTCCGTGTTTACTCCGTGTTTACTCCGTGTTTACTCCGTGTTTACTCCGTGTTACTCCGTGTTTTATCCGTGTTTACTCCGTGTTACTCCGTGTTTACTCCGTGTTTACTCCGTGTTTACTCCGTGTTTACTCCGTGTTTACTCCGTGTTTTCTCCGTGTTACTCCGTGTTTACTCCGTTTTACTCCGTTTACTCCGTGTTTACTCCGTGTTACTCCGTGTTTACTCCGTGTTTTTATCGTGTTTCTCCATGTTTACTCCGTGTTTACTCCGTGTGTTTACTCCGTGTTTACTCCGTGTTGTTTGTTTACTCCGTGTGTCCGTTTACTCCGTGTTTACTCCGTGTTTTCTCCGTGTTTTTACTCCGTGTTTTATCCGTGTTACTCCGTGTTTACTCCGTGTTTCTCGTGTTTTACTCCGTGTTTACTCCGTGTTTACTCGTGTTTTACTTCCGTGTTTTCTCCGTGTTTCTCCGTGTTTACTCCGTGTTTACTCCGTGTTTACTCCGTGTTTACTCCGTGTTTACTCCGTGTTTTCACTCCGTGTTTACTCCGTGTGTTACTCCGTGTTTACTCCGTGTTTTCGTGTTTACTCCGTGTTTACTCCGTGTTTACTCCGTGTTCACTCCGTGTTTATTCCGTGTTTACTCCGTGTTTTCACTCCGTGTTTACTCCGTGTTTACTCCGTGTTTTCATCCGTGTTTACTCCGTGTTTACTCCGTGTTTCATCCGTGTGTTTACTCCGTGTTTACTCCGTGTTTACTCCGTGTTTTCTTCGTGTTTTACTCCGTGTTTACTCCGTGTTTGTGTTTCTCCGTGTTTACCCCGTGTTTACTCCGTGTTTACTCCGTGTTTACTCCGTGTTTTCTCATGTTTACTCCGTGTTTACTCCGTGTTCACTCCGTGTTTACTCCGTGTTTTCTCCGTGTTTACTCCGTGTTTACTCCGTGTTTACTCCGTGTTTACTCCGTGTTTACTCCGTGTTTACTCCGTGTTTACTCCGTGTTTGCTCCGTGTTTACTCCGTGTTTTCTCCGTGTTTATTCCGTGTTCGCTCCGTGTTTACTCCGTGTTTACTCCGTGTTTACTCCGTGTTTTACTCCGTTTACTCCGTGTTCACTCCGTGTGTTCCGTGTTCCGTGTTTTCCGTGTTTACTCCGTGTTTACTCCGTGTTTACACTCCGTGTTTTTCCGTGTTTACTCCGTGTTTACACTCATGTTTTACTCCGTGTTTACTCCGTGTTTTTTGTTTTCTCGTGTTTACTCCGTGTGTTACTCGTGTTACCTCCGTGTTTACTCCGTGTTTTCATCATGTTTACTCCGTGTTTACTCCGTGTTTACTCCGTGTTTGCTCCGTGTTTACTCCGTGTTTACTCCGTGTTTACTCCGTGTTTACTCCGTGTTTACTCCGTGTTTACTCCGTGTTTACTCCGTGTTTACTCCGTGTTTACTCCGTGTTTACTCCGTGTTTACTCCGTGTTTTCTCCGTGTTTACTCCGTGTTTTACTCCGTGTTTTCATCGTGTTTACTCCGTGTTTACTCCGTGTTCACTCCATGTTTACTCCGTGTTTACTCCGTGTTTTCATCATGTTTACTCCGTGTTTACTCCGTGTGTTTCATTTTGTTTACTCCGTGTTTACTCCGTGTTTACTCCGTGTTTTTTACTCCGTGTTTTCCTCCGTGTTTGCTCCGTGTTTACTCCGTGTTTTCATCCGTGTTTACTCCGTGTTTACTCCGTGTTTTCTCCGTGTTTACTCCGTGTTTACTCCGTGTTTTCTTCGTGTTTACTCCGTGTTTACTCCGTGTTTACTCCGTGTTTACTCCATGTTTACTCCGTGTTTACTCCGTGTTTTCATCATGTTTACTCCGTGTTTACTCCGTGTTTTCATCATGTTTACTCCGTGTTTACTCCGTGTTACTCCGTGTTTACTCCGTGTTTTACTCCGTGTTTCTCGTGTTTACTTCGTGTTTTCATCCGTGTTTACTCCGTGTTTACTCCGTGTTTTCATCGTGTTCACTCCGTGTTTACTCCGTGTTTTACTCCGTGTTTACTCCGTGTTTACTCCGTGTTTTCTCCGTGTTTACTCCGTGTTTACTCCGTGTTTTCGTGTTTTCATCGTGTTTACTCCGTGTTTTACTCCGTGTTCACTCCATGTTTACCCTCCGTGTTCACTCCGTGTTTTCACTCCGTGTTTACTCCGTGTTTCACTCCGTGTTTACTCCGTGTTTTCATCATGTTTACCTCCGTGTTTACTCCGTGTTTACTCCGTCACTCCGTGTTTGACTCCGTGTTTTCATCATGTTTACTCCGTGTTTTTACTCCGTGTTCACTCCGTGTTTACTCCGTGTTTACTCCATGTTTTCATCCGTGTTTTACTCCGTGTTTACTCCGTGTTTTGCTCCATGTTTACTCCGTGTTTACTCCGTGTTTTTCATCATGTGTTTTTACCCCGTGTTTACTCCGTGTTCACTCCGTGTTTACTCCGTGTTTTCATCCGTGTTTACTCCGTGTTTACTCCGTGTTCACTCCGTGTTTACTCCGTGTTTACTCCGTTTGTTTTCATCATGTTTACTCGTGTTTTACTCCGTGTTTTCTCCGTGTTCACTCCGTGTTTACTCCGTGTTTACTCCGTGTTTACTCCGTGTTGTTTACTCCGTGTTTTCATCATGTTTACTCCGTGTTGTTTACTCTCCGTGTTACTCCGTGTTCACTCCGTGTTTTTCCTCCATGTTTACTCTCCGTGTTTACTCCGTGTTTACTCCGTTTTTGTTTACTCCGTGTTTTCACTTCTCTTTTTGCTGCGTGTGGCTCATGTCCGACGTCTTACGCTGTGGAAACGTCACACGTTTGATCTTTCGACACGTGTGGGTCACAAACAGGAAGCCGCTGTTGTCGTGTCGTGTCGTGTTTTGTTTTGTTTGGTGGAGAAACTTTGAAGTCGCCAAAACAGGAAACAGCGACTTCACGAGATCAGGAGAGTTTAGTATTTAATGTTCAAACCTGCTCGTAGCGTCTTGTTTTCGCCCGGCGTTCTCTATCGTCCAATCATCTCGTTTGGTCGTTAAGCCACTCCCCTCCTCAAACAGGTGATGTCATCATGTGATACAGGAAGTGCTCCACTGTGTTTTTAAACTCCGCCTTCAGTAGAATCATCTGGATCATTTCAGTCTCTGGAGTCACTTATCTCGACTGAACTAAAGGTGCTCCTCTCCTCCTCTTGTCTCCTCTCTTCTTGTCTCCTCTCCTCCTCCTCCTCGTTCCCTCTCCTCCTCTTGTCTCCTCTTCTCTTGTCTCCTCTCCTCCTCCTCCTCCTCTTTCCCTCTCCTCCTCTTGTCTCCTCTTCTCTTGTCTCCTCTCCTCCTCTTGCCTCCTCTTCTCGTCTTCTCTCCTCCTCTCGTCTTCGCTCCTCTTGTCCTCCTTTCCTCCTCCTCTTCCCCTCTCCACTTGACTCCTCTCCTCCTCTTGTCTCGTGTCCTCTTGTCCTCCTTTCCTCCTCCTCCTCTTGTCTCCTCCTCTTGTCTCTTCTCCTGAGCTATTAACTTGTAAACTTCCACTTGATGACATCACAAGGTGGAACGTCGTGTTTTGAGCTGTGGAGATGTCACAGATGAATATCTCCAGGTCTGTTTCTGATGCTCTGACAGGATCAGAACATGTTTAAAGTCTTGAGAAAAGTTTAGAAGCACCAGAATCAAACTCGCGGCTGCACAGGTGTCGTCTTCTTCTCCTTCTTCTCCTCCTTCTTCTTCTTCTTCTCCTTCTTCTTCTTCTGTCCTTTCACGTCTGCGTCCTGATTGGAGGAGCTCGTCTCTCTCTCTCTGAATCCAGCTGATTTTGCTCTTTTGTTTTTCTGCAGCTGCTCCTCTGACTCTCCAAACTCCAGCTGAATAGAAGCTGGATGTGGCCGTTTTAGCCACGAGCGAGGGCCAGATGAGCGATACACTCCTCCTGCTCCTGCTCCTCCATCACCTCCTCCTCCACTTCCTCCACCGCCTCCTCCACCTCCTCCTCCTCCTCCAGCCTCCGCAGCTCCTCTCACCCAGAGCCCAGTTTGGTCCGAGGGAGAAGATCTGAAATATCACACAAAATGGACGAAAATGAGGTTTAAGAGAAGAGACAAGAGGAGAGGAGAGGAGACAAGAGAGGAGACAAGAGGAGGAGAGGAGACAAGAGGAGACAAGAGGAGGAGAGGAGACAAGAGGAGACATGAGGAGAGGAGACAAGAGGAGAGGAGACAAGAAGAGGAGAGGAGACAAGAGGAGGAGAGATTTCGCTCTATGAGAAAAATCGTTTCTGTTCAGGAGGATTTTTTCGTTGCAGTACCAGTGAGTGGCCACTAGTCCAACTCGAGACTCTCAGCAGCAGGACTCAGCGGACGAGGGGAGGACACCGATATTTTGTCGATAACAAATAACGAATAACAAAAACTAACATCACTGTAGGTTTTATTAAATGTAGGTCCAGAAAAGTAAATTTAAGAGCTCTGATTGGACAAATTTAAGAGCTCTGATTGGACAAATTTAAGAGCTCTGATTGGACAAATACAAGAGCTCTGATTGGACAAATACAAGAGCTCTGATTGGACAAATCTAAGAGCTCTGATTGGACAAATATAAGAGCTCTGATTGGACAAATATAAGAGCTCTGATTGGACAAATATAAGAGCTCTGATTGGACAAATATAAGAGCTCTGATTGGACAAATATAAGAGCTCTGATTGGACAAATATAAGAGCTCTGATTGGACAAATATAAGAGCTCTGATTTGGACAAATATAAGAGCTCTGATTGGACAGTCCTGTTTGACACTGAACTGTTTGTGTCTTTCTAGAAGTTTTTTTATAATTGCTCCCAAAGCTGAAGTTTTTCTGGGTTTGAAACATAAATTATTTTTCTTCTCTCACGTCGAACGTCTTGAAGAAATGAAGGACGAGTTTAAATCCCACTCCTCCTTTAAGTCACTGTTTTATCACTTTGCTCCATAATGAGACGGAGACGATCACGTCCTTTAATAAAAGAGTCTCTGAAATATTCTGAGAAACGACAATTTAACAAAGTAAAAGATCAGAAACTGTCAGAGATTAGACCAAAAAAGAAACCAGGACTAAACCGGGACTAAACCGGGACTAAACCGGGTCTAAACCAGGACTAAACCAGGTCTAAACCGGGACTAAACCAGAACTAAACCAGGACTAAACCAGGACTAAACCAGGACTAAACCGGGACTAAACCGGGACTAAACCGGGTCTAAAAACCAGGACTAAACCGGGTCTAAAACCGGGACTAAACCAGAACTACTAAACCGGGACTAAACCGGGACTAAACCGGGACTAAACCGGGACTAAACCGGGACTAAACCGGGACTAAACCGGGACTAAACCTGGACTAAACCGGGACTAAACCGGGACTAAACCGGGACTAAACAGGACTAAACCTAAACCGGACTAAACCAGGTCTAAACCAGGACTAAAGGACTAAACCAGAACTAAACCAGGACTAAACCAGGACTAAACCAGGACTAAACCGGGACTAAACCGGGACTAAACCAGGACTAGGACTAAACCAGGACTAAACAGGAGGACTAAACCGGACTAAACCGGGACTAAACCGGGACTAAACCGGGACTAAACCGGGACTAAACCGGGACTAAACCGGACTAAACCGGGACTAAACCGGGACTAAACCGGGACTAAACCGGGTCTAAACCGGGACTAAACCGGGACTAAACCGGACTAAACCGGGACTAACCGGGACTAAACCGGGTCTAAACCGGGACTAAAACGGGTACTAAACCGGGTCTAAACCAGGACTAAACCGGGACTAAACCGGGTCTAAAACCGGGTCTAAACCGGGACTAAACCGGGACTAAACCGGGACTAAACCGGGTCTAAACCGGGAAACTAAACCGGGACTAAACCGGGACTAAACCGGGACTAAACCGGGACTAAACCGGGACTAAAACCGGGACTAAACCGGGACTAAACCGGGTCTAAACCAGGGACTAAACCAGGACTAAACCGGGTCTAAACCGGGTCTAAAAACCGGACTAAACCGGGACTAAACCGGGTCTAAACCGGGACTAAACCGGGTCTAAACCGGGTTCTAAACCGGGACTAAACCGGGACTAAACCGGTCTAAACCGGGACTAAACCGGACTAAACCGGGACTAAACCGGTCTCTAACCGGGACTAAAACCGGGACTAAACCGGGACTAAACCGGGTCTAAACCGGGACTAAACCGGGACTAAACCGGGACTAAACCGGGTCTAAACCGGGACTAAACCGGGACTAAACCGGGACTAAACCGGGACTAAACCGGGATTAAACCGGGACTAAACCGGGACTAAACCGGGACTAAACCGGGACTAAACCAGGTCTAAACCAGGACTACACCGGGTCTAAACCGGGACTAAAACCGGGACTAAACCGGGTCTAAACCGGGACTAAACCGGGACTAAACCGGGTCTAAACCGGACTAAACCGGGACTAAACCGGATTAAACCGGGACTAAACCGGGGACTAAACCGGGTCTAAACCAGGACTAAACCAGGACTAAACCAGGTCTAAACCAGGACTAAACCAGGACTAAACCAGGATTAAACCAGGATTAAACCGGGATTAAACCCAGTCTAAACCGAGCTAAAACCAGGATTAAACCAGGACTAAAACAGGACTAAACCGGGACTAAACCGGGACTAAACTGGGACTAAACCGGGACTAAACCAGGACTAAACCGGGACTAAACCGGGATTAAAGCTGGATTAAACCGGGATTAAACCTGGACTAAACCGGGACTAAAGTGGGACTAAACAGGGACTAAACAGGGACTAAACTGGGATTAAACAAAGACTAAACCGGGACTAAACCGGGATTTAACCGGGTCTAAAGCAGGACTAAACCGGGATTAAACCGGGACTAAACTGCGACTAAACAGGGACTAAACCAGGATTAAACCATGACTAAACCGGGATTAAACCGGGACAAACCAGGTCTAATCCAGGACCAAACCAGGTCTAAACTAACTCTAAAAATGTGCAGAAAAAAAATGTAAAAGGGGGCTGTTGTCTGGGGCCCCAGGGTTTTAGGGGGCCCAGAACTGGACCCTCTTCCTATTAATTTGGCTTACGGGGGGCCCATGTGAGGCTTATCTCCCCGCGCCCCCAAATTTATCCATAATCCATGATTTTCTCTGATAAAGTTATAATTATTCATATCCATAACAACTTTAATAATTATCGTTGTATAATTGTTTATCACAATTATTTTGGGCCTGATAATCGTCTCACAAAATTTCAATATTGTTCCAGGCCTCGTAAATATTAGACGATATCTGCTCTGATTTTACAAACAGGCTGGATTTTTCCACCATTTTAAATCGGAACAATAAAAAACAATAAAAAACAATAAAAATGGTGGTATTTTTAGGCCGTGTGTATTCCCAGTTTCTTCTCAAAGCATCAGATGTTTCATTTTAAACACTGGTCAATTAAAATGGAAATAGTCCTAAAATTAACCTTAAACCTTAAATTCAGTCAGATAATAACATCACTACAGACAGGGCCGGTTCCAGCTTTCAGGGGCCCTAAGCTGAATTAGTCTCTGAGGCCCCTCCTGCCTCAGCTGTTGTTGATTCACATTTGACACGTCCTGACTCTCATCACCTCCACCATTCCACATTTATTTGTGTTTATAAAACCAACATCGGACTGAAAACATTAAATCTGTCACGACGACTAAAGCCACAAGATCAGAACAAACATGTAAAGACTCGGGGGGACTGAGATTTTTGAAATTCTAGACGTTTTTTTCTTCGTTTCTGGTGGATTTTAATGTGTTCCAGTTGCGACAGTGTTCTTACATTTACATTATAAAGGGGGGGGTCCTTGCACAGAGCTGCCCTCACCTCTGCCCGACTCAAAAACAGATATTTTGCAATTTTAGATGTAAAACAAATCGTTTAAGCAGGATATTTATGCTGCTGTAAACACACCAGCCCCATGTCCAATAAAACTTGCTACATTACATTATTTTCAACATAAATGTATGGGCTCTTGGGGGCCCCCTGCTGGCCTCGGGGCCCTCAGCAGCTGCTCAGTCTGCTTATCGTCTGAACCGGCCCTGACTGTAGTACTGCAGCTGGTGACAGTCGCTCAGTTGGTGTTTGTTTGTTTGTCGTCCTCTGATCTGAAGGTTCGAGGCTCAAACAGATGAAAGCTGCCGTTGTGTCCTTGTGGCAAGACACTTAACCCACCTCGTCGCCAGTGTCTGTGAGCATTTTTGTGATTTTTTTGTGTGGTTCCTTGATGTAAAACGCCTTGAAGGTGAAAAACCAAGTGAGTTTCAGCCTTGTGTACTGTACGCTGACATTTTGACGGTTTTTGACCACTTCAATTTGTTAATTTCCATGGCAACAGTCCTAACTTATTCTGAAACCCTTGAACACATGTAACAAATGCTGATATCAGACGTCAGCAGCTGAAAATGCAAATCTAAGAGCAGGCGGAGGGAGAAACATCCGTCTGTGCTCGTCCTCTGAAGCACATTTACTTCCCTGATGTGAGCTGGGACGAGGTTTGTCCAGGAAATGGTTCTGTAACAGCAGGAGCCGCTGGGACAAAGGGATGACTACGACTGTGACGCACGTCCAGAGTAAGGAAATTACACTTAGTCACCGACTGTTCAAATTATGAAAAATTCAAACAGGAAGCTACAAGATCGTAGTAAAAAAGTGAGATTTTTTGGTGAATTTAGTGTTGGTTCTGGGGACTTCAGTGCAGAGCGTCGTGTTTATATAAATGGACGTAGCTAACATGCTAGCCGCTGCGCTCCAAACAGGAAGTGATCGTGGCCGCGCTTCCGGCTTCATCGAAAATGGCTCCAGTTCTCTTTCAATTGAAAAACTGTGTCTCCTCTCTTTGAACCTGCTGCTGTCAGACTCGTCATTTTGGTCTTAAATGTTCATATTAACCCTCTACATGATCCTGACGTTAATTTTTTTGTTATTTTGAGTTTATTTTCTAAGTTTATTTAGTTATTTTTTTTATTATTTTGCATTTTTGTTGTTGTTTATTTATTTTATTTTATTTTATTCATTATTTTGAGATTTTTTTTTTTATTTTATTTTTTTTTTTTTGTTATTTTGATTATTTTTTTTGTTTTATGTTTTTTATGTTGTCATTTTTATATTATTATTTTGCAATTATTATTATTATTATTATTTTTTAGTTATTTTGAGGTTGTTGGTTTTTTTAGTTTATTATTTTTATTTTATTATTTTGAGTTTTTTTTTTTGTTTATTTATTTATTTTTATTTGTTATTTTGAGGGTTTTTTGTTTTTTTTATGTTGAGTTGGGTTTTTTTTTTTTTTTTTTTTTGTTATTTTGAGTTTATCTTTTGTTATCTTTTGAAAAATATGGATCTCAACTTCAAATTAGCCCTATAGGGAGAAGCACACTACAGTTTGTCCATCAGTGAGCAGCAAAAACGAGGATAACGCCTTCAACGAAACAGGAAAACTATTTAATTTAAGGATTGAAGTTTTTGTTCACCGTGTTTGAGAACGACCTGCTTCTCGGCAAATCCTTCAACTCTTTAGAAAACATTTTTAAGGCTGAGTCTGGAAAAATGGCAAAATGATAGAATAAGACATTGAACTAGCAACAAAAAAAAAGTTAGCTCGCCCCCAACAGCACAGGAGGAGGAAGTACAGGACTCCACTTTGTTACTTAAGCCTCGATAAGCTTCATTTTTCACTTCTTTAAACCGTCTATGGTAAAAAACGATATTAAAACTCTACAGGTTGTGCAAAGCTAATGCTAATATCTTTTTCCTCTGCATTAGCGTAAATATGGAAGTGGGTCAGCTAATCAAAATAAAACACACTGTAAATTGAAATAAATTACCATTTTTATCCACTTGATTTTGACAGATTCGATTTTTCCGGAGCGTTTCTGACCTGCTTCGGTTCGACAGCAGGTCTCCTTCTGTATTTGTGTTTTATTTGTGAATAAGTGGCACATGTGAGGAGGTGCTGCCCTGACTCACGTCTCCATATGGGACGGTTTGGATGAGTGTGTGAGCGGGACACACACACACACACACACACACACACACACACACACACACACACACACACACACACAAACACACTTTTATAACTTCAGCGCTTTTCCGGTTCAGCAGAAGTGACGCAGTTTGAGTTTAAATGTCAGCCGTGTGTCATAATCACTGTCGTTATCTCCACAGTCCTTTGACACACCGCTGAGGAGAAGCGTCAGCGTTTATGGGTTTTATCGAGACGTTTTCGACGATTTGACTTGACTAACTGTTCAGATTGTTTATTTCTACAGTGCATTTAAAACTACTTCAGTGGACCTCGTATTTACAGAGGAAAAGATCAATAAAACACCAAGATGTCCAAGAAAGTGTTAAATATATGAACGTGCATTGTGTTCTGCGTCCTGATTGGCTGAGGGACTGTAGACCATTGTGTTCTGGTTTTGTTTTTTTATTTTGAGTTTTTTTTTTTTTTTATTTGTTATTTTGAGGTTGTTTGTTTGTTTGTTTGTTTTTTGTTTTTTTCTTTTTTTTATTAATTATTTAGAGATTTTTTTGTGTGTATTTTTTCGTTATTTTGAGATTTGTTTTATTTTGTGTTTTTTATCTTGTTATTTTTATATTGTTATTTAATTTATTTATTTATTTTATGTTATTTTGTGGTTGTTGTTTTTTAAGTTTATTTTTTAAGTTTAAGTTTATTATTTATTAGATGTTTCATTAGAGTTTATTTTTAAGTCTATTTTTTAAATTATTTTAAGCTATTTATCTATTGTCTTGTTTTATTGCATGTACCATTTTCCTTCTGTTCTTTAACTGTGCGGTGCAATACTAGAATTTCCCCACTGTGGGACTAATAAAGGCACATCTTATCTTATTTTCTTTATTTTATTAATTATTTGGAGGTTGGTTTTTTTTATTTGTTTGTTTGTTTTTCTAAAAAATTTTTTTAATTAGTTTTTTTTAATTTTGAGCTCTTTATGTTGAGATTGTTGTTTTTTTTGTTAAGAATAAATTAAACAAACTGTGTGCAGTGGATTTAAAGAATAGTTCAAAAGTCACGTTTGTGTCTCGACGCTGACAGTCACTTTTATTAAGATCAAAAAACAAACAACAAACAACCTACTAAAAACAATTAAATAAAATAAAGACTAGACACATTTTTACATGCAGAATCCTTCAGTTTGTGGTGTTTTAACATTTATTAAGTCTCAACATTAGCATTAGCGTTAGCACTGAGGCACAAACAAGTCCTCATTTTATTCGTGCTGTAGTTGTAATGGAAATTCTTGCTCCGTGTCGACTCCTGAAGTTTAAAAATACAATTCAAACTTTTAAATTTTTTTGTAAATATTGCCAAAATTGTTCTTTAATGTTTTATATTACGCAAAATGAACTCCTCACTCCTCTTAGTGCCTGAAAAACAGACCTGGAGTTTCACAGGTTTAACTCACAAACAAACAAAAATTTAGGCTGAGTTCTTCTCTCAAACTGAAAAAAAACAAAAACCCAAAACACTCTGTTCCACCTTGTGATGTCATCAAGTGGTGATACAGGAAGTGCTCCAACTTCACACACCTTACTAAATTTCTACTGAACTAAAGGTAAAAGGAGCTGTTAACGTGAAAAAACTACCACTTTATGACATCACAAGGTGGAACAGAGTGTTAAAGTGTTACTCAAACATGTGTGAATGAAAGGCGCCAGACCTACACTAAAATAGTATCTCAAAAAGAAAAGGGATACTAACAAAAATATACAGGGAAAATACTATAATAATCCAAAAATAAAGAACTAGAAAATTAAGGAACATAAAGGGGGAAAAGAGGCTCAAACCTAAAACTGGAACTGCAGCACCGACCTGCGTCTCAGTGAAAACGCTCCAAACCCACTGCTCCTGTCGCACTCGCTGTTACATTAGGAAGTTGAAAGTTTCTTGGAAAACACAAAAAAAGTCCCATTATTATTCCCCACATCGAACCATCTGAACTGAAAATCTATCTGGGCGTTTGTGTTTGACGTCGCCTCCATAGCGCCCCCCGGCTGGATTATACCTCTGTAACATTAGTCTGGCCTCATTAGGAGCAGTAATACATCCAGTAAACGCTGTCACTCAAACCACGAGCCAGACAGCTGCAGTTTTCAAACACGTCTCACATATTAGAGCCTCAGACCACTCCACAGCGATACAGACAGACTGGCAAACCGTGAGCGAGCTAATCAATGGCTAATACGAGACCGGGCGCTCCGTCATCCCTTTAGCGCAGGAGGAATCGAGTTATCTGATTGGTCTGTTTGCATTTTGTCTGAGAGGATGTGGTCGAGTTAAATAGACAGTTGTAGGAAAAGGTAAAATAACCGGTTGGACGCCACAGGCTCCGCTGCCAATTTGGGAGAAAGGACGAGAGAGAAAAGGAGGAGAAAACGAGAGAGAAAAGGAGGAGAAAACGAGAGGAGGAGGATCGATACGAGTGGGGAAAAAGTGGAGCAAACTCGACGTAGTGGAGTTTTGATAATGACTCTACAACTTTCTGTGGTGGATTTTGAGTCAGACACGAGTCTGACTCAAAAACGAGGAGTAAGAGAGTCCTGGTTTTGTACATTTTTATTAACCTCCTGAGACTCCAGATCTTTCATGACTTTATTAATATTAACTATTTATTAAGAGCCTGAAACAGCAACATTTGTCCTGAGTAAAAACAAAATGAGAAACATTTGTGCCTCTTAGAACAATGTGTCTCGTTTGAAGAGCTGCACAGGAGCCTTTACAACAAATATAATATAAAAAATATATAAATGTAAAATATATAAAAATATATATATATTCTAGACATTCTAATCCTGTTTCCTCCTCAAAAACAGACTGGACGTGTGTTTTGTTTCATTCACACGAGTTTCGGACGATTTGAAAAGAAAAAA
The DNA here is from genome assembly GCA_019594935.1 of Periophthalmus modestus. Classification (NCBI taxonomy): domain Eukaryota; kingdom Metazoa; phylum Chordata; class Actinopteri; order Gobiiformes; family Gobiidae; genus Periophthalmus; species Periophthalmus modestus. The sequence goes on from JAIEZT010000059.1 coordinate 226,154, forward strand.
CATTTTGTGCATAAATAAGCTGCAGGTTTTTATGTTGTAAAATGAGATTTTTACAGAGATGATGTCATGAAAATTGTAGTTTATTCCTCTGTTAATAGCTCATGTTTTTTATTTGTGTAAATCTGCGATGTGCTGCCAAACCATGTTTAAAATTAAAGCCACACTCCGAACATTTCACTGGATTTAACCTGCATTATTTTGTATTTTGGTGCAATGACTGTAGTGCAGTTTTTATTTTGGCCCGTTTGTGACTCCAGGTAAAATAAAATAAAATAACATAAAATTAAATCAAATTAAAAATAAATAAATTAAATGAAATTCAATTAAAAAAAGATAAAATTCAATAAAATCAATAAAATTAAATAAGAAAATAAAAATAAATAAAAGAAAATAAATAAATAAATAAATAAAATAAGAAGATAAGGTAAATAAAATAAAATTTAAGAATAAAAAAATAATAAAACAAAAAAATAAAATTAAATAAAATAATAAAATAAAATAATTCAATCCATGCTTTTATAAATACCAGCACAAGCGTTGGGAAGGGTCTCCGGTTCTTTCTGTCAACTCAAATTAAAATAAGCCAATCAGAGTAGAGTATTCTGCACACTTAGAATACTTTTCCATAGATTTGCATAATATTATAGTGAAAAAAGCATGCCCTAGGATTATAAACAGCTTTATTTTTGTATTCATGCATTAATTTATGTCTAATTAGAGACAAAAACTCACTGTCAGAGCTGTGTTTTATATTTTTCTCACTAATACTGTGCAGTTCAAAGCCAAAATTACACATGAAGTGCTGCCATGTATTGTAATTTAGTAAAGTAACTGTACTCTGAATACCACCAAAAAGTAACAGTAGCAGAGCACGTACAGTTACTCCAAATGTGTGTATTGTATTCAGATTGTATGTATTCAGGTCACGTTACTTCCCAGCGCCGTGTGTCCGGCCGTGTGGCGTTCGGCTGCAGATGGCGTCGATTCAGGCCGAGGAAACTTTAACTGTCGACTTCAGCCAGTCGCTCGCGGCTGTTACAGATACACTCTCCACCAACAGGTTTTCACATTCAGGCGAACAAACGGACAAGAGTCGCAGTGACCTTAAAAGTTTGTGCAAAATGAGGACGCGGATTGAGGTCAAGAAAACACTTACTGCGCTTAAAGGCACAATATGAGGTTTTTACTTCACTAAAAATGTGAAAAGCAGAGCTGGTTCATTTAAAACGATTTTTCCTCACAGTTCAAGCTCAAGAATCTGTGTTTATGAGCACTTTTCACAGCTTTCAGGGTTAAGCTAACAACAGCTAGCATGCTAACGTGCAGTTCCTGATTAGCAATCTGACCAGAACTGAAGAAGAGGTTTGGATGAGCAGCGAAACATCTTCACTCCTACAACGTTTTGTCCAGTTACAGATTTAACTTTGGCTTTTACTTCCTGACTACGTGAAAATTAAAAAAAAGCTTTTTAATCAGACGCAGACGACACACAGTCGACTTATTTTGATTTAACTAAAGTGTTTCATTCAGTCGACCAAAAAGTCCTTTAGAAGCGTCTGAAGCAGATCAGATTTGACAATGCTTCATGAAACTGGCTCCAAAATTGTCTTTCACATAAAACCCAGGCAGCAGCAGGAGTTTAAATCAAATGTTCCCACTTTAAGTAAAGGAGTACCACAAGGCTCAATGTTGGGCCCACTACTTTTTTACTATATTTCTTCAATGGTTATTCAATTTAACCCTTAAAGGACTGAGCACATTATAGTCCAGACGTGGGAAAACCACGGCCCGGGGGCCACACACGGCCCTTTGAGCCCATTAATCCGGCCCGACTACACATGACCAAATTATATTAAAATAGATAAGAGTAAAACTTGTTCAATTTACCTTTTCAACAAGTTTTGAACTTTTGGCACTTGATAAAACTGAATGTGAGTTTTTCTGCTGTTTTTCTGATGAAATTTAATAAATCAACCTCTGTCACATTTTAGATCAACTGTGGCTCGAGTGTCAAAAAGTTTGCCCACCCCCGTTAGACCAGTATATCTCGCCTGGACTTTTTTTCCTTCTTTTTTTAGCCATAAAAATCATGTTAAAGGAAGTTTCAGCATGTACTTTTCCCTTTTTTCACACAACTACCTCTATTTTACACCTCTGTCCATCCTTATTTTTCCTTTGACGCATCAAATAACTGATTGGTCGTCTTCGAGGGCGACATAAGCACATTACGTAATGACGTAACATATTTAAAGAACCTAATGCCTCTGCTTTGAGACGTACTTTGAATTTACATGTTGCACGATTTGTTGCAGAGTTACGGTAACAGAAAGTCCACAAGAGAAAACCTTAAACATTTAAATGTAGATGAGGCAGTTGGAAAAAAGTGGATTTATTTTGAAATGTTGGTATTAACCTGCTCTACATGATCCTGGGGTTTTTATTTCACTTTTGTGTCCATAAATCAAGACTTCTTTACCACGTCTTTGTACAGTTTATGGTGCTAAGACACATTTTGCTCAAATACATGGGTTATAAATCGAGTAGAGGACATTTAAGTCCACCCTTTTCAGTTTGATTCAACAACAGTGATCTGGAATAGGAACAGAACACATCATTTCAAGTCAACAAAGTCTATCCCCATGGTGTCCCCCATTTTAAAGACGTCCATGCCCAAAAATCATGAATCTTTTGAGCGCAGACACCTGGCTCAGCACTATATGGGTCGTGGAGGTCACAGCCTGCTGAGATGAATGTACTTCAGAGTGTTGTCAGAATGAAAACAACGATTTCGGAGGAGAGGGAATCCCACCGGGAAGGAACTGTGGAGCGAGAATCAGATTACGGGTCATTTTCCAAACAATCCCTCCCTCCGGCGCTGTCCAGGAACACATCAGCTGGGCCGATCGGGTTCAGAAAGAGGGAAAAGAACAGGGTTTGTACAGGATTTCAGTCGTGTTTAGGGCGAGCAGACTCTACGCCAACAGTCTGGACCTTAGAAATACCCACTGTTCTCTCTGCTTTACAAGGTTAATACGCTGGTTTGGAATTTCACTGAATTTTCCTAAACTTGGATTTCAAAAGAGCATATTTTTTTACAATATTTTGGCAAAACTGAATGAGTTGACAATACTGCTCTTGTGCACTTTGGCAAAACACTTCACCTGCCTTGGTTCCAGTCATTTACTCCCATCGGGGGGCGCAGGAGAAGCAGGAAGTGGGACTATTCCAGGGTTTAATTAGATCGAAATCTAACCAGGAACGTACCTGAAGGACAAAAATGTGGACGACACGGATGAAGCTCACGTGAACCGCAACTTGAGAACCACTGATCTGAACTTTTTGAGTGTGTGCGAGTGTCAGTTTGTGTCCAGTACAAAGGAGCTATACAGTACTTATACCCCAAGAAAGGTACTATCTATAGAAGACTGGTCCTAATTTACACTGTCCATACACGGTCATGAATGGATCTGTCCTCAGCTGTTCACAGAGGTAGAATATGTCGCTAACAGATGCTTACAGTCAAGAAGTTTTACAACACCTTTTGTTAACTTGAAAATAGATACAAGTAACAGGGGACAAAAGCCGCTGATTCTAGTGTAAACATCTTAAAATAAGTATGTGTTGCATTCTTACAGAAGAAGTGCACCTCAAAGCTTAAAACACAAAGTATTCAACATAAGGTTTTAGAGTAAGGTAATACAACAAAAAATCATACTTTCACGATGTTTCGAGACTTGTGTTGAATGACAAAAATGAGGGAGACCACAGTAAAACGAGATGAACATGAGGCGACGGGGTAAACTCTCTCACCGGCCGCCAACAAGGAACCGATTCAAGGCCTGTCACCAATAAACCTGCCTGAGAAATGATGTGGGATATTTTCAGAGCTGGACCGTGGCCTCGGGACCTGGGCCAGACGCCTGTATTTACACTTCTATCCATGAGCCTATAGATGCCAAAGCAATAATATACAGCCTGTGTGCTCCCCTCCCGAGGCGCGCTCACCTGCCGAGGTCCGCTCACCTGCTGAGGTCCACTCACCTGCCGAGGTCCGCTCACCTGCTGAGGTCCACCTGCTGAGGTCTGCTCACCTGCTGAGGTCCACCTGCTGAGGTCCGCTCACCTGCTGAGGTCCGCTCACCTGCTGAGGTCCACCTGCCGAGGCCCGCTGGAGGAGGCAGGGCTGAGCCCGTTTAATGATGAAGATGTGATTAAGACGTGCACTGCTGATACCACTCAATATTTAGTGTTTTTGTCGACTAAACTGACTCAGTGCTTAAACACATAAATGGAACATCACAATGCACCAGCTGATTGATACGACCACACGAGACCACACGAGACCACACAAGACCACACGAGACCACACGAGACCACATAAGACCACACGAGACCACACGAGACAGTGTGAGTCCACATGAGACTACACGAGACCACATGAGACCACACGAGACCACACGAGATCACACAAGACCACACGAGACAGTGTGAGTCCACATGAGACCACACCAGACCACAGGAGACCACACGAGAGCACACAAGAGCACACGAGAGCACACAAGACCACACGAGAGCACACAAGACCACACGAGAGCACACAAGACCACACGAGACCACATAAGACCACACGAGACAGTGTGAGTCCACATGAGACCACACAAAACCACACGAGACCACACAAGAGCACATAAGACCACATAAGACCACACGATTCAGCGCAAGTTCAAATGAAACCACACAAGACCACACGAGACCACACGAGCCCACACAAGACCACACAAGAGACCACACAAGACCACACGAGACAGCGTGAGTCCAAACCAGACCACACAAGACCACATAAGACCACACGAGTGCACACGCCGAGTCAGAACATGAAAGTCACCATCAACAACTTAATACAACTATAATGGACACGGCCCGGGCGCCAGCAGGGGGCAGGACTGAGCCAATGCAGCAGTGCTAGTGTCTGCCTGTCAATCAACTGCAAAGGGACAATCTGATTGGTCGGTTTTAACACTAGTGCCAGCAGCAGACAGACGTCCAAGGAACGAAAGGTCATTTCTGAACGTGTGACAAAACAACACCAGATCTGACAGGGCACTCGTATTTATGATATGTTTGAGAGAATTATGATCTAAAAAAGTGCAAACTTGTGATGTAATAATGTAATAAAGTCATTAGTCTTACATTTTTTGCTGAAATATGAGGCACCGCATTGTATTTTAATATCGGCTCTTTTCTTATAACCTCATAGTTGGTCTGCTCTGATTCTGTCGCCCGAGGTGAGGATTTAATAGTGCGTTTCTGCTCCACTTGTCACTTTACTGTTTGAATATAAAACTCAGGCTCCTCCAAATGTTCATTTTTGCACCGTGGACATTTGGGAGGCTTCACATGACGCCCTCCGGCGCTGCACCTGCTTCAGACGTGGCCCCATTAAAACTGCAGAAAAACTCTTGACCTGAAGTGTCCTAATGGAGCAAAGACACTGTGTGAAGAAGTGGACTAAGTGAGTGTGACGTCACCTCAGCGCTCGGCGAACAGTCACATGAAGCTCGTCGATGCTAGCAGTTATAGCGGCGATTTTGGAGCCAAGTTTCACATTTGGAAGTCCGACCAGGATTCAGTCCCGTTTCTCTCAAACCCACAACATGACAACTAATTCTGACTTTTTGAACCGAGAACACGATCATAAAACATCCCCAAGCGCCCCCTCCTGACACAACAGGGATAGAACAAGAACATGCACCAATACAATTACAGTTGTCCCTCATTATTTTGCGGTTCACCTTTTGCTGTTTCGCAGATTTAAAAAAAAAAAAAAAATTTGTGCAATTTTGTATGCTTTGTGTTCTGAACGTGCATTGTGTTCTGCGTCCTGATTGGCTGAGGGACTGTAGACCATTGTCCATCAGTCTCCTCCGTGTCTCCTGTACAGTACAGAATGTGTCAGACAAATTTACATAAATGTTGGATCAGTGTGACTCTGAAGTGCTGTATGTTTGCAAGTTTTCTCCCGACAAAACCCACAATGTCGATGAAACGTTCTGCACCGACAAAGGCACCGACGAAGGTTTGAACTTTGTGTTTAAACAAGAGAGAAATGTGACAAAATGTTAATGTGTGAGAAAAGTGTATAAAGTGTGTGGTGAGGGGTTTTACAGACAAGAAACAGAGAGAATAATGTAAAAAATAAAGCAGATACTTAATGGATTTCGCCTGTTGCGGGTTATTTTTAGAACGTAAACCAGGGACCACTGTACAGAGCTATTAACTGCTAGCCTCGTTGAGCTTCATTTGACTAAAGCCGAACGCCGTGGGTGACGTCAGGTGGTATATTTCCGAAAGCTCCTCTAACTCTCGGACGAGCATTAGTTCCATTTTTCACTTTTCGCTGAGATAAACTTTCCCAAACGACCTGCCTTGATTAGCCTTTTTGTCAATCAGACGAGCGCTTTCCACGGCCTCAGACAATACCTCCAATCAGGCAGAAAGGCGCTCGCCAGTGGGCAGCATTATGGGTAATACTCATTCGATTTCAGTGTTACGACTTGAGCGCTTTCCAAAGTTTTCTCCTCAGACAAATGTGCTAAAGATCATAAAAAAAACAACAGGTCGCTGTTGGTGGATTTTATTTCTCCTTGAGGCGAGCTGTTGGATCGTAACTGCCGGGATACTGCCAGACTGGGAAAACCTTTAAGATGACAGTGCACCTAAGTGGCCAATAATAATAAAAGTTAATATTAATATGAGGAATAAAGTTCGAAAGACTTCACCATGAAAAGATATTAACCCCCCTATAGCGGCTGGAGGAAACGGAGGCAGAATATCCCTCGTTAAGTGAAAATGGCGGCGCTCTGGTTGTAACATGTGTGTTTTATGACGGTAAAATTCACACTGAAATGACACGAGCCTCTGGGCTGTTGAATCGGAAAACCTTGACAAATCGGACACTTTGGTAGAATGTGATGAAGCTGTGCAGATTAGCTAACGGCAGTAGCGTGCGGAGAGTTTTACGGGTGGACGGAGAGATTTGGGGCGGACGTCGATATTTAGCAGATAACAATAAATGACGCTGCGTTTTATACAAACTACAGTTCAAACGACTAAGTTAATAATCACACAGATAACAGTAGTGCTAATGTGCAGAGCTCCGTCCCTTGTTCTGTCTCGGTCGCTGGATTCTGGAGTTTGTTATGTGAGTTTGAGTTGAGTGACTTTCAGTTCCTTCATGTGAGTTTGTTCCTGAGTTTGTTTCGTTCATGTTATTTCGACATTCAAGCTCTGTTTCTGTTTTTTTGGATTTTGACACTTTGAGTTGGGCTGTTCTTCTTGTGCTGCGTTCGGGTTCTTACTACCGTTGTTACAAAAGGTGAGGCAGGAACGTAGATCCATCCATCCATCCATTTTCTTCCTCTTGAGTCTTGAGACTGGGGCTGAGTCGCGGGGGCAGCAGTCCAAGCAGGGACTTCCCTCACCCCAGACACGTCCTCCAGCTCCTCCGATGGGACACCAAGGCGTTCCCAGCCCAGAGCCATAGTCCCTCCAGTGTGTCCTGCCCAGGGAGGCTCCAGGAGGCATCCAGAACAGAAACCCGAGCCACCTCAGCTACTCCTCTGGACGCTCCTCACTCTATCTCTAAGGGAGCGCCCAGCCACCCTGCGGAGGAAACTCATGTCGGCCGCTTGTATCCACGATCTTGTCCTTTCAGTCATTTCCCAGAGTTCATGACCATAGGTGAGGGCAGGGACGTAGACTGACCTGTAAATCCAGAGCTTTGCCTTTCGACTCAGCTCCTTCTTCACCACGATGGTCCGATACAGTGACCACACCCCCGCAGACGCTGATCCACCTGTCAATCTCACGCTCTGTCCTCCCCTCACTCGTGAAAAAGACCCTGAGATACTTCAACTCCTCCACTTGAGACAGGTTTTCTTCGGGTCGAGAACCATGGCCTTGGATTTGGAGGAGCTGATTTTCATCCGAGCCGCTTCACACTCGGCTCAAACCGCCTCAGTTTGTATTTCAGAGGAGCCATGTGAGGCTTATTGCTCCAAATTCCAGCTGACGGCCCTGCTGATCCATAATATTACCTGTTAAAATAAGAATTATTAATATCCGTGACAACTTTAATAGTTATTGTGATATATTTGTTAATCGCAATTATTTTGGCCATGATAATCGTCTCCAAAAAGAACAGAACGCCACCTTAACCCGGAAGAAAAGCTTAAGCTAGTTTAGGGTAAAAGTGGGCGGGGCTAAATAAGGTCCGTATCGGTCTGTGTTTTCTGCTGCCTGAACAGTTCTTGATTTGATCCCGTCTCTGACACCGCTCTGTTCCCTCTGGACGTGTCTCGCTCGGTGTTTTATGTCTGTGCTGAGGCGTCCTTGGAGCTGGACACGAGTTTAACGTGTTCAGATGAGCGACGGGCGGAGATCAGAGTGAATGTTTTGGCGCCGCGTGACTTGACGAAGCTTCGCGCAGCTCGGAGGAAAAGTAACGACTCTGAGACGGGCCCTGGACGTCACCGAAGACACGAAGGTCATTTTAAACTCCACGTTTTACACAATGTCTTATTAAAGTGTCTGCATGTGTCTCCTACAGGGGGCGCTATTTAGGAGTCACGCCATCTTTAGTGTTTTTTGAATGTGTTTGAATGTCCTGTGAGTGAAACAGTAGTGCACACAAAATTTCCCACATCGCACCTTGAAAAGTCGTGTCCGGCGCTGACTAAAACAGACCACAAGGCGCTGCAAGAGTCAGGAAAAAAAAACTGGACAGAGACAGGTCTTTAACCGGACTCAACACGACGGAACGAAGCAGAAAGATGCTCGGGTTTATCTCACTGGTAGCTGCTAGCGTTAGCCGCTTTAGCTCGAGCCGTTAAAAGACAAAAAGCTGATGGATGCAGTTTGACATAAATGTGTTTGATTATTTTTAGTCCTTAACTCGACTGTGCTGCTGGTCGAAAGTGTAAAACGTGTTATGGGCTGGATCAGGAGGTATCGCCCCCTGGTGGAACGTGACAGTAAAAACAAAGAGACGTAAATGAACCGTGTGAAAGTGAAAAGACAAACGACATATAAACCCAAGTATTTACAACAGATCTGCAAATAACAGCACTTAAATAAATATACAGTCACCAATCAACGAAATAAAAAGAATGTGTTCAGAACCGTCCGCCACAAAACGCCGCAGCAGAACCAAACGTCCCCCACACTTCACCGTGTTGAAGAACAGTCCAAAGTTTAACCACAGACGACGTGAAGTGTCCATAACGATGAAACAAACGACATCTCCATGGAGACGAACGACATCTCCGTGGAGACGAACGACATCTCCATGGAGACGAACGACATCTCCATGGAGACGAGCGACATCTCCATGGAGACGAACGACATCTCCGTGGAGACGAACAGGGGGCGGACTCATAGTGAAAGGTAAAAGGTCACGTTTTTATATAGAGCTTTTCCACCTTCAACGTTCAAAGCACTTTACATCAACCAGTCGCACATTCACACAGGTGGTGGGTAAAGTGTCTTGCCCAAGGACACAACAACAGGGATTCGAACTGGCAACCTTCAGATCAGAGGGCAAAAGCTCTACCAACTGAGCCACTGTTTTTACTCAAACTCCTAAACACATGTGATACTGACGTGTTTGTAAACCCCTGAATCAACCTCGTTGCAGATCCGTTTTTTCTTTCTCCTTCACGTCTCAGATCGTTTGGTCCGACTCTGAACTTTTTTATTTTTTTTTCAAATATTTAAAAATACCGACAGTGTTTTTCTTTACGTTCTCTCTGTTCTCCTTCTGTTGTACAATCTGATGTGATGACTGTGACTCTGCGACGGAGCCAAGCCTCCCACATGAAGCAGTGGGCGGAGAGAGTGTGTTTTTCTGAGTGCACATCATGACCAGAGATGCACCGATACCGATACCGATACTGATACTGCACAATCAGCTGGATCGGGTATCGTCTCAGCCTGGTTGCGTCTTTAATTGGATGTAATGAGAGTATTTACAGGCTGATTCTGGCCCAGAACAACTTATAATGTTTAAAGTTTTTGGTTCTGTCGTGATGTGAAGGAGAAATAACAGTTACATAACATTTTGGATCCATTTTGTGACATTTAACTGTGTTTTTTGGGGGGGAAAAGGCAATTCTCACCGTCACAGACTGTGTAAAGGCATGGACTGAGTATCATAGCAACCAAAGAGCCAATCCAGAGCGAGGATGTTAAACCAGTGGAGCTTCCCATTTGCACCACTGGTTTAACAGGGAGAGGACGCTTAGCAACGCTGTCAATCAAACCTGTTGCTAACGCTAACAGGAGCGACGTCGGGGAAAGAAGAACCTGATGTGTCTGTTATTGATAAAGAAACAAACCTCTAAATAATTTTAAAAAATAAACTAAATAAACTAAAACAAAAAACTAACAACCTCAAAATAACAAAAAAAAATTGTAAAAGATTATTAGAAATTACAAAAAAAACAAACAACGAACAAAAAAAAAAAAAGAAGTCAAAATAAAAAAAAAAAAAAAAAAAAAAAAAAAAAAAAAAAAAAAAAAAAAAAAAAAAAAAAAAAAATAACCTAAAATAACTAAAAAACAACTCAAAGTAAAAAACAAAACAAAACACAACAACCTAAAAAAAAAAAAAAAGAAAAAAAAATTATAATAAAAGTAGCTAAAAAATCAAATTAACAAAAAAACAAACAAAAACTCCAAATAACTAAAAAAAAAAAAAAAAAAAAAAAAAAAAAAAAAACAAACTTAAAAAATAAACTCAAAATATCTAAAAACCCCAGGATCATGTAGAGGGTTAATACGAACATTTAAGACCAAAATGAGTCTGACAGCAGCAGGGACAGAGAGAGACACAGTTTATCAATAGAAAGTGAATTGGAGCCAGAGTCGATGGAGCAGGAAGTGCAACATGATCACTTCCTGTTTGGAACATGGCGGCTAACAGATTAGCTTTTAAGCTCAGTCCTTTTATATAAACAGACTATGGTCCCTTCACTGGTATCAGTTCATATTTTGAATCAGCTTTAGGCTCGAGTTCTGTGTGTGTTTGTATATGTGTGTATATGTGTGTGTATATGTGTGTATACTTGTGTATATTTTGATATATTTTGGTATATTTGTATATATATATATATATGTGTATATTTGTGTATATTTGTGTATATATATATGTGTATATTTGTGTATATGTGTGTATATTTGTGACGTATTAAATCCCAGCCTAAGTTCAGATTTTATAAGAGTTTAAAGGACAAGACACATGTTTCTATATGTTTCAAACACTGGTGGAAAAAGTACTCAATACTCACGTAAAAGTAACAGTACCACCTTACCTGCATAAAAGTGACTCAAAAGCACATGTGTTTTTTATTCTTCTTCTACTTAAACTGGTGTTACACTTATTTGATGCATCAAAAGAAAGATAAGGATGGACAGAGGTGTAAAAAAAGAGCAAAAGTACAACTGATACTTCACTTAACATGATTTTTATGGCTAAAAAAAAGAAAAAAAAGTTGTCCTTAAAGGGTAAAAGTATTGAAATATTTTCCGGACTATAAGTGTCACTTTTGTCATAGTCTGTCTGGGGTGCGACTTATACTCAGATACTTGTGAGTATTTAAGTTGAAGTATATCCATGTTGTGTCTTTAAAAGTGTTTTCTGTGTGTCAGACGTGAACATGTGTGAAGTCTCCGTCTCACAGGAAACTCGTGTAAAAGTGTAAAATGTCCTTTGAAAAGTCTGTGTCTTTGTCCTTCTGGTATAAACTCGGGGGACAGAAAAATAACAGACACAAAATAACCTTTTTTTTTTTTTTGTATTTCAAAACTCAAATGGACTTTTCATCTAGAATTGTAATTTTTTCCACAACACAAATATGTTTTTTTCTTCATTATTCTGCATTTTTTGACTGGTGCAACTTACACTCGGGAAAATAATGCTCCTGTTTAATTAATTTATTTTATTTATTTATTTAAAAGGGACAACGCACATTAATAAACACCGTTAAAAAAGAGACAGAACGACACAAACAACGAACAAACAGCTCCACAGATCACAAAGATTCACACTCAAACGTCCAAAGTCTCTGTTTGTAAAGTTCGTACGTGGATAAAGTGCTTCAGTCATGTATTTTGGGCAGGAAGGGGCGTTACCTTCAACATCCTCGCTCCTGATTGGCTCTTTGGTTGCTATGATACTCGTGTAACTCCAGATTGGCCTCGCTGAGCTTCATTTGGAGCTGAGGCTGTGGTGACGTCAGATTCACTTGGTTCTTTACACAGTTTATGTTCAGACTGTTCGTTTTTCCACTTCCAGATGCATGAAACATTTAGGAGCAGAAAGGCAAAATTGCTTCCAGGTTTCCAGGTCCACGGAGAGAAAGAGACGGGGGATTTGAACCTCCAGAAGGACACCCGAGAGCGCATTACTGAAGGAGGAGGTTCTCACGGAGCCATCGCCTCGTTTAACCTGCAGCTGAAGAGACTCGAGCGTTTGAGCGGCGCCGGCCTGGACTCGGCACGAGCCCAAGTCCTGAACAGGTTCGTTCTTTTCCGAAGCGTCTCGTCTGACTCCTGTGTGTTTGTCCAGAGGGTCCCACAGAGGAGGGGCCGCGGAGTTATGTAACATCACGGGACGAGGCCACGACTTTCCTCTGAGCGCAGTACTACACGAAACGGACTTTTCTTCTCTCAAACTGAAAACACTCTGTTCCACCTTGTGATGTCATGAGGTGATACAGGAAGTGAATCAGGTCGAAACTATCAACCAATCATGACAAAATCAGGTCTAAACTGGGACTAAAACTGGGACTTAAACCGGGACTAAACGTTCCCGCTCACACTGAGGCACATCTCAGAGTTTAAACACACGTCTCACAGTTTAAATCTAAACCTGTTTTTTGTTTCTGCAGGTTTGAGACTCAGACTCTGCAGCTTCAGAGAAACAGAGAAACTCCTGAGTCCAGAAACCAGCAGAGAAACACATCACACACATGTATACACATATATATACACATATACACATATATATATGTTTCTCCCTCCTCTTCCTCCCCTTTCCCCTTCTTCTCTACTCCTCCTGCTCTCTTCCCCTCTCCCTTCTCTTTTCCTCCTCTCTCCTCTCTTCCTCCTCCTCCTCACATTTCTTCCTCCTCTCTTCTCTCTCCTCCTCGCCACTTCTCCTTCTCCTTTCTCGTCCTCCTCCTCCTCTGTCCCCTTCTCCCCCTTCTCCTCATCTCTTCCTCCTCCCCTCTCCTCCCCTCTCCCCCTCCTCTCCTCCTCTGCTCCTCCTCTCCCTGAGGACGAGACTCTGTTGATTTAAGTCAAAACCATCAGGTCGTTCACATTCCATCTGTGGCTCTTTTATTTGTACAAGAGCCGTTAAAGAGTCGGGAGAATCGTATCGTGAGGCTCCCCCAACATGGGGGCGTTGGTCATGTGACGTGTTTGGGGCAGTTTGAATCTCACAGGGGCAAATAAACAAGGCACTTCAGTCATTACAGCCTCGAGACACGACCAAAACACGTCGGCTACGGTCAAACGTTTTTACCACATAGAAACAAAAAATACTAAAAATTAACAAATAAATACAAAAATAACAACATTTAAAAATAAATAAATAAAAACAACAAAATTTAAAAAGTAAATAAATAAAATAAAAATAATAAAATATACAATTATAAATAAATAAACAAATAAATAAATAACATAAACATGATAACAATCAAAATAATAAATAAAAAAATGTATTAATAAAAAAATACAAAATACAAAAATATAAAAATTGGAAAAGTAAATAAAATCAATTTAATTTAATAAAAAAAAATGACCAAATAAATAAAATAATAAATTATTAAAAATTACTAAATACAAAATTTAAAAAGTAAATCAATTAAATTAAATAAAAATAAAGGAATGAATGAACGAATGAACGAACAAACAAATAAATAAATAAATAAATACATTTATTGAAATAAAACTAGTTTGTGTCACCACAGATTCTCAGGGGCCCGTCTTAAAAAACAGGTCCACACTAGAGTTTGTGAATTTTAATGAAGACATGGCACATTCATTGTTTCTAAACAGCATCAATCAAATCGATATTTATTACCCTGAAATGCCTCTGTATTTTCCCTTATAAGACCGGAGCTCCTCAGGTGGAGGGACGTCCCGCTCGTCCACATCTGCAGGTGAAACGGGGGCTGCTGGGAGAAAAGTCTGGGACCCGCTGGTTAATCAATAAGATCGTCTGTAATGTTCTTTTTCGAGTTTGGAAAAGAAATGTTGGGTCGGAGATATAATTGTCTGAAGTTTGTGTAGTTAATGTAAAAAGTTTGAGTTTAAGATTGTATCAGTCGGGTCCGGCGGGTCTCGTACTCGCCGCTGAGACGAGGCTCCCGCTCGCTGAAAGGAGGTATTGATACAGAAAGTTGAGCGAGTGTCTGGACCAGAAAATGGGTTTCACTGAATCCCTGAAATTGAATCCTCTGGACTCCGGGGACGCACACAGCCGCCCCTCTGTCCCCGATCACTCTTTAAATATTTATACCACATTCTGACGGGGCACCTGGGTGAAAACAGAGAGAGACCAGAGCCGTGGGGGGCGGGGGCGCTCTGAACGGGACCCCTGGGTGCTCGCCATCTGTGTCTCTGGCATCGAGGAGCAGAGATGTACACGTTATGTCATCGACGACAGGGCGGTGGGCACTTCTCAGGGACCTTCACGGAAAAGCAGGAGCAGTGATGAAGACCTGAACTTTAAACTGTGGTTTTGGAGACGAAGATGTTTCCCTGACGTCAAAGAGGAACATGGAGGAGAACAGTTTACACATTTACGCACCCAGACACATCGATTTTCTGTTAAAACTATTTGAAATTCTGTATCTTTATCGTTCGAAAGGAGAGAGTCACGGGGACAGAGCTCGGAGTAAGGCCCCGGACACAGACGGACTATGGACATGTCCCATTTCGACGGTTTGAAGTACCATTCGAAGGACCCGGCCGACAAAACAGCTGCTTCTCCGTCAAATGCAAAGTTCGTGCCGTGACAGTCCAACGCCACGGAGCGAACTTCAACCTCTGTCTGTGCGTTACATTACATCACCCAGCAACCGTGACGGCCGCTGACTAACGAGACAAACGTGTAAATTTGACACCGAAATAATCACAGTTTTATTTTAAATTATTTGTTATTTCACAGAAGAAGAGTCGAGGCGTCGTTGTTTATTTCAGTTTCGACTGAATGAAGTAAAGAATTAATGTGAATGTGAATGAACAGAGAAATATAATGTTCCAGGTGATTTCTTTGCACTTGTAGTGAGTATTACTTAAGAAAATAAACCTTGTTTAAAATGAGCCAAATGTGAATGTGGAGAGATAGATGAAAAATGACATTTTGTTCACAACGATACAATTTCTGTTTCTTTATGTTTCTCATGAATTTTGTGTTTTGTTTTTGTTTGTTTTATTTATTTTACTTTGTTTTGTTTATTTTTGTGTATTTATTTTTTCTTCATTTATTTTTGTTTATTTATTTTGTTTTATGGATTTATTTTTATTTGTTTTGTTTATTTTTGTGTATTTTTGTATGTATTTTTGTTTTTTATTTTTGTTTGTTTATTTTAGTTTTTTTTATTTTGTTGGTTTTATTTTTTTGTTTGTTTTATTTATTTTTGTTTGTTTTGTTTGTTTATTTTTGTGTATTTTTGCGTGTTTATTCTCGTTTGTCCATCAGCTCGTCTCTTTACCTTCACTGTAAACTACTTTTCCTGCCACTTTTTTAGATTCAATTTTGTGAAAACTCGAATTTCTCATAGTTTGTTTTTGCATCACCATCTTTACATCTCCAGCCCCGACCTGCACCTGCAGACTCCACCCCCTAACCCCCAGCCCCGCCCCTAACCCCGCCCCCAGCCCCGCCCCTAACCCTCCGCTAATAAACCATTTCAACCTGTTTGTAGTTTAGTTTTTGTGATTCTGCTTTTACCTCCCACAGTCGGCTCCCACTGCAGGATATTTTTATTTTCTCAAATCCTGAACATGTTAAAAAATAAACCCTCAGCTTTTTCAACAGGTCTCAAAGAAGTACTTTTACTTTTACTTTGTTATATTCCACGACTAACAGACTCAGACTTAACTCATTCTACCATCGACAGACACTTTAACTCCTTTACCTCCTTTTAACTCCTATAACTCCTTTAACTCCTTTTAACTCCTTTTATTCCTTTAACTCCTTCACCTCCTTCACCTCCTTTACCTCCTTTACCTCCTTTAACTCCTTTAACTCCTTTAACTCCTTTAACTCCTTGTTTTATTTTGAGTTATTTTGTTTTTTTAAATGTATTTATTTTCTAATCCGCTCTACATGATCCTGGGGTTTTTATTTATGTATTTTTTTTTTTTTTTTACTATTTATTTTGAAGATGATTCATTTTGTTATTCTTCTTTAAGTTATTTTGAGTTTTTTTCTTTTTTTTTTCTTTTGTGTTTTATTTATTTATTTATTTATTGAGTTATTTAGATTTTTTTTGTGTTATTTTTATTCTTCTTTTTTTTGTTATCCGCTCTACATGATACTTTGAGAAAAAAGTGCTATTTCCCTTTTTCCGTCGGCTTTGGCTGCAGCTGTTTAATCACGTCCGAGTCCAGAGGAGAAGTGCTTACTCCTCCAGACCTGCAGGAGGCCTCAGCTGTAAATATCGATCACAGATTAAAGCCAATTAGAATAATGGAGAAAAAAAGACGATAATCGAGGCCAAAACGTCCTCGGCTTTGGCTCTGGAGGTCGAGGAAGTGACACGGGGGAAACTGGAGAAGAGTTTTACTCACTGAAAACAGGAACCAGACCCAGAAAAACGTCACGATGCACGAGACGATTCCACAGTTTTTCAATAGAAAGCGAATTGGAGCCAGAGTGGATGTAGCAGGAAGCGCTACTGTCGCCGTAATTCACATTTACTCCATTTAACGACAAATTAACCTTAAACAGAATCAGTGAAAGTGACTGACTCAAACTCACCTCTGGACGTGTTCATGAAAATCTGCAGCGATAGAAAAAAAAAGACAAATAAATCAGACGCTGGAAACTCAAGGTGAAGCAGATAAAACTGAAACTGTTGTAAAAATGCATAAAAAAACATGGAAAAGTGGGACAGGAAACTGTGAGGAGCAGATCTGTGGATCGAAAGGCCAACAGCCCACGCAGCGCCTCCATCTGGCTCAGGCGATGGAGACGAGCCAGGGTGAGAAGTGACCTAGTATCAGAGTGTGTGTGTGTGTGTGTGTGTGTGTGTGTGTGTGTGTGTGTGTGTGTGTGTGTGTGTGTGTGTGTGTGTGTGTGTGTGTGTGGAGCATGTGTGAAGTGTGAGTGTGTGGACGTGTTGAGCGTAGACGTTAGCCTGAGAAAGTGTGACTATGTAAATGTGAATGCGTGTATTTGCTAGCGTGTGTGTGTACTTGTGTGTGTAGTGTGTATTTGTGTGTGTGTAGTGTGTATTTGTCTGTGTGTGGTTCAGATCGAGGCTGTGAGGTGTGAGGAGGTCGTCAGGTGAAGGACTCAGTCGGGCACAGCTGTGGATCCGGCTGCTGCAGAAACAGACACACGATGCTAAACAGATCATGCTAACGTTAAACACACACAGTTTTGGTTCACATTTTCCTTTTTTCTTGCTTTAAAACGAGTGTTCTGATGCCAACACTGCACTGATCAGGTCTTGATCACTTTGTGAGCCCAACAGAGCCCCACAGAGCCCCACAGAGCCCCACGGAGCCCCACGGAGCCCCACGGAGCCGCACGGAGCCGCATGGAGCCGCACGGAATCTCACAGAATCTCAGAGTCGCACAGAGTCTCACAGAGTCTCAGTGTCTCACAGAGTCTCACAGAGTCTCAGAGTCTCACAGAGTCTCACAGAGTCTCAGAGTCTCACAGAGTCTCACAGAGTCTCTCAGAGTCGCACAGAGTCTCACAGAGTCTCAGTGTCTCACAGAGTCTCACAGAGTCTCAGAGTCTCACAGAGTCTCAGAGTCTCAGAGTCTCACAGAGTCTCACAGAGTCTCAGAGTCTCACAGAGTCTCACAGAGTCTCAGAGTCGCACAGAGTCTCACAGAGTCTCACAGAGTCTCACAGAGTCGCACAGAATCTCACAGAGTCTCACAGAGTCTCACAGAGTCTCACAGAGTCTCAGAGTCGCACAGAGTCTCACAGAGTCTCACAGAGTCGCACAGAGTCTCACAGAGTCTCAGAGTCTCACAGAGTCTCACAGAGTCTCAGAGTCGCACAGAGTCTCACAGAGTCGCACAGGTGGTGGTTGGTGGTTGGGGTTTGTGGTTGGGGCTGGTGTTGATGGTTGTTGGTGTTGGTGTTTGGTGGTCGGTGTGTTGATGGTTGGTGTTGGAGTTGGTGGTTGGCGGTTGGGGTCGGTGTTGATGGTTGGTTGGTTGGTGGTTGGTGGTTGATGGTTGGGGGTTGATGGTTGGTGGTCGGTGTTGATGGTTTGTGGTTGGTGTTGGTGGTTGGTGGTTGGTGGTTGGTGGTTGATGGTTGGTGGTTGGGGGTTGGCGGTTGGTGGTTGGTGGTTGGGGGTTGGTGGTTGGTGGTTGGTGGTTGGCGGTTGGGGCTGGTGTTAGTGGTTGGAGGCTCAGGGGGTGGAGTTTGCAGGTGCAGGTCGGTGCTGGAGATCCAAAGAAAAACTATGAAACATTCAAATTACAAAAAGTCTAAAAGTGGGAAAGAGTTTTTTTTTTTTTAAATGTGAGCTGAAAAAGTGAAACGGGAGATAATGGAGTGAAATGTGCCGTGGTCATTATCGTCTTTAATCGTCTTTAATCGTTCTGTGTGGGACTCTCCTGTGATGTAACTTCTGAGTGAGTCCGGTCAGGCCCTGCACAAAAACACACATTTTAAATTAACAGTGAGTAACTGATTTAAATCTTTGTTATGTCATTTTACACCAGCCGTTCATCAAAACGCTCTGGTCCGGTTTTATTTAAGCAGGGACATTACACTGACCTTAAAAAACAGGAAAGATTTTTGGAGTCAGGTTAGAGCAAAGATACTAATGTCCCCCTGTCGTCCTGGACAGACAGATGTGGAGTAAGACACATATGGTTCCCACCAAATACAACACATCTCCCCCCAAATACGACATTTTTAAAAATATTCAGTTCACACAACCATATCTTTTTTTTTTTTTTTTTTTTTAGGTCTCCACAAAATCCTGGTAAATGTTGGTAATAACCTGCTCTACATGATCCTGGGGTTTTTATTTATTTATTGTTTATTTTGAGGTTGATTTTTTTTTTCTGCTTCTTAGTTATTTTGAGTTTTTTTTTTCTTTTTTTTGTTATTTTGAGTTTCTTTTTGTTTGTTTGTTTTTTTGAGTTACATAGATTTTTTTTTTTCTTTTTATTATAATTTTTTATCTGCTCTACATTACCCTGGGGTTTTTTTATTTATTTATTTATTTATTTTGTTGTTTGTTGTTTTTCTTCTTCTTCTTTTAGTTATTTTGAGGGTTTTTTTTTTTCCTTTCTTTGTTATTTTGAGTTTCTTTTTGTTTGTTTGTTTTTTTGAGTTACGTAGATTTTTTTTTTTATTATTATAATTTATTATCTGCTCTACATGACCCTGTTTTTTTTTTTTTTTTTTTTTTAAATTTATTTATTTATTTATGTTTATTTTAAGGTTGATTTTTTTTCTACTTCTCTTAGTTATTTTGAGGGGGTTTTTTTGTTTGTTTGTTTTTTTTTTTTTTTTTGTTATTTTGAGTTTTCTTTTTGTTTCTTTGTTTTTTTTTGAGTTACGTAATTTATTTATTTATTTATTTTATTTTTATAATTTTTTATCTGGGTTTTTATTTATTATTTATTTTATTTTGTTGTTTTTTTTTCTTCTTTTTTTTTAGTTATTTTGAGGGGTTTTTTTTATGTTTAATGTTTTAGTTTTTTTTTTTGTTTTTTTGAGTTATTTTTATTATTATTATTATTTTTTATATCCGCTCTACATCATCCTGTGGTTTTTATTTCACGTCTGTGTCTGTAAATCAACATATGAACATTAATAACAGACACATCAGGTCCTTCTTTCCCCGACGTTGCTCCTGTTAGCGTTAGCGACAGGTTTGATTGACAGCGTTGCTAAGCGCTCGTGGAAGATACCTTACTCAACATCCTCTCTCCTGATTGGCTCTCTGGTTGCTGTGGTACTGCTCCAGCCTCGTGGAGCTGAAGCTGTGGTGACGTCGCTTCTTTCCACAGTTTTTGCAGAGACCTTAAAAGAACCTGTGAGTTTGTGCCGACGGATTTGCCTCGTGACACAGATAAAGTGAGGATATATTACAGCGGCGTAACCTCTTTACTTATGAAACACGGGAAATAAAAGTCTGGTGTCTCTGAGGCGCAGACGTGTCCCTGTGTGTCCCCCTGACCCACTGCAGCCCCGCTCACTTTACACCACCGCCTGACGGAGCGGCGGAGAGACCGTCCGACGGAGCGGCGGTGAGACCGTCCGACGGAGCGGCGGTGAGGCCGTCTGACGGAGAGCGGCAGTGAGACCGTCTGACGCTGAAACACAAATGTTTTTATGATTCTAAAACACGAGATAAACCGCCTCAGGTCAGACGTGTCCAACATGTGCAATAATGTGTAAATAAAGCTTCTACATGACACAAAACCAGAATCTCAGACTTTTATTGCCATTGTCAGTGAACACAGCTCACGAAACTAGGAACTTTCCTCCGTGATAAAGTGCAACATACAACACTGAAGAAGAATAATATATACAAAAGTAACATAGCCATTATAAGTACAAATAAAGTTAAAAAGACATGCTTAAAAATGCTAAAATAAAAATAATAATGCTAAAAATCCTCTTGTAGCTTTTAGTCATGATCTAACGTCGTTTCCTCCTCAAAAACAGACCTGGAGTTGTGTTTTTTTGTTTCATTCTCACATGTTTAACACAAACAAACCTGCAGATTTAGGCTGAGTTCTTCTGTCAAAGTGAGAAAAAAACGCTCTGTTCCACCTTGTGATGTCATCATGTGGTGATACAGGAAGTGCTCCACGCCGTTTTTAAGCTCCACACCAAATTTCTACTGAACTAAAGGTAAAAGGAGCTGTTCACTTGAAAAAACGACCACTTCGTGACATCACAAGGTGGAACAGAGCGTGTTTAAAAGGTCGTATGTCACACTGAACTGACTCTTGTAGCTTTAATCCATGTTCTAACGCTGTTTCCTCCTCAAAAACAGACCTGGAGCTGTGTTTTGTTTCATTGACATGTTTGAGTAACACTATTATTCGTCTGTAACATCTCCAAAGCTCAAAACGCTCTGTTCCACCTTGTGATGTCATGAGGTGGTAGTTTTAAAGTGAACATCTCCTTTTATCTTTAGTTCAGTCGAGATAAGTGGCAACTCCAGGAGCTGAAATAATCCAAATGATTCTAAAAATGAAGGTGTGTGGAGTTTAAAAAGCACTTCCTGTATCACCACATGATGACATCACAAGGTGGAACAGAGTGTTTTCAGTCTGAGATAAGAACTCAGCCTAAATCTGCAGGTTTGTGTAGAAAAAAAGTTTGTATAAAAAAAAAAAAAAAAAAAAGATAAACTCATACTGTGATACTGAGAGCTGAATTATGTCCTATTCTTTTATTTATTTATTTATTTATTTATTTTCTTTACTGTGAACATTGTAAAAGCAGCAGCTCTTTATTTTTACGTTTTTTTTTTTTTTTATATTTTATTTTTTATATTTGTATTTATTTAACCAGAAAAGTCCCATTGAGATTTAGAAACCTCTTTTTCAAGGGAGTCCTGGCCGAGCGGCAGCAGCAAATAAAAAATACAGATAATTACAAAAAGACAAGAAAAGACAAACAGATTAAAGCTCATTCTTTGCTCAGACTTTTGTATTTTGATTGTTCCTTGACTTAAGACTGAAATGTCTGGAAAGAAAATAAATAAAATCTTCAGACTCAGCCACTCGCCGCTTCGTAACTCGTGACACTGTCGAACTTTAAACCTGGAAATGAAAAAACCTGGAGGACTTTGGGTTCATTTAGTTTTGATCTTTAGTATTTTATTTACAGTTTTGAACTCGCTGAACCTTCTTTTGTTATTTTTTTTGGCTGTGTAATAAAAGTTTACATCATTGTGACGCCTCAGAATTAAAAGAGATGCTTATTATTGACTTTTTTACTTCTTTTCTGTCCTAAAAACAGTTCGTAACAATTCTGAAGATTTGAAAGAACCCATTTCGCCTCCGTCTCCTCCTCTGTCGTTTTTCCTCGGCCTTTTACAGCCTCAGGACCAGCCTCCTCCAGCCTTTCATTACCTTAAGTGTGTCTGCAGCCAGCCCAGATGCATGCTGGGTAAGAGTGCTGAAGTGGACGTTCTGAGCCGTGTCTCCGGATGTGGTTAATTAATGAGCTGATGGGCTCGTCTCTGATTAAGACGACGGCTGCAGCTCGGAGGTTTGTTACTGTAAACTTTGTATTTACAGCTCGTGGGTTTGTGTTTGTCGAAGGGAAAACCTCGGAGCTCCTTGTGGTTTTACGGTTTATGCCTTTTTACCCGTTTATGCCTCGAGTTTGTGGTGAACCTGCACTTTGACTCGTCTTTGGAGGATGAACCACAAAAAAAAAAAAAAAAAAACAGGTTCAGCTCCTTTTCATTTTATTTTCAGGTTGTTGGGGTTTTTTTTCTTCTTCTTCTTTTAGTTATTTTGAGGGTTGCAGTTTTTTGTTTTTTTTTTGTTATTTTGAGGTTCAGGTTCAACTTCTTTTTATTTTATTATTATTTTATTTTTATTTTTTTTTTTTGAGGTTGTTTTTTCTTCTTCTTTTAGTTATTTTTCATGTATTTTTTTATATTTTTTTTTTATTATTTTAATTTTTTTTTCCTTTTTATATTTTTATTTTGATGTTGTTTTTTTTTTTTTACTTATTTTAATTGAAAACAGGTTCAACTCCTTTTTTATTTTATTATTTATGTATTTTTTTTTATTTTTACTTCTTCTTTTAGATATTTTGAGGGTTGTTGTTTTTTTATTATTATTTTTTTATTTTGAGTTTATTTTTTATTTCTTTTTATTATTTTGATTGTAAACAGATTCAACTCCTTTTATTTTCTTATTATTATTTTTTTTTTTTATTTTGAGATTGTTTTTTCTTCTTTTTCTTTTAGTTATTTTGAGGTTTTTTTTCCCTTTTTTGTCATTTTGAAACACTTACTTTCACTTAGCTGTAAGACAAGACGAAGATAGAGGTGGGTTTAGTGTCTTGCCCAAGGACACAGTGGCAGTTTTCATCTGTTAGGGCTGAAATCCCAATGGATCTAATCGCTCAACCAGAGAAATCGAGATTTGAACCACCAACCTTTAGATCAGTGGCTAAACGCTTGACCGACTGAGCCACTGTCGCCCCAAAAGTAAAACCCAAACCCTTTAAGTCACTAAGTCTGAATCACTCTTAAAGTAAATATCATAGCCTAAAATATGTTACTTAGTAGAGCTTTAACAAATGATTTGGTTATTATGGATTTAGTTGTTTTTCATGTTTTATTAAGACTTTTTATTAGGATTTTTCTGTCAGTAAAAGGTTTCTACATACACTCTCATTCAATGTTTTTTTAAAATGTATTTTTTACTATTTTCTACATTTTTTTCCACACAGACGAAGTGAAATATATGAAGTGAGATATATGGATTTATGTAGTGAAGAAAAAAAGTGAAATAGCTCTACTAAATATTTTTCGACAAAGCAAAGAGCGGAAACTTTGAGGATTTGCATAAAAATGTTTAATAAAAGACAAAAGTAAAAGTGACTCCATAAGAGAATTAAGCAGCAATGGCTAAATCTGGTACAAATCATCTCTTTTCTTGTAAGATTAATGAAAATTTGTGCATGATCCCCGACAAATAAAGAAGAAAAAGAAAGAAAGAACATACCACCACCGTCGTGAGAGCAGCTCAGGACCACAGTCTGCGGTTCATCTCCATCTCGAACACACTCACCTCCTCTGAAGAGAGTGAGGTTCAGATCTGAGCCAGAAAAAAAAAAGGTTTGAGAGGAGAGTTAAAGAAGGTTGTGGAGATCCAAAATGGACCTTCAATAGATCTAAGAGAGCTAAAAACAAACAAAACAGGACAACAGGGAATCTGAACCCAGAAGGAAAGGTGTTGCCATCCCTTACACAAAAACTTCAGAGATTCCTGTCTTTTTCAAATCTACAAACACGTTAAGACAAAAAACGGTTCATCCAAAGGACAAAACCCCGAGCCACAAACAAAGTAATGTAGTTTACTACATTCAGTGCAGTGAAGATGCAGTGAGCGTCACACTGGAGAAACTAAACATATGATCCATAAGAGAATGAACCAACACGAGAGAGAGCAGCTCAGGACCACAGTCTGATGTTCATCTACATAAGAGATTGTACCAACACGAGAGAGAGAGCAGCTCAGGACCCATCTGATGTACATCTACATAAGAGAATGAACCAACACGAGAGAGAGCAGCTCAGGACCACAGTCTGATTTTCATCACATAAGAGAATGAACCAACACGAGAGAGAGCGCTCAGGACCACAGTCTGATGATTTCATCTACATAAGATAATGAACCAACACGAGAGAGAGCAGCTCAGGACCACAGTCTGATGTTCATCTACATAAGAGAAATGAACCAACACGAGAGAGAG
The DNA here is from genome assembly GCA_019594935.1 of Periophthalmus modestus. Lineage (NCBI taxonomy): Eukaryota > Metazoa > Chordata > Actinopteri > Gobiiformes > Gobiidae > Periophthalmus > Periophthalmus modestus. Next base: position 250,891 of record JAIEZT010000059.1, read on the forward strand.
CAGCTCAGGACCACAGTCTGATGTACATCTACATAAGAGAATGAACCAACACGAGAGAGAGCAGCTCAGGACCACAGTCTGATGTTCATCTACATAAGAGAATGAACCAACACGAGAGAGAGCAGCTCAGGACCACAGTCTGATGTTCATCTACATAAGAGAATGAACCAACACGAGAGAGAGCAGCTCAGGACCACAGTCTGATGTTCATCTACATAAGAGAATGAACCAACACGAGAGGAGAGCAGCTCAGGGACCACAGTCTGATTTTCATCTACATAAGAGAATGAACCAACACGAGAGAGAGCAGCTCAGGACCACCGGTCTGATGTTCATCCTACATAAGAGAATGAACCAACATGAGAGAGAGCAGCTCAGGACCACAGTCTGATGTTCATCTCAAACACACTCACCTTCTCTGAAGAGCGTGAAGTTCAGATCTGAGCCAGAGAAAAGAAACAGTTTGAGAAGAGAGTTAAAGAAGCTATTTTAGTTTGGAAAGACAATCCTTTGGTCTGAGACATCATCTATCGCCCATCTACAACTCCATCCTCAGACCCAAAGCAAACAACAGACACAAAGAGAACAATAGTGCTAGCCAGGATGCTAATAGGTGTGAAATCACCCATTAAGAGCTGAATGAATATGCTAAGTACGTCTCAGGCACAATTAGCGTAACTCAATAGACCTAGCTAACAAACAGAAATGCTAAACAAAGAGGTGTGTTAGCATCAGTGTTGTTAGCGCCTCCTTCAGACAGATATGAGGCAGTGTCCGGCAGGAATTTAACCAGAACTGAAGAAGCGGTCAAACGTCTTCACTCACACAACTTTTTGTCCAGTGACGGATTTAACTTGAGCTTTTTACGATTTATTTCTTTTTTTCTTTAATTACTATAATTCCATAAATCTTCATAAATCTGACGTTTTCTGTTTGTTTATAAAATGTAGAGAAAGTCAAAAAATAAAGGGAAAAAACACTGAATACGAGTCCAAACCAGAGAAGAAGTGCAAAACATGAAAGAAGAAAGAGACGGGGCCTGGCACATGGACCACAGTGTGTCAGAGCGCCCCCTGTGGCTGAACAATCAACCACAACAAACTGAGCATAATCCTCACAAATATCAGAGATTATTCAGCTCAAATTAAAAGAAAAGAACATGGGATAAGTGAGCAATAAGTGCGCAATTATCTCAGAGGGAAGGTGTTTTTTGTTTTTTATCTGATGCTTATTAAAAAGTGATTCACAACACTGTAATCATGAGAATAATTGGTCGATTTGGGGCCAACGTGTGCGATATTTCCGGGTGTATTTCTCGTTCCCAAATTGCCAAACCAATCAGTTGATGTGCCCTCAGGATCTACTTG